>CAJQUW010007262.1:267500-294906 GCA_907163375.1 Prostheceraeus crozeri
GAAACGGAAAACAATGATTTTTACACTTAGTGAGGAATGATAGATTTGAGTGTAGTGAGTGGCACTCGATCCCGTCGACAGCCCGAAGGCCTTATACTGATCACTAAGGAAGTGAGAGATCTTCCCCGATACCCGCTATTTACAGCTTAAGACATCATTGTCACTGCCCCGAAGTGGTAACAGCAACGCCGAGTCAAAGGTAGTGATCAGTAGCTGGGATCTAACCCCTCAAAACTGCCTTAGACTTAGTTAAATTTGAAATCTGATAGCAGATTTGAACTCAGCATACTTGAAAAGCTTGAGGAAACATCCCAAGTTATTGCTTTGATCAGCTTGATAGCAAGCCGTAGAGAGCTTGATTCACCAGCGTTTTGCAATGGAGATGTTTAGAGGCCACCCATGACAAGATAGCTAAGACTCAACCCCAAAGAAGACTCAACCCCTAAGACTCTTGAGTTTTTGAAATGTCTGTTTAGTTTTGTTTTATCTAGCCCTTCTGGCTGAAGGTCTCGCAGCTGATGGGAGTAGGTGAAAATTTTTTTGGGGAGGGGGCCCATCCTCCCTCCCTCCTTCCCGCGTGCCTGCTTATGCTCTCTATGCGTGTATAATAATTGCACTCATAAATTACATGTTCTTAGAACAGCTGTCTAAATTGTTTTTTGAAACAGCTGTCTATTGACAAGTTAGAAGTTGACTACTGATATCCGAGAACAGAACTGAAGCTTCATTGCATTCATAATAATGATACAAAATCTCGCCCTTTCACAAAAACTTCTCAATGACTGTGTCATTGGATGTAAATTCCATGCTCTTCTGCTCTCGGGTTGCACATTGACTTTCAGTCAATTTCCGATTTTGTCCACTTGATATTTTCAATCTTCCTATTTTTGTGATTGGCCAAGTGTTATGACCATTTAGTGACTGTGTAGGTCAAGAAAGTTGTTTTCAATACACATTCCCCGGGTATTCATAATTCGACCATCAATGCTCACCGGCGGTGCATAAACATCACCTGATTCACCCGTTGTAATCCGTGATTCAACGCTTTGGTTTTCAGAGTCAGTATTAAGTCATATTACAAGCTGCAAGTCTTGTAAATCAGTATACAGTATACCGAGTTTATTTATTGGGCCTTACCATCTGTGGACAGGTATGAACCATCGACGTTATATCTGTCGAGAGTGTGAATAAGTCAGCAGGCACTGCCTCGTCATTTGATTTGCAAAATGATTATGCCAAATACTGCTAAAAAATAGCTGAGACCTACACATTGTCTCATGGAATGACAGAAACAAAGATGACAAATAGGAATGAGTTGCTCTGAGCACCAGACCGGTTGTGCGAAAAAATTTTACCAGTGAATTCAGAAAGGCTGAAGCATCAGTTTGGTCAGTTGACTAGTGTTTGATCCACTACTTACTTTGGTTTGATCCTATGCTGCGGTCTAAAAATTAGTTTTCCGATGGTAACATGAAGTACAAATAGCACCCTCCACAGCATTAGACAGTCTAATTCTGTGGTACCTTCTAAGCCTAGAGTCTTAATTCCTAACAGGAAAATACGTTCTGTTTCAAGCTTCCAAGACAAGATATCATGCAATATATAAGACGAAGCAGTTAAGATTATTTAATGATATTCGACGGGCAGACTTCGATATGGCCGGATGATGCTAAATGACGACAGATCAACGAGATCATCGCACTATGAAAAGATCAATGAGTATAAAACAGGCTTACCTGAGGTGAAATGTGAAGCCATTAACTTACATTAACTGAAATAATTGACAATTTGACAGCATATTTAATAAAATGCAAAAGCTGAAAACTATCGAGTAAATGTTGAAACTCTGTTTACTATTCGTCACATTTCTTTTCAGTTGCATAAAATGGGATTTCCAAATATTGACGCAGTTGAGCCATCGAATCTGTATGAGCAAGCACAACAAAAGGCCATTTACAACAAAATTTATAATGTATTCTTCGGATGGAAGTCAAAAAGTCACAACATTATACCGGATGGTAAGTTCTCATAACAAGAAAGTGATTTAGATGCAGATCGGGTCATTTTACGATCAGGTCCACTGCGTGCTGCCCGGGAGTGAGGAATGTCAGCCTGCAGCGACATTCCCAATTTCCCTCAGAAAAGTCTCGAAATTTGAATTTTGATGATCGTGATACTAAGAAGCACAGAAAAAATCTTAAAAGCGAAGTTGCAGTCATTGCAAATTCCCCATGAAATTGCCTGGTTTGAGACAATATTTTCTTTCTTTACAGATTAAGTACAAGCAATTTCCCTTTTTCTGAATGTCAAAAAGCGAAATTGTAAAATACAGACACAAAAGCAGGGAATACATAATGCAATTAAAATACAGTATGAATTACATATCAGATACAAGATTTGTTTGCATCCCTGCATCATATCTAAATGATGGAGGGTGGATTTTCAAAAATGAAGGAATATGGGAATATTCTTGGTAATAGTTGTTGAACAGAAACTCCTTTGCCTAACTTCAACTGTTTCACTGATGATATACACGTATATACGAGTATATATATGGTAATGAAGTGGTAACTGAAGAATAAGGCCACTGAAACCGATAGCGGTAAAAGACGTCTTTTCAGTTTTGATTTTTTATTTTACTTATATATATATTCATGCATTATATATATTGCTTAGATCGTGTTTTCAGTTGATTGTTGTATAACCTATGTATTGAATATTATTACAAATATCCTCGTCACATGAAAATTGGTATACAACATGATCGTCTGATGTCAGCTTGTCTAAACTTGTTTTGATTGCATTTCCTAATTTCTTGTTCTTGTAAAAAACACGTACTTTAATTTTTGTTTCAGGAGAAGACGCTACACTATCATTGACAATCTTCATCAATCTTCTTTCTTCTACAGTAGAGTTAGAAGTTAATTGTCCTTGAAAATAGAAAATAATGTTGTCATCGTAATCATGTTCAAAGGTGTCTGATGTCAGGTAGAAAACTTTCAAATGAAAAGTTGTTAACGAAATTGATGGTGTGCAGCTATTATATTATGTGCAGTCATTAACATTTATGGTGTGCAGTTCAAAGCATGCCGGAGTCGACTACGTTCTGTTGTGCACTTCAACGGTAGTATTCGAGAAGGTGGAAAGTTTCACCCACTTGAGGAGCAGTCACCCTATCGACTGATATCCGATCTATAAATTGACACAAATGTGGCAGCCTACGTATGAAGGTGTGCAATGGACACAATCAGTGACCAGAAACTGAGCCCAATCCAAATTTACAAGTTTAATACCGTACATTATTTCCTATGAAACTCTAAAGCTTGAAATATCGTAACCGCGCATCGATCTACGTAGGCCTACATAGGCATAGACCCAATAATCATGCACCTCATATATCCTATGAACGCTTTTAGGCTTATTGTACGCGTGTATACAGGATCATTACTCATAGGTCACGCGGTACACATAATGCTGCCACACGTCATGCATGCTATACATTCACTTTGCTCATCCAAGACCAACTTCAATTTTTGACGACTCCTTTTTCTTTGAATTTAAGTATTCTGATGATCTAAAGCTCTAGAGGCCTTAATGTTTTCTCCGACGACCTCCACTATAACCTCTAATTGCATAATTTCGTTTCGTCTAACTAAGATCTTTGATTTGAGGCTAAAATGCGAAGATGTAGACGTCGGACAACAATTCTATTACAGAAATCACAGAGTGTAAATGGCTGGAATTTAAGAGGTAATGCAGTCCAACATTTCCGTAGCCAATCCGAGTATGCCTCATACACATCATCAAGCAAAGATGACATTTTGAGAGATACATGTAGGTTTATCTCAAAGAATTGAAATCTTGGGCTATAGATGCGAATGCTTTTTAATTCCATAGCAACATGACTAATATCTTAACATTTTGTATTTGTTGTATATATGTAGTGTGCGCGATGTACCTTATTACATAACGTTACTTTCTCTTCAGGAGTGAAGCGAAGTTATTTGAAAAAATAAACTAAACTATATTTCAGCGTATTCGTCGAGCTGTCAAAAGAAAACAAACTGACGCAAGTTAACAACTATGTATGGGTATTTATATTTGACTTTTCAAAAGTTATAGTATAACCAATAAAGGATCACTTAAAAAATATTAGAGAATTACTTGTTTCTGATTTCATTTGAGAAAATAAATTCGGATATTTCGACTAGTCATTGTCAACTTTATTGAATATAACATAACTATGAAAAATGGAAAAATCGTAAAATTCTTTTAATTTTGCCGGCGCTTCGTCGGCAAAGAAGGAAGCGGAAAGAACGGACGAAGCGCCGGCAAAATTAAAAGAATTTTATGAATTTTCCATTTTTCAAAATTATCTACAAATTGGCACCAACAAAGAATGAATCGAACATGCCCTTTGTTTAAATGGGTAATCAAATTGTAGCACAGCAGTAGTAAAGATGCGTCAAGTTTGCAAGCTTGCATCTTATGCATGTGTCTGCAGCATGGTTCGATGTCTAATAAATACTGGCAAAATTTCAGTAGCAGACACAACTAGCATTCTAGATGATCTTCAACGAAGCTTTAACAAATTAAATGTAGATTCCTTCACAAACTAGTCTGATGGTCTTTAGAAGATAACTAGCTGCCTTGTAGTAGATCCATTGATTTGGATAATATTGTTTTGCATTAACATAGCAGAGGGCAATCCAAACAATCACCGAAAGGCATAATATACACTTTTGCAATTTTACCAGTGGTGGGCGTTGCGATAAGTAAAGCGATAAAGCGATAAAGCGATAGTCGAAAATTTATCGCTTATCGCAGAGACCGGAAAATTTTATCGCTTATATTTATCGCTTTGAAATTTCCCGTGATAAATTTAGTGATAAAGAAGAAAACAAAGATACCGATTTTAGGATTATTTTACCGTTTTCCATTTCACGTGATTCGGTAGACGGAATCGGTAATTGAGGAGTTTAATTAGCTTCAATTGAAATGGTCTCTGAGACTGTATTGAACTGTTTTTCACCTCCTTTATTGTCTGAACAACGTCAGTACAAGTGCTGTCAAATGGCCAGTTAATGGTCTGTTGATACATTTATCCCGTTATTCCGTATTGAGGCTATTTTCATGTATGGTAGAGTGGAGTAATCCCGTGCATGGAGGAAATTCCGGACAGACGGCATTTTTGGAAATAACGATCTTCTGCATTCCGCACACGCGCAATTTGATTGGATATCATTTACTCGACACGTCGACAGTGATGCGTGGGAATATGTGCTTGTCTGCTGTTCGAATCAGACAAGGATGAGGAGGATGATGAATTACATGTGCTTTAAATTGTTGTATTTGTGTTTGTGATGTTGTGCTGTGACAGTTAAGCTGATTAAGTGTAAAAGAGGTTTATAATACATATAAGTAGTAAAAATGGAACACCAAATTTTTGTTGGATTTATCGCAGAATTTATCGTTACCGCTTTATTTTGAAGGTCCAAATTGATCGCATTATCGTTATCGGACTTAGCGGAAAAATGTATCGTTTTATCGTTATCGCTTTATCGAAAACTTTTTCGCTGCCCACCACTGCATTTTGCACGTATTTTGAATTCGATATTTATATGCAGTGCATATTGTATTTATCTGTACTGCTTATTAATACTATAATAGTATTATAGTATTAATAACCAGTACAGATAAATACAATATGCACTGCATATAAATATCTGCAAATATGAACTATGCATCAACTATATGCACTTCATATATGAACTATAATATGAGCTTGACCATTACTTGTAAATAGTTCAAAAACGAATGCAAAGTGCGCAATCAATGTGCTTGGCGTGCTATGCATGAGCATGCGATATCATTCTGTCAAACACAACCTCAAAATGTCTGAAATACCTAGGTATCTGAAAATTAAATTGTGTAAACGTGTTCAGATCAAATCTCACATGTGTGCGTTGTCAGCTTTCATCGACCTTCAACTTAACCTGTGCATAAAAATCACTACAGATGCACGATTACTGGACAGATGATTTTTTGAATGCGTCGATAAAAGTTGAACTAGAAAGCCACCACAATATTCATAACACGAGGAACAAAAACTGAGTCGACAAAAAATAATTTTTTGGTTGTGCTTTTGTCATATGCTACAACTGCCGCTGGCAGTCCGATCAACTTCAACATGCTAACATCTGCAATGTCATCATGCTTGCATGTCATTAATGTAGCTATACTAAAAATATGGCCATCATTAGGCAATTTTTTACCTAAAAATTTTGAAATATGACTTTAAACATGCGAAAATATGCTCTTAAGTGACCTTAACTATAATTCCCAATAAACACGAAACATCGTGCATTAAAAATAGCAACTTATTTTTTTGTACATTATGAAGTATTTTTCTATATCTTTCTTTGTCAGGCCGAAGATGTCAATAGCTTTCCTGACATAGAGAATGATCGCTCAAACAATGAAGTTGTTAAGTTCTGTAACATAGCGTAGAAAAATGGGTTGATGTTTTCCTTCTCTATGTTAATGATGCTTGCAATATACTGTACCTCTTGCTTGCAAGCGTTTCTGTATATAAACGTGAATGCCAACGATATCATTGGATAAAACTTCTTATAGTTTCAACAACTTACTTCTTGTGCTTCAACTTCAAACATAGTAAACTTTGTACTTTCCAGCTTGAATATCAAATCTGGGATGTTAGCGTATGATCGCTTTATATTTAAGTGACTGCCACAGTCACAGATCTAGAAAGGGATAGATGGACTGCTTTCCGCGTTTCCCTATTTCAGCCGTGAAGCCTGAAAACTTCCCATCGCCGCCACGCCTGCTCCCGGTATGTAGGCAAGAAATGACGGCCGCTGAGCTGATCGCAATTGACACCTGTGGTGTTGTTTTCAATTGATGATGATTTATTTGATAAGGGTGACAAAATTTGTGTACTTAGCCTTTGCATTCTACCGACGCTAAATGGCGATTTTATCATTAAATAAAATCCTCACGCCCTAGGCAATTGCTATCAATTCTCCTACTCTTAATCCGAAACATGTGTTCAAAAGGCATAAGAAAGATAAAATTTTCGAACAGGTTTGCAAAACTGTTTACAGAAATTTCATTTCTTGAGAAATGGTTACCTCATGTTGTGTTCCGCGATGCCAGAACCGTGCTTCGAAAAACTCTAACATTTCTTTTCACGCCTTTCCGTTCTCAAACCCCGAATTGTTGAAGAAGTGGCTTCATAACATTCGACGTAAGAACTTTACTCCCTCTAAGAATTCATCACGCGTATGCAGTGTTCATTTCACCGATGATGAGGAGGCCTATCCACTCCTAGTTTCGCTGTATATAGTATCGTAAAAATTGCTGAAGTAGCTTTCCGCTCTCTTTTTCCGGGTGTTCACGATGTGACCCTCCTCCCCACAGTATCGAACATTGATTTGAAAATTGAACATTTTGTCCTGCAGAAAGTTGATGTAAAAACTTTATTTCCTACCCTTTTTGCAGACCACTTTTATGACCATGACTTTCATCAAGACTCTGATCATCTAACAAAACTTATCAGGCTGATCACGTCGAATTATGTCAAAATTCGCCTCTTTCGGTACGGTAAGATATATTTTGAACGTAATATCTTTAATTCAAAAGTCCTATCACGTCAGCAGGCAATGAAGCTGATTCTCTTTAGAGGCAAATAAATTTTGATTTACCGAGTTTCCTTTTGAATAAAACGTTACTTCGCATGCACCTAATTTTCTATTTAAGCTACATTTATGTAAGCAATCATGATGAGTGAGAAAGTATGACATTGCAGGTCATCAGGAATTGTCAACATTCCTATGATTCGTTATCAATTATTATCGTCGTTGAAAGTTAATGTGCTTGTTATCATTACATTCTCACAGACACGTGCATGCCGACATTTGTTTCTTGCCTACATACCGGGATTGTGCGCGCGCGCGTGGCAGGGAAAGCAGGCTTCACGCAAATCGGGGAGTAGTCCATCTATCCCTTTCTAGATCTGTGGCCACAGTAGGGTCGTGTTTATTGTGTGACAGTGAGTATATTCAAGCAATAATGCCACGCAGCATCGCTCACTGCTTTGCGTGGTGCAATGCAGAATTTCAGCGATAAAATTTAAGAATCGAGCTTTGTATTATGATATTAATGATTTGATAGGGCCTGAATTTATTTCTACACTTAAGTCATTTATCAGCTGTCATTATCAATGTTGTAAGACTAAATCATATATTCATATATGAAAATAGGAAAATTTGGAAGTATGACCAAATATGACGTAACAAAGTTTTTGGCACTTGGAAACTGGTTCCTGAATCGTAATTCATGACTCCATTCGCATTTTATGAGGAACACAATCGTCATTTTAGCCTCATGGCTTTGAAACTATGATTTTGATACTCGAGAAATATAAATTATAAACCACAATTCAATTCTAAATTCAAAATTGCAATTTAAAGTTAATGATATAATAAGATTATTCATGATTAGATTTCATGTGAGGATTTTAATATGAATGAACCCTAAAAATGTTTCACTTTTCTTTGTAGAATGCTATGATTGCATCGTATCCTGTGGTGCATATGGAGAAAGTCATTTACCTGTTGACTCTATAGATGAGACAATCCGAATTTTGAGGCCAGGTAAGTCATGAAAGGTTAATTTGTCTGCGAAAGATTAGCTGGAAAATTCAAAATTGACATGGAATTCGCTGTTTGTGTGTCAATATGTTACTCATCATGCGTGGTAGCAAATCGGATAACATTCGATGCTGTAAAGAGAGTCAATCATTATATTTGAGGATAGTTTATTGAAAAATTGTGTAATTATTTATTGCTTTGTGTAAGACAAATCGATATGCCCGGATTAGATTTTGTCAGAGATATATTCCGGAAATAGAAAATCTGCGTTCGTCAGACTTCAATAACCGAACATGTCACGACGGATTCCATTGCTCACTTGCAAGCAAGAGTCCGTGCATTAACTAGGCATTTAAAGGCGCACGTACCAGAATATAAAATAGATATTCCTCGGTATAATAAAAATGATTTAAGTATAACAAGAGAGGTGCTTCTACATTTTCATAAGAGGATGCAGTCAACAGTAAGTGTAGAGGTAATACAAAATCAAATCAAATCAAATAGGCGTATATTTCATAACAGAAGCAAGTCATATGCAGCCTCCTTTAATGAGAATCGAGGAGGCTTGAATACATTTATGATACAAGTGTTGTAATGAAGCATGCCGCATACAGTCACTGTTCAAAAATCAGAAAGTAAAAGGCATATTTACATTGGTCGGGAGTTGATTTAAAGGTAGTCCAATAAAACATTGTTCCATTGATGAATCAAATTAGCAAGGGCTAACCTTAGGCAAAACACAATTAATAATGACTTAAATCACAAATCGCACCATTCAGTAAGTAAAACCAATGTGAAAAATAAGAATACAACACAAATGTTAATATTCAAATGGTAGGTAATGAAAAAAAAATAAAACCTGTGTAAATATAAGTAGAGTGAGAAAAAATTTGATAACTTACACGAAAACTCCTGCCAGTCTGCCAAACTGTGTGTTGGGCAGTGTGGTAATTGCGGAATTTGCTTATATTGACAAAACTTAATCTGCAGGTCTGGTCGAAGTCAGAGATCGAATGAGACCGCATAATGACGAATCATAGGTTTACAAGTACATTTGATTACAATGTATATACGAGATTATTAAAATAACTCGTAGCTTAAAATTAGTAGACACAATATATTTTCGATATTGCAAAGTATAACAAAGATAATATCAAAGGTACCTGATGAAAAGGGCATGTAATACAGATAAAGCAACTGATTGTACAACATAGCCCATGAAACCACGAACCCATTTAATACTATGAACATGGAGACCTACATTCGGTCTATACCTAAGGATTTTATGCATGATGTCATAAAAAAACATCATGAAATTCAAACTTGCTAGTCATATTAATAAATTTTGCAGTAAAGCACTCGCATCAGTCACCGTTTTCTTACATGATTGATGTAATAAGTGATGCAGTTATGTATGAGGCCTTTACATTTACATGAACAACAAGCTCACAGTGATTATAATGTAATTAACGCATAATCGAACTATGCTATCAGCGGGGTCACAAAATCCTCCCAAATGCATGACATTAGAGGCCTTTCATGCTCAGCAACCGTTTTAACGTTGATAGCATATACAGGGAGTTTTACACACTGCATTATGAAATCACTAAAATAATGGAGCTATCGTGGCGTTACAGTGCGGTAAAATTTTATTATTGAATGCATAATTCTAATTGTTATTTTTGTCATGAAAAGTAGTAATGTCTAGAAAAATATCGGTATCGATTGCCAGCGCTGTCATATTTATGCTTTGTCAAATGTCCCACATTGCAACTTCACTATTCACTCCTATCCTGAGTTGAAATAGAAATATCATAAAATTTTAGGCTAAGAAAAAGAGCAGGCGTGGCGCGCATCCGTTTTCAATGTGCTATCCAACTCTACTATTGTTCACTTCATGATGATGCTCAGGTGCAAATCTCTTTCAATGCTACATTATCCTTTTTTAGTCCGAACATGTGGTTCAACGCTAGTGTTGTGAATAAGTTGACTGTCCCTCTAATTAATCTCATTAATATCTTTAAGAGACTTACACACCACCACAAAGCTTCTTGAACATATATAATTTATATGCGCCATGGGTTCTTTCTTTCCTATTCCTACTTGAAGTGTGTTTAAGTATGATGCAGTCTGCGATAATTAATTAATATATTTGCACAAAAACAAAATTAATTATAAAATTGCATTTCGGATAGTGGATGTTGGACCTTCAGAGAGTGAAAGTGATTCATCGAATGTCTTGCCTAATGCAGCTTATCATTGTGTATTTGTGTCTGCAATCTATGCCTCCCCAAACGCTGAGAGCAACAGAATACCTCACAGAAAATACTCAATTTTTAACATTTGTCTATTGCTATGTAGTTCATATGCTTAAAGTATCAAACTTCATGTCAAGAATGTGCGATTTTCGAGGTAATCAAGATACAAAAGACAAAATATGAAATACCATTCAAAAGTCAGTTATCCGTTTGTTCAATTACCCCTCATCGTCTGCTACTCTGCCTTTCTCATTAAAATCGTACGCAACTTGTACAATTTAAAAAGTTATCTAATCAAAAATTTTTAAAACTGATTTGTGACGTATTATGCATACATTTAATGCAATGGAGACTTCAACTCAAAGAGATGGACGTGGAGTTGATTGAACGCTATCAAACAAAGAATCCAATAATTGAAAGATAACAACTCTCGAGCCATTGCGACGAAATACTGTCATCGTGATGAATAATCAGCAATGTCCTACCAAATACCTGCATACAGTTGTTTAATTGTCTATTTACATGTACTTCTGATTGTGACTTTATGCAGGATTGAAAATCACAATAGAGTATTGACTTATCCCTCCCCGTCTGCGACATCGCAGAATATAGGGGTAAAGGTTACAGATCGGTTAAGATCGACATGTTCGACAATACTACGCTTTCTGAAAACAATTGACACATTTTTTCAATATAGCTGCTATTTATTACTTTATATACTTATATACAGTCACATGACAAAAATAATTAAAAATGATCTTTCATTTTACAGGCAATTTTCAAAAATATACTTTAACATGTGTGTTGCATGATTCCGTCAAATTATTACATGGAATCTCTTTAAAAAGATTACACCGTCATTGATATTTTTCGAATTAAATTATGTACCCTTATCGTTTTGCCACAAAATTAATGCGGTAAAATTTTTGCGTTTCAGGAGGAATATGTGTTATAGCTATGAGGGAAGAGTATCTAGAGGAGGTTGCTGCATACAAAAATATTCTGGAGCCTCATATGAACTCTTTCGTCGCTAATGGAAAGTGGAAGCTACTAGAACGATCAACAAAGCTGGGTTATTTCGTTTCTAAAGAAGGTGCAATATTTGTATATCAGAAGCAGTAACCAATAAGTGAAATGGGTCACCTCACAAAATGCAAAAATCTCAAATTGTTTCCAATTTCTTTAATTATCATGAAACTGCAATTTCAACTTGTTTCTCTTATTAACATTTTCCGCATTTGTACTTAATGATATACGATGGGAGTTAAAGGCTCATGATAACTCGCATTTGCATAATTCCATGCATCCCTTGCAAATAGGAAATATATTTTGGAATATGGACCAATAACAAAAAATGTTAAGAATTGCAATTGGAATGTATTTGTTTGAATGCACTGACACACAAAATATGATCCGAAACGTTTTTTCAGATTATTTATCGCATATTTTTATTCTTTGATATACACAACAGATGTATTTTTATGTATCACTGATAATGAATGTTTACACATAATTTGACTGATGTATGAATAATGAGTAAATTCACTAACGCTTATTTAATTGCTTTTCTTTCGTCTGAATTTTTCTGCCTGTGGCAAATCTGGCCAATATAAATTGACCTAACCTACACGACTTTTTTGCCTGCAGCAGCCTATTTAAGCCGCCTATATGCTATTAGTATACCTGTCTACAGGTCCAGTGAATTATTGCGTTAATCCCATCCATTCATTGGTCTGTTCTTCTTCAGTTCTTTTGCACATATTCTTCGATTTTTGCAGACATATATTCGCGATAGCTTTTAAATATTCCATGACATGAAATGAAGTGAGTTGACTTTCTTGGGGATTGCTAGAGGTGAATAGATTATTTCATACGAGTGAACCAGCAAAGTAATTGCATTCTTTGAAATTTACATTGCCTTTCATGATAAATCATACTTTATGCCTACTGAAATGCAGAATACTAAGTAACTCATTATTTCGCTATTAACGACTACATGAAAGAAATTATTTGACTATTAATGAAATCTCTAGACCTCCATAAAAATCGCAAATAAAACATTCATGATCTAAGCACTTTAGGCAGAAGCTAAAAGCGGTTCCCTCTATATTTTAGCATTTTTCAATATTACAAATTTTATTTGTATGTTTTTCACACTTGATTTGCAGCAATGGGCCAGACTTTTTTTTGATGACTCGGAGATGCATATGGAATTGGACGTCTTGACGACTGGTGTAGCGGTTGAAAGCTACTTCCAGACAGAGGTCACTCCCCAATCATTTTGAACAAATAAAAAATAATTCTAATCAAAAATTCTGGTGTGAAATAATAATTAATTTACATAACACTTTTCTGAATTATGAATTTATGTCTTTCTTTATTACCACATTTGTTAAAAATTCATTTAATAGTACATTCATGCTCCCTTTTGAACATGACAATTAAACCAAAATTTTAATTTTTTTTAAAGTTATTTGAGTTTTCATTTTACAAATAAAAATTTACAACATTTACTAGACATTTGCTATTATATAGTAAGACAAAATATTTGAAGAATTTTACAAATATTCAATTGCAAAATATAAAACAGAAGAACCAACAGCACAAATTGACAGCAGCTAGATCATTTAGTCACTTGAGACAGATTGGTGTTCTTATTTCTCGATCCCCTTAGGCCTACACATTTGCAGAGTGTTTGTACATTGATCCCGTCGATTTTTGTGGTGAAATATGATATTGGAAAGAACTGTTTACGCTAGAACTGTTCCTTTACGCTTACCCGGTATTTTGTAATATTCCTGACTACCTGTGCAACAAGATTCTTCGACTTCAGAGAAAAGAATCTTTAAAATTACTGGTGACTCGGTCTCTGGCCTTAATCGTCCGTCTTTATTAGAAGTTGTCGACAAGCAGTGTACTAATTTGTTCAAATAAATGTTGAAGTTTGAGGACCACCCGATGAGAATTTTCCTTGATGAACGAACTGCAGTGATGTATAGTAATCGATGTGCATTGAAGCGACCTAAGGCCAAGACTAAGCGTTTTTTAAATTCTTATATAAAATATTGTAAAAGACTGATCTGTGCACTATCTCTTTATACTTCGATTAATACTTTACATCATGTGTAGATATACATAGAATTTGTCAATGCGCTCATCGCCTCTGTGAAGCAAAACATAGAATTTTGAATTTGAAAAACAATCGATAACCCATACCCTCACAGATTAGATTTCTCTACAAATTATTCACATTTTTCAACTGTGAGGAGGTTCACGATTGCTCATTAAAAATTCATAAAAGAATCGGCACCAGCTTGAACCTTATGAGACAAAAAATCTTCATAAAGACCTTTTCTTCTCTTCTGCGGCCTCGTACCGGCTATCATCCTATCCGGAGAATGTCTAAAGAAAAAGAGAATTAGGTAAAACAGCAAATGCGAACGATGGACTTTTGAGCGTCAAACTCCTCGCAATTGAAGATGTGCTTCGACCGTCGAAGTTCACCACGAATCAAGATGTACAGACAGATGAGAGGCTCAGAAGACTTTAAAGTCGGCCTACTCCTCAACTATGCAACGATTGTGTCCGAATTTTGTGCCTCAGAATATTTGCTTGAACGATGAAGCCACGTTCAATATCAACGATTCATCAGAGAATCGTCACGACAGTTTCACTTAGTAGCATGAAAGTCTGTTTGGAAAACTTACTATGCGCCGCATTAGCTGAAGTCATTAGGCTCACCACTCACTTTCCAACTAGAATTTGGCCTCTGATTAGTGCAATACGAGCAGCTGCTTTGAATTTCTTTGTTTTATATCAAATACAGTCTTCATCGGTTATATTTTACAATACTTAGATACAAATGGCAAATTTGGTTCTTAAATAGCAATCATATTCTTTAATAATGGATCAACGTAAGCCCGCTATATAGAGCCAAAACTGAATTATTTTCTTCAGCCAGAATGCTTGCAATTGCGATCAGATGCTATTTGAAGAGCAAGAGACGAGTTAGAATACGAAGCATTGTAGCAAATAGGACAAAACCTGAAACTTTCGTAATTTGCGTTGTTTCGTAATTACTATATTCTTATGCTTCGCGGCGAATTCGTGGTAGGGCAATTATAATGCTTGATACGATGTTCGGAATTAATTATGCTGATAGTGGGACCATTGGACCTAAGACTTGGAACAGACATCCTTGCCGGACAGACTTAGAATTTTTCTATATCAGGAAATCACAAAGGAGCAACTTTTCACCGGCTCTGCGGTTTGACAAGTCTGACTGAGTGCAAAGTCGTGCACCAATAATTTACAATTTTTGCTGCTTAAGCCTTCCACCAACATACCTTACTTGAAACATGAATTGTTTGCAGTCAAACTTCACTTCTAAAAACACAAAGTTTCATTGATTCATACAACAATCGGTTGTATTTTAACATTTAATTTAGAATTTTCGCTTAAATGAACAACTCTGACGTAAACGGATAAACCGTTTAAAAATGTGATGGAAAAATCGTATTTTGTGTTAAATGAGTGATGAAGATAGTCTCTTGGTCAGCTTACTACGCGATTAACTTAAAAATGCAAATTTATTGCATTTCCTCAGTTTTCATTGATTAGAATCTTTACTATTATGATGTTTTATCAGTTAAAAGATTGCGCAGAGTAACAATTAAGTAGTGAATCAGAGCTCGTGTCTCAACTATCAAACTGTATGTGAAAACGTCAATTAATGAAGTCATTTATCACAACATACTACAGTGACTGAAACCAGGTTTGGAAGAAAGTCAATTTTTCCATTATTATATCTAAATTGCACAAAAAATCAATATATTTCGGCTATTTGCATCACAGCAATCGTCAAGAATAGAATTATTAGAATTCTTAATAATGGCTGTGGTGTAAATAGCCGATATATATTGACTTTTGTACGATTTAGATATAACAAAAAAAACTTGACTTTTTTCCAAACCTATTTTCAATTATGCATAATAGTCAAGGCATATTTCCCCATACTACAGTGAGACAGTATTTAGAATATAATATTAGAATTAGCATAGCCCACTTTGGACGAGAATAAGAAAGCCAAATGACAGACAAAATACACCATTTATTTTGTTACTATATCCACATTCATGAGCACTCACGTTGCGAAAACATGTTAAAAATTGTTAAAATGAGTATAAGAAAGGTAGCTTTAAATAGGAGATCTGTTAACCTCTCATAAATCATCCAAAGTTTCCGAAAACACAAGTCTAAAGGAAAGGATGTTGAGGAGCGTCCATTAAACCAAAAGTTCTCCCGTGGCTGATTGAATAGTCAATGACATGTATAGCTATAATAATCAAGTGGTATAGGGTTCAAGTCTAGGCACATACAAAAGTCATTTGCGGGAGCATCTAGAGCTGCAAACTGCAAATAGTAGCGTTCCACTTCGCTGAATTTCAATTTACCGTGCACTATTTTGCCACTTCTTGGTTTACCGAATCTCACTTGTCCAAATCAATTTTTAGGCCAGAAGAAATCACTTCTTGCATTTGGTGAAATGGTGATTCGGAAGTTTTTTCTGATAACTAGTGTGGTTTCTGCTAATTAATAAGTTATTTGATAATTTATCAATTTCTATGCAACAAGATTTCAACGCAATCGATGCAATTTTAATAAATTAATAACACAGTTCGTAACTTTAGACCTTAACATGTCAATGTGTGTACCAATGGTGGGTGCAGACAATGATTTACCACGAGATATGACAGGTACATTATCTTTCTTCCTTAAAAGTATCAGTATTGGAACCGTTATTTGAAATTCTGGAATATATTAACTTATGCATGGGGGCAATATGCATGTACAGTAACATGCAATTCAAACGCTGGCGGCAGGGTCAACTTCGAATGTCAGAGTTGACCGCCTTCTGGTTCCAACTCCTCTATCTATTTCCGACAATTTAATCTAGGCATGGGCCTCGTTTTGCAGCAATATGAATTTGAAATAACATCTACACATCTAGGGGACACAATTAAGCAGCAATTGAACAAAAAATCAAAGCATTTTTATTATTTCCCCAAAATTCGGACATATACATAATAAGGAGAATTGTCCTTCTTTGCCTTTTCATTGCCCAAAGTATTTAATATTCTTGGTAAACAGTCGGAATGATTCCAAATCCGAAAATTCATGCTGAATAACTTATGCATAATTTCCTTGGTCGATACAAGTTCTGACACTTTCTGTGACATTCTTGCAATCAAAAAGTTTGTGAGAATTATTGCAATTACGACAAACAATGCTACATGATAGTATTGAAGTCTTAGCATAACTTCTTTTTCTTTTGCTACTGTTCCAGATAGCATGTTGAATACCATGTAAACAATATGTGTATAATTGTCTATGGTGTACAAATTGTACATGTTGCTACACGGCTGCATGAAGCACAGAAGTAAAGCATATAATGACAAGAAAATCATGAAAATAGCGATGTATCCAACGGTGCCTAAAATTGCCTCTTCTAAAAGAGTAATATAGATGCCACCCCATTTAGCGGGTAATAATCTTAGAAAATCTAAGAGTGAGAAGAAGCAGAGAATAAATGTGAAGATATAACATAGATCTAAGTACCACAACTTTTCATATTGGTCCATGGGAATCCAAATATAGATTGCAAAAAATGTAAGATAAAGCACATTTATGGCTTTGCTGAAATAGAAGCCCCGGAAAATACCACCAGCAATATCGCCTCCTCTTCTCGTAAGATGCCGAAACCTCGACTGGAAGCAAATTAAAAATAATGAAACAAAGAAAATTGTTGAACTTACTGCTATTGTATGAAAGACTGCAAAAACTATTAAGAAGACATTTGAGATATCAGCACTGAACTTCTCGACGAACATCTTAATATTAAATATACACGTACTATCATTTCCAGATAATCTTAAATAATTCGCTTCCTTATTGAAAATGTGAGGATATACACAAAACGACATTACAAAGAGTGTCATAAAAGTAAATAATAAGTTCATGCAACAAGCGGAAAGTGTTTCCCTGTGCGAGCACATAAGCGCTCCAGCAGCTGCAACAATCACAGGATTGTCTACGATGCCACTCTCCTTAGCCTTCTCGAGATGCCTCTGTTCTATATTCACCAACAGTAAATTAGGTGATTTATGCTCTCTACTACCACCATTAACATATTCTGAAAAATCATACCGGCGCACTTCCATCATCCCTTGGTACCCAAGTGCTTCATAAAAAACATTTTCTGTGTCCAAGAAATGCTGAGACAATATAAAAGCAGTTGATGATATTGCTGCCTCCATAGGCCGAAGATGCATGTCATCTTCAAGTGTGTGCAAACGTCTCAGATCCTTGCATAGAATCTTTCGCTTCAAGATATCATAGAAATCACACATCTTTGATTCCGCTGCAACTCCTTCCGAACAACTGTCTACCAGCAGATGAAGAAGTAGACATTCTGATAATTCAGGTGCCTCCAAGATTCCTGGACACTTGTTTAGCAGCCAAAGAATGCAACGGGATGCGCCGAACACAAATGCCAACTCAAGAGAATAACGAATTGTCGACAAAGGAATGTTTTCCGTTTTAGACACTTCGGTAGGGAATGTCGTATTCCGCAGCGCCGGTAGCCAAGGCGTAATAAAGAAATGACGAGTATCATTATCACTATAACGTCGAATTAAGATCTTCAGTGATTTCAAATTGTCATGTTTGAATGTTTGGATGACATCAGAGAACATTGTGGCAGGATGGTAAATTTACTGATGATGGAATACAAGATGGTGAGAGAATCAAGTAAAGCAAGTGAGAGATACTGCATGCTGTCGAAATTACGATGGTGGAACTATCGAGAATGGGAAAATGGAATAATGCTCATCCACTTTTCGACATAGAAAATTAAATTGCATTTTCATTAGTGTGTGAAGGATAGTTCATTTCAAAATTTAATGCGACATTTAACATTAAACAATCGTTGCGGATATTGATCACTCATCATTTATCTACTTCACCTTTCGGTTTCTGACTTAATCATTGCTATAGCACTTTAATTTGTTTATGAGACATTGAAATGGGAATGCCTCTGCAAATGGATCTTCATTTATGAAAATATATTCTCAAATGAGTGTGAAAGAGCGATGTAACTTAGAAGTATGCATAATCAATGTGGTGGTGGGTGAGAACTAAAATTCAATACAAAGTGTTTACTGCAATTAGGGCCTTCAAAATCTCGATTTTCCCAATGACAAGATTCCGGGATCTGGGGATTTCGAAATTATTTTGAAATTGATCCGCATTGTGTAATACATTTGCAACTTCACGCAAGCACAGAAACACCACTCACAAGATTTGTTTGCAACCGTTATAACACATCAAAATCGCGAATCATGAATTATAGTTAATACACGCATTGAGTAATCGCCATGCATTATATCAAAATTTTTTCTAGATATTGTGATAGGCCTACCTAATGAAATTAAAAAATTAAATTTAAATACCTATTTGTAATTTAGTAGGCCTATATAGGCATGAATTTGTCTCTGCTTATTCAGGCACGTTATGCAAGTAACACATGCTCATGCTACCTATACATAATAGCCTGTAGACCTAATTAACAATTCATTTAGTTTTGCTTCTGATAATGACCATACTCGAATCAAGATAAATGGGAACATTTTCAAAATTCAGATAATGAGCTGTATTCAAGGAACAAGATGTTCAAAATAAAATGGTACGATGGCCTGAAGTTGAAAAATTGCAAATGGACTCAGATTTATTAATTCTCTAATTCAACAAAACGGTCTATAAAATCAAATACTTTCTCTGTAAGATAGCAAAACTTGTGGATTTCTAATTATAGCATGTTTCTAAATTTACTTATGATGCATTTAGTAAGCTGACACATGATGATTAATGATTAACAAAATATATACTCCATGAAAATTGTCTAAAATATAGGGAAACACACATTATTTACCGACATTTTAATGAAATCTCGAAATCAGGATTGAGGGCCTCAATGTCGCGTGATTTCTGGATTGCAGGATTCGTAGAGTTGCAATCGTAGCACGAGTAATGATTCTAAATTTCGATCTGATATTTTAATCCGGCAGCCAGAACGAGTTCCTGCAGGGAACGAGGCCGAAAGTGAGACTTTTACAGAATGATGTACACCCGATGCCTACTTCGAATCCGCACGTCTGCCGAGTTCTAGTGAGTTCCTCTTCTTGTCAAACAGGATCAAAGAAAAACACATGTAAATCCAATGGGACGTAGATTGCAGTTTTTGGCTAAAATGAAATTTTGTATGTTTTCTCTGATTAAACGAAAAGTACTAAGCTCAGAGTCATAATTTTTGGCAAGGAATGTCTTCAGGTCATTTCCTATGATGTGCATGTGCTTTTATCATGCATCTAATCGGCAATGTATGTGAGAATCTGGTTGAATGTGGATAAAGTTGCTCAAAATTTTTGTGTTTGCCGACATTAAGAGGCTCGCCAAATCTAAATGCGTTTAGCTATATAGACAGGGAAAATGAAAATGAAAGGAAATGACCTAAAGACATTCCATACCAAAAGTTATGACTCTGGGCTTAGTACTTTTCGTTTAATCAGAGAAAACATACAAAATTTCATTTTAGCCAAAAACTGCAATCTACGTCCCATTGGATTTACATGTGCTTTTCTTTGTTCTTGTCTGACTAGAGGAGGACCTCACTAGAACTCAGTAGACGTGCGGATTCGAAGTAGGCATCGGGTGTACATCATTCTGTGACAGTCTCACTTTCGGCCTCGTTCCCTGCAGAAACTCGTTCTGGCTGCCGGACTATGTATGTAAATTCTTTGTCACGAAAGTTCCCTCAAAACATTGGCAACGAAAGTAAGTAGCGCAAACTAGAAGAGTTAAAAGGTTTCGCCCTCCATCACCTTTCATGATTTCTGTTATTAAAGAAGGTGAAACATGCGTTAACATGCCTATCTGTTTCATGATGAGGAAAGCCCATAATGGTTGATCTTACCAATTAGATTTCAAGTAAAAAACCAGACAAGTTGTTAATCAAAATAAGTTGTTTATCATGAAACAGAAGTCACCTCAAGCCCGTTGTTCCAAGCAGTTCAAAACCCTATCTTCCACATACCATGTTTCCCAGCCAGGAACTGTGTCATCACCCCCTGTCATTAATTTACCAACCGCTCTGACGCACCGGTTATTGGTTTGTGGAGAAATTATGCTTAGGTTCAAGTTCGTGAGCAAGCACTTCTTGGACTGCCATCGGACACAGAATAACAGAACATTTATAGTGTATATTACAGCAGGGGCTCCCTTGCTCCGGCCCGCAGCATCACTTTCCCGGACCGCAACGATTTCGTGATGCTACACATGATCCTTGTAGTTTATTTCGTTATCGATCAGGCTTAATCGGTCCTTTTGGATCAGTCGCAGACAACATTTGAACCAGACTTCACTTATATTTCTGCGAAGCACAATGACAGTCAGAAGCGGGGTTGACAGTCAGGTGAGAGAGCAAATCCTGCACTTGAATCCAATGCCTACATATTTTACGTATATCAACATCAAATTCATCTGACAAACAGCAGTTATTAATAGTTTAGAGATTAATTCTATGATAATGAAAGTGAAACAAATTTTAATTCTATTTGCACACATCAGAACTGCATCACGATGACCCATGAATTTGAAAACTCATCAAAACATTTTCAAAACTGCGAATTTTCATTTTTGTTTTAGACATGCTAGTGCGATGTCTCATTCGCGTTTTCGACATGTTAGAGCGATTTTTCTTTCGTGTTTTAGATGAGTATTCTTATATCTTGACATGTTTGAAAATGTTTACATTATTTGTTTGAAATACTATCAACCGCGTGGGTCTAGGCCATGGTGTACCCACAAACATTTCTGCCAATCTTTATACATAAATAATGATAATCTTTATATCACAACAGAGCAGAGAGTCTTACCGACAATGTTGAAATTCAGTCATCCTTTTAAAAATTACAATAGTCTACTGTATATGCCTGAATGTATTATGAGTAACTTTTCAACGTCTTCCTCATAGCAACCATCATGAAAGGATTTTGCATATAGAAATGGAATTATTGGTTATAAGACGTTTGCGAACCATCAATTTGGCTCTACTAAGATCTACTAAAAAGATCTACTAAGAAGTACAAAACTTGTCATCAATAGCGGCTGGGTTGACTTTCTCTAGCAGCTTAATCCGTGTGTTTCCGTAGATCTACAGTAATGAAGAGCAGCGTCTCTTTCATCGATCGTGACCATTCTGGCCACCATCCTCAAACACTAGGCCTACTCGGAAATGCGACAATTTCCACCTTTCACTCCCAGTATAAATTCGTTGCTTGTCTTTTCTGTTGTTGATAGAGTATTTTTTTATAAAAAGGTGCGAAGCATGCAAGATGCGGATTCGGAGTCCCACTAAATGATAAAATTCCGCCCTATGATTACTAGACTGGAGTGGGTGCTCCCAGACGCAAAGCTTATGACCTCTGATCGCGACTTACGGCTAAGGCTGTCGACTCCATCATGTTTTTAATTAAGACCGAAAAATGTAATACTGTGGCAACTTGTTTTCCTGATCAAAATATAACGCCTTAGTGAAATTCCATTAATTAATAGAATTGTGCAGTTTTGGTAGGACTCAGACTCTGGGTTGTAAGTATAGGGCTTGAAAATTACATGCTTTTTGGATATTTTTGAAACAAAGTATTTTAGATTTTGTTTTTTAGTTTTCCGAGGTTTTTGTTTTTTCAATTATTTTCCATCGCTTAAAGACAAGCCATCGTGTTTAAGGTGTCAAACCATGTTTTTTTCATAATGTTTTTTTTATGTTTGTAAGACATAACTTCAAAACTGCAATTTTTCTCCATTTGACAGTACGTACAGCCATTCAATTGATATTAGAAACCTGAGTTATACAGAAATTAGAAGCCTTATTTAGTTATAGCATGCGGTAATTGTGCATTGCGATACAACATAATGTGTGGTGCTGGGCATTATTATCTTATGTTATGCTTATCGGATCTGACAAGTATAGACGCTTACCTATGACATCTATTCCCATTTCTGACTCTATCAACAGTTTTGGAGTGGTTTTCGACAAAAATACAAAATGAAGTGACAACTTCATCTTCGACAACATTTGAAAAAATGCGGAAACGTTGCCATCGAATAATATGTGGTACCATCTGTAAACGTGAATGCTTACCCAGTTTAGAAGAAAGAAGACAGCAAAAGGCTTTTTTTGTTCACTATACGCTAGTGCAAAGACATATATGCTCAACAAATTTGCTCCACGCCGCTTGACTTATTCAAGTATCATTATTATGTTGGTTGTGATTCGTGGCTTACTATTGTTCAACTGCAATATTCGGAAAATCTATCTAGAGTACTCTCTTCTTCTCATCGCGTGAATAGTAGGAAAAGTGTCTGCGGAAAAAGGACACTGCCTTTGGGGCTTGGGCAATGCCCTGAAGTTGTCTTTTCAGACTTCACTTTTCAAAAATAGTGCTTCTTGGGATTGGTGGATCCAAATTAGTGAAAACAAATACATTTTTTAGCAGACTGAGATATAATTTTCTTTAAGCAGCATATTTAAACTAAATCAAAAAAGTTATCAGTTAGCCAAGTTGCTGTATTATTATTCTATCTTACAAATCTTCACCGATATGACGGCCTGTTCACGTAAAACGGATTTTCAAATTACATCTTGCATAAAAATCAAAATATCAATGTCTGATAAGTTGAACATTCATCTTTGTTATTGAGGCTTGTTTTCATAGATTTTGTTAACATGGCCTCTCTGAAACGTAGGTTAATGCTGTTTGTATCAAACGCTATGATTTTGACTGTAAACGGGAAAGCTATGTTAGGAGAGCAACTTAGGTGATGTTTGAGTACACTTGAGTCTTTGTTTGTGGCATGTTCTTTAATGCGTGTATGGAGTGAACGGACTGTACTCCCGATATAAATACTTTTTTATACATATATATATATATATATATATATATATATATATATAATTCACTCCATACACGCATTAAAGAACATGGAGTGAACGGACTGTACTCCCGATATAAATACTTTTTTATACATATATATATATATATATATATATATATATATTTCACTCCATACACGCATTAAAGAACATGCCACAAACAAAGACTCAAGTGTACTCAAACATCACCTAAGTTGCTCTCTATGAAAATCTATGAAACCAAGCCTCAATAACAAAGATGAATGTTCAACTTATCAGACATTGATATTTTGATTTTTATGCAAGATGTAATTTGAAAATCCTTATTACGTGAACAGGCCGTCATATCGGTGAAGATTTGTAAGATTGAATAATAATACAGCAACTTGGCTAACTGATAACTTTTTTGATTTAATTTTAGCAGACTGCCGTCACTAAACTGTGTTTACACTAAGATTGATTTTGTTATGTGAAGAAAGGAAATTTCCGGCTTTGTCATAGCATGTAAAAGTCATTATGGCGCGATGACAGCCAAATGTGACTAGTGTCAATGTGCGAATGGGTACAGATAGTCTCCCAGAAACCTCTCGCTTGTTTAATCTTGCTTTCATCATAACTATGGCTCTATAATGAATGGAAGCTGGCCAGTTGTACGTCATTTAAGGCGTTGTTACTGTCAGAGATGGATAAAACATCAAAAGTACACTTAATCACCAAAAACTCATGTCATTTATGTTTGCTTGCTTGTATCTCCGTGATGTCTTCTTAAGTAAAGATAGAGATAAAGACATTAAGGCTGCAATGTTAAAGCATCTTCAAAGATATCGAGAAGCACGTAATACTAATAATAAATGTCAACATAGCGCTGAAAATTGAAAATGTTGACTTCTAAATGTTCCAATTTGCATCAAATTTTACAATGCTAAAAGTTGAACTAAAAAAATTACCTGTATTCAATATGAAAACGGTCTTCGGCTAGTCATCGCACTAGAATGACTTTTACATGCTATGACAAAGCCGGAAATTTCCTTTCACGCTTTCCTTTTCTTCCTTTCACATGGTAAAATCAATCTTAGTGTAAATGCAGCTTAGTGACGGCAGTCCGTTAGAAAATGTATTTGTTTTCACTAATTTGGACCCACCAATTCCAAGAAGCACTATTTTTGAAAAGTGAAGCCTGAAATGACAACTTCAGGGCATTGTCCAAAGGCAGTCAATATTTTGTGACTGTACTCGAACAGCAAGTGTTTCCAAATTCAAGAAAGAAAGGAGTTAGAAAATACGCGGCCATGATTTATGACCAACAGTGCACTTTTATCAACTCAGTGAAAGTCAGCTTCACATGTAGTTTTTGTCATTTAGGCATACACTGTACTTATGTACAGTACAGTGCTATGCACTTATCTGTCACTTTCTATGAAAGCTATGACAAAGTATGGCTTTAATAACTAAGATATCAGTTTTATTCATAGAAATTAATAATACCATAGAAAGTCCTAGAATGGAAATTGCATCAAAATTATGGCACACTCCGGGGGAATTTAGTTGGGGCAAAAAGCAAATTTTGCGAGCTGGCTTTCTTGTTTTCGGGTTGGCATTTTTAATTATCAAGTCAATTTGTGATCTGGATTGTTGCCCCTAGTCCAAAGATCATGTACACAAAAGCAATAGTGAATTTACAAACTGCTGCTGCGACAGGATGACAAAGAAGGAAATCCTGTAAAACGTTCTGTACGTTCATCATTTTGAAATATCGCTCCTATAATCAATCAAGACACTTACACAACTTGTAATGTCGATTTACAGAGCATGCATTGCTCCAGCTTGAAATCAGAGGCCAAGAAATCTCAGAATTCATTTTACTTAAAAGGGCTCCCCTGTTCAATATATTTGAACAATTTTCAAAACCTTTGCATGCTTTCGAATATGAGCTTCCAAAATATCATCACACTATTATCACATAAGTCATTTGGTGATCAATTGAAAGGATCCAGCGAAATTTCATTTATCTGAGAAATGACTGTTTTAAAGAAGCTTTCAATGTGTTTATTCCAGAAAGCGCTAGGTTTCTTAACCTCTATAAGTAGATATTATCAAATAATAGAAATTTTAATCTTTGAATTCTTGAGATATTCTTACAACCAGTACACCGACCACATTCGATTATGACTCTGAACCAATTTTTGATTCGCATTCTAGTATTGAAAAATTAGATAATAGTTGTCAATAACTGCTACAAATAGATACAGTATATTAATCCATGGAATGGTAGGCTAATTCACATGAAACAATGCCGCCATCTCACTTAAAGTTCTCTTGATGAAAATCCTGCAATTTGCTGTCAGCAACTTCCACAACCAACGTGGCAAATAGTTTGACTATGATATGATGTTTTAGATCGAAGCAGATCTACAAACCATAGATTTTTCCATGTGCCATAGGCAAGATATCAAACTTCCATTCTAGTGTATTATTATCCACTTCTATAGTTTTATTAGATGCAACGAAGAAAATTTTACTTACCCAACAGATTCATATAGCATAAGTGCAAGTCACAGCATCAATTCATTATTCATTTGAGAAAAATGATAAAGCAATTTTCTACGACCGTGTACCTGCATATTCCAACTATTTGGCATGGCCTTTTTCAAGGGATAGAGAAAAAGGAAATTGTGATGAATGTCATTAAAAACATGTGAACTAACCTATCTATGGAATATAACCTAGAACGTAAAGCATGATCATTGAGGCATACTAGCAACGAATTTCAACAAAAATTTCAATGATTTCTTGAGATATCGAAAAGAAAAAGCTAATCAATCTACACCTTTTCCATGTCTATTTCAGATATTTCCAAATCGATTTCAGATCTTTCCAAATGAATTTCAGACATTTCCAGATAGATTTCAGATTTCTCCAATTGAATTTCAGATATCTATCAGAAACTCAACTTTGAAGATATCTGAAATTCAATTGGAGAAATCTGAAATCCATCTGGAAATGTCTGAAATTCATTTGGAAAGATCTGAAATCGATTTGGAAATACCTGAAATAGACATGGAAAAGGTGTAGACTGAAAATGAGGAAAAAATTAAAACACAGAATTAATGAAATTATGCAGTATGTCGGTAGGCCTTGCTTTGATATCTTTCTTTTCGACCTTCTTTCTCAGCTGAAGATTGTAGGTGGCGATAGCGCAATGACCATATGATGGACTAGAATGTAACATCAAAGACTGTGTAACCCTATAATCCAATGCAACATCAACGAATGCGACAGCGAATATATTGGGGAACCTCGAGAACAATGAGATCAATATCAAGTAAACATCTAAGGGCCCTGAAACTGAGGTTTGTTAGCATCTTCTGACAAACAATGCTTAATGCTCACTCACCATCTACAATCTTCAGCTCTGCGAACGACGGTCGAGAAGAAAGAGATCAAAT
>CAJQUW010007263.1:0-346616 GCA_907163375.1 Prostheceraeus crozeri
CGGATAGAAACTATATATCACGGTTGGGGTGGCCTGCTCGCATATAAAGTAATGGAAAAGTAATCTTATATTTTTCGTTGATCTATAGTTTTAAAACTTGTCTTCCGCCTGCAGCGAATCTGTCTTATCTAGACATAGGCATGGATAACTGTAAGTGAAAGAGTTAATAAATGTGGGTATAATTCACAAATATAACCATTCGTCTAACTCCGTGACGTGAATAAGCTAAATCTGGTGTGGTGTGGTCGATGCGGTGGGGTTTTGAGATTGTGACTTGTGTGGTTGAAGAGGGGGGTGGTCTGGAAGTGTGGGAAATGCGGGTGGGGGTGTTGTGAAGGTGGTTGTTTGGTGTTGGTTGTGTGTGTATGATTGAGCTTATGATACTAGTTGACATATGATAGAAAGATGAGAATCCGATATAACAAAGAAAGGAATTAGTAGTAATCGGCTTAATTTAATTTACCAAGTGATATGTGCTACCAGTCTGCGTCAAGGGTTGATCATGTTAACGGAATGCATGAGGCTGAACATATTTTTTTCAATTACCAGAATAAACTGAACTTCAATTTTCAATAGATCGGTTATCAGAATTCATAAAAGTTAGGAAACCATAATGGATAAGTATAGAAGGATATCCTAGTAACTCGTGTTATCTGATTGTGATAGGAGAAATTTCTAATCAATTTTATCAATTTGTTTCCAGAAGAATTTCCACTCTTATTGAAAGATCATATGTGCCAAATAATAAGGAATGGATTCAGTTACCAGGCAGTGAGAAAGGTCATTTTAATTCTCGAAAAGAAGCCGATGAATATCTCAAATCATTGATTGGTTCAAATCCCACTGACAGCGAAAACGAACGGGCAGATCGCATTTCACGTAAATCCTTTACATTAATATAAATGAAACGTGCAGATACGGTGAACTTAACAAAAAAGTACCATGAATGATACTTCAGAAACTCAAGCGAATTCTCCACTTAATGAAAGTAAGAAACAAAGAAATATCTTTTATGAGTATCGTGTTCTAATGTTTGAATGTTAACTATTAATCACAGTAGATGATAACCCTATATTCTATCCTATTTTCTCTTACCACATAGAGCATGAAAACATTATGGTCTTGTCTTGATTGTTCGCGAGAAATATTTGTGCCGGATATTTCGGAATCTGTCATTAGTTATGGAGTATATATTGAGTAAATATCAATACATTTGTCTCAGATAGAAGTAATATAGACGTTTCACGTGATGGACATGCAGGACTTCATTTTGTTGATTAATAAGCTGTCTGTGATATTTGTAATATGAATGTTCTTCAAAGGTTCCGGTGAATCGACTTCCTCCGATGAATCTATATTCTCGTATTCAATTAATCTATAATCGCCATTAAATAAGGCATAACTTTCATTCCAGGTGCTGATTATACGAATTATTACTTTCAAACTGAAGTAACCTCACCCTGTCTACCCAGAGTTATGGAGCCAAAGGACTTCCCGGGTGTCATGGATTCACTGAACTATATTAGAAATAAAATGAAGATTTTAGCAGTACGTACATACATCTTGTTCCATTATTTGATGTAACATTGGTTTTTATAGGCAACAAGCATAAAGTCTTATTATGGTATTAGCAATCTCAGCATATCGCTTTAGCAAAATACCGATGTCAATTTTTTCTTGTGATAATTGTTATTCAGCGCATTTTTATTTTTCTTAAAGATAATCTCGAGGAACAGAAGAACAAATTGGATATCCTCCTAGGACAGATGGATTCCAGAACTTCCACAAATCGAAAACTAGATGCGGCTGACGATGCTATGGAGACACTTAAAGAGCTGTTCGACCTTCCGTTGAAAGAAGTTAAGGAGGTAAAAATCTTCGTTAGATCAAAAATAATATAAGTCTCACCTCAGTGATATGATCTGTCACTTACGGTGAATCAAGTAGTCACTAGATGTCCATAACCGATATTGTGGTATTACTCTCTTGAAGGAAGTCTTGATTATAATAAAATGTCAGGTGGTATCCATGAGCTCTTACCGTGTTGAAGTCATTAAAAAAACGTAGCCGTACTTTTTTCAAACCGTGTCCACCTAAGTTCTATAAGTTACATTTGAAAAGTAATGGAGAATACTTATTATGCATTAACTTACGAGAAATGTAAAAATTGTAGTTTGATAATGAAACTTAGCGGTGATTTCATGGTTTTATGAGAAGTCAAAATTCATAATGATTTTATTCCAAAAATATTGGATAATCATAACATAATTGTATCATATCAAAATTGTAGATGTATTCCAGCATCAGGAAATATGACACCAAAGAAAAGCGTTGAGAAATGTTCATTAATAAACTCATCCCGGCAATGATAAATGAATACTAGAAGTAGGCGGGGTAGCTCCTCAGGTCTCAGAGAGTGCAGAACTTCTTATTAAAATAGTACATGAAAACGGATTTTGCTCATGTCTCTGATGGTGCATTAATGAATGAGATTCACTCAGTTATTGTTTCACATTTGCGCGTGTAGCCGTGTTTTGCGATAAAAGACTGGAAATGCGAGTGTTTTTTGTACATGATAGCGCGTTGCGGGTTAACCCATATGATCAATCTTTCAGCATGAAACTAAAAATATTAGGCCTTAAGTTTATAAGCATTCGGCAACAAGCAATTAACCTATTTCAATGAAATGAAATGCATGCGAGGTTTTTTGTAGCAGTAGACATCATGAAATTGCTTCTTAATACAAAGGTATTGTGCCAAATATATATGGCTTTTGAAACGCTACTATCGTATGTTTAAGAAAACTGAACGACGCTCACCGTCAAACCAGGTTAATCACGTTCTACATAAAATAAGCTACCCCGAAGTTTTGACAGCGATTCTAGATGTAAAGCAATATCGGCCGGGTATGGAAAACACAGGTCTGTGAGGGTTAAATATGTACCAAATCGATGACTTTTCAAGTGCGTTCTATGTATAATGCTGTCATTTTCACTGAAATTGTCTGACAAAAAAATTCTATTTTCAACACAGTATGCTTAGAAATCTACAAATAGTTGCTTTCTGGCTTATAACATAGCGCTGCTAATTCACATCGTTAATGATGATATTTTGAAATGTGATCATATATTTTTGAAATCCTTGAATTGAAGACATTGTGTAATTATGCTTCAGTATCGTACAGGGTACGTTTTTCGACATAATTGTATGACATTTAATTACTTATATCAGGGATTCGACCTCGAAGTGGATTTTGATCCAGACTTGCGATCAATCGGATAAAGTAATGCGACTTCTCGTCTTTTGGCCTTAACTAGGTGTAGAAAACACATGTGCAAATGCGCATTCGGTAATCTTCATCAGTTTCGAACATTTTTAGAGTTTTTGATACACAGTGAAGGCCAGTAGTCGCATTACTTAAAAGTAAAAATAACCAAGTTGAAAGTAGTCATGACCACTGAATTTAAACGAGTAATCAGATAGCCTTATCACAGAAAATATTCTCCACTCATAATTTTGTATCTGTTTTTTTTAATCTGATTTGTTCCATTGCGCTTACTTGTTAATTTCCCAATAAAAGAAGTAGTGAAATATTAGAAATAAACGTTATGACTCAATCTTGCTGTTAAGATCAATGCTCAACAGAATAGCAATAAATAACGATACCACAGTCGGTCGTTCATAAAAACTGCGGGATTTGTAAAATTCCATAAGGCAAGAATCCGATGTCCCTGTAATGAACTGTTCATTTTTAACAATTTTATCAATTTGGTAGCTTAAAATATTGGATTACTTCTAATGAGGTCCTAATGACAAATAAAACGTCCATGAATAACGTCTCTTAGAATTCAATGGCGAAATGACTCACGTTATACACAGCGATTGACTGTTCGCGTAAAACAAGAATCTATCTAGAATCCTAAATTTTCTGTATGAATTATGTAAAATCGATCGTGTTTAGTGTCTCATTCGTACTTAGTCATCAATAAAGCATAATAATCTAGGATAATCGTTGGATTAACCAAAGTAGAATAAGCACTGACTAATTACGCAACCTTGTAATATGTGCTTCATTCTGTTTCAGTTGTCGCGATTGGAAGCTATATGATTCAAGGTGTGGATGAGTCATCAAAGAAGATGAGATCGACTATTCGAAAGTGCTTATGTACATTAAGTCCAAAAACCTCTACCAGTGAACAATGAACGATTAACAAAACAGCCAGGTCGGTGTTTCGGTTAATAGCCCCTGATGAAGTATTTCAATATTATACACTGGAACCTACAACGAAATCAACGAAAAAACCTCTGGCTTCAATACATCCTCGATTAAACCAGTTGGTGACGACAGGTTGTGACGTCAAAGTTCTTGACGTCAACGCCGATTAACTTATTTTGTTCTGTTGTCACGTGTTGTTGAACAGAATTTTCCGGTGTCTTAAGTGAAATCGGGTCTTGGCTATTTTTCTAACTTTTAGCAACTTGTTACAGATCGTCATATTTCTTCCAAAATTCTTCCAGTTCAGTTTTGGTGCACTCGTGACTGTGACAGTTGCAACTGTGATTCTACTTTAGTGAATTTTATTTTATTTAACGCATTAACTACGATGAGTATGTTGATCAAGTGGCTGATTTCTCTGGAAAATCAGGTTTACGTAATTGTCTTCATTTTGTACATCTGAGATGCATGTTTAGTTTTATTACTGGTACTGCAAGCCCTAAACTTTCGTTGTTATGATAGTTAAGCGACTCGTTTCTCTGTAAAATCATGCTGACGTAATTGTTTATTTTATTGTACACTTGAGCTGCAAGTATAGTTTTATTACTGGTACTCAGAACCCTCAACTTTTAATATAATTGTTAAACGACTAGTTTCTTTGTAAAATCAGGCTGACGTAATTGTTTTTATATTGGACACCTGAGATGCATGATTAGTTTTATTACTGGTACTCAGAATCCTCAACTTCTGTTATTGTCATAACTGTTTGGATTTCTGTAATTCAATTTTTCTCAAATTAAATCTCGGCATTTGCATGATATTATTTTCCATCCTGGTTTAAGGACAATTTCGTTGTGAAGTAGCAATCGATTTTTATTTTGAGGACATGTCAGTAAGAAATAAACTTAACAAAAAAGACAGTACTCATCAGTGCTTGTCCGGATGTATTCAACAATTGATTCCGAAAGGTAGATAGTGGCCATTGCACAGCGGTTATTTATTTGATATCCTGTTATCTTGGTTATGGATAGCTAACGTATCTCCGCAAATTTTGTCGATCTCAAATAGATTATTACACAGCACGACCAATGATATTGAACGGTAGAGATTGCCTAAACCACACAGCTCCAGACAATTTTATTACTCATTCCTAAAAAAAAGCCGCATTCACGCAACGATCCTTTCACTCGTCGAGGACGACGTTTCTACTCCAACGAGAGTCTACCTTTTAACTCCGACAGTGTTCGTTTTCACTCCGAGAGAGTGACTCGGAATACGGCTACGCGGCTACGCACGATTTGTTGCTGAAGGAATCAAAACGCCTCGACTGGTTAGAACTTTGTATATTACATTGTTCAGTACCGTGAAAACTGCAAAATGCATATACACACAATTAGTCTTTACATACAGTTCATACAAAATCGGGAGTGACTACCATTCACTCTACCAGCAATCCTGAAGAAATCCTACGAAAAAATCACTATTTACACGGCTATTCACAGACAAACAGTACAGCTGATTTTCACCTATTTCATATTCGAAAACTATTTACAAATTATGATGAGACATGACGACACTGCATACAAACAAGCTAAATAAATTGATGCGTGTAATAGAAAAATGACCTACTCACTCTATGGACCTATCGTAATACCCATAATGTATCTCCCTTGAGTTCAATTAATAAAATCGAAAGTGCGCACACACACACATTGGGGATTTAACAAATGCGGACTTAACATTCGACCTTTTCAAATTTAGGGGTTCAATTTTAGGCATCTATTTCTCATTTAGCCCTTTCAAATAATTGAATATCTTTGGTATATCCATACTCTATGCAGTATGCTAAGAGGAGGTGAATACGTTTCCCTGAAAGATCATCTTCAAATTTGAATGTTCCTCTGAAAGTGGGTACATGGACGGAGCGAGTGCTGCCTGCACAACACGAAATAAAACAAATTAAATTCTCAATGTGCCTGCATTTTCGCAATTATTACATGAACCTGAGTTGAGACCCCTCACCAAACATGAGACATGCAAATTGTTGCTTTTTGGAGAAATCTACAAGAAATTGTTTACTTTCAAGTAGTCAAATGTCTTGCTGAATGCACAGCTATTCCAATAATCCTCTATTGCATGGAATAGGGAATTTCCTACTCGAGCAAAATTGGATAGATCGTTAAAACTGAACTATTTTCATTAGAATGAACTTTCTTACACACGCCGCGGAATTATAAACGGTCAATTGCGATAATTTTGCTCCATCCATCAATCAAACTGTTCTAGGATAAGTCATGGCGACAGATAAAGATTTTGAGACAAGACTAACCGCTATACTAAGCAAATACAAAATAGCTATCGAATCCAAAGATCCTAGCTTCATTCATGACTATATATCACACTGCCTAGATCATGACACGATTGTGTCTCCGAAAAACTTCGGAAGGAATACGAAGTCATTCCTGAAGGTCGCTTCGTCCATAATCCTAAAAGTAATTTTGATCATTTTGCTCATCAGTGGTTCTTTATTATACGCCAAGCATAAAGTTGAAACAGCCGAAATTGACGAATATTCAACTGATGCAAATTACTGGCTGTTCTTCTTCAGGAGATGGGGTGTTCGATTTGGACTGAATCAGTTGACTTTCGTTAAAAGTAAGCTTAATTTGACAGAATGGATAAAACTAAATTGCATGTTTTAGGTTTAAAAACTTCCAAGAACATATTGTTGTACAGTTGCGAGAAATACAGATTGTTTCATAAAAAATGGATCACCCTTAAACATCGCCTTGACTTCAACTTTGTCTAACTCCGCCAAACTTGAACGAATTTCTCTGAAATTTGGAAGATATGTCAGTTGTGCTTACTAATATCATTGTTGGAAATTTCAAGCATGAATATTGAGTTGTTTTCCTGTTATAGATAAAAAAAGTAGTAGATAATTTGATCTTCATTTAGCAATGTTACACAAAATCATACCTCTCTTATAAAATTACATTTGTTTCCTTTGTTATGTAATATGTTGTTCTACAAGCCAAAAGCTATCAAGCAAAACAAAAATAAAGAAAATCGGTCAATCAGAGCCAGTATAGCACCATTATTCATCAACAATAATGTAACTGCTACATGTGATTAACTGGACTTCATGTTCCATAGCTTCCTGACTTCGTTGCGGTGGTGTTGGCAGCACTCCTGATTGCTTTCAGCTAGAAATCTATCTCTTACCGGTTGAAAACAATACAAAGCACAAATGAACAATAACGAGATCGCATTCACAAAAGGCAAAGTGTCAGCCTTGCTAGAACTAGGGTTTTCTTTGCGAGCTACAAGCAAGCGACTAAATGTCCCTTACACAAATGTGCATCGATGGCATAATGATGATTTTCGACTCTGTCGTAAAGAGGGCTCTGACCGTCCACGCAAAGCATCCAAGCGTAGAGACTGCCTAATTTTGAGATTTGTTACAGTTGATCCAAGTCTCTCGTTAACTGAGATGGCTGCACTAGACTCGTCTACTTCTAAGTCCACTATTCGTAGAAGACTTATTGAGTCGAATTTCAAGAGCTGTAAGAGGCCCTCTCAGATCGAATTATCAGATCAGCATACAAAAAGACGTCTCAGATGGGCAATGAGTCATTGTCACTGGTGAAATCAATGGGATGGGGTTGTCTGGTCTGATGAGGCATCAGTCCGTCTGAAGGATAGTGAAGGTCGATTGAGATTATGGATAAAATCTGATCAGGAAATTCCGAGACATTTACATCGTCCCCGGGGACAAGGTGGTGCGACTCTACTGATTTGGGCTGGCATTTGGACCAATGGCCGCTCTGAACTTCACATACAGCAAGGAACCATGAATTCTGAACGCTATGTGAATGTTTTACGAATGAACATTGGCCAAATGACAGATCAACTTGGTGATCCATCGACTTGGTTATTTATGGATGACAATGCTACGTGTCACAGGAGTAGTAGAGTCAACTTATGCAAGTCTCAATTAGGGCTTAGGACATTATCTTGGCCAGCTCGTTCTCCTGATCTGAATCCCATAGAAAATGTATGGAGTATTCTAAAACGTAACGTTCGTCGTTCACTTCTACCTACAGATGGCGTATCACAACTTACGTCACTGTTAAAAAGAGAGTGGAGAAAGTCAGATCAGTCAAAAATCAACGATATCATCGAATCAATGCCTAGACGAATTGGTAATGTCATTGACAATAAGGGTAGGGCCACAAAATATTAGCTTCTTAAGAACCGTTACTGCATCATAGCTTATCAGATTATATAAGGACATTTAAATATATTAGGGACATGAAATAACATGAAAAATGCTTTCTGTATCATACTTATGTTTTATTTAGTCAAATTTTAGGATGATCCACTTTTTATGAAACGGACTGTAGTTGACAGCTCTATGTGCAATGAATTACGATCACGTCACCACCATGAGGATGTTTGTTGTGCTGTCATGTAAAGCAATTCTTCCTTCAAACAGCTCTGGTTCATTCAGGAAATTGTCAATGATAGTTTATTCATTTTTTGTTATAAAATATTTTGATTTTCTGTTAAAGAGGCATACATATTTGCACCATCACAACATGGCCTTCTTGAGTTATTAGATTATGTTGTGTTTGAATGTCAAGGCTAACACGCAAAACAACACTTAACCGGAATCATAGGTTGTACCTGCATGATTAATGAAGGACTATGTACGAGAATATTTACATACACAACTCATTTGAATATTTACCCAACTTTTGCCACGAATATTTATCGTTGGCTAATGCCTTAAAATGCAACTGAATGGTAGAATTATTGTCTAAGCTAGTGTGACCGGTGACACAACCAGAGCGACCAGGTTGGCTGAAACCAGAGCAACCAGGGAATTAAAACAGTATTAAAACAAGAGGAAAGGTAGCAGTCAGTCCTCAGGGGCAAATAACAAATTGTTGTCTTCGAAAATGCGATAAAGTTTGCATTATTAATTAAATGTTAAAGTTGCTTCCATAATTGAATATTGAAGGCAAACTTAATAGCCATTATAATGAATGTCAGGACTTATCAGCAGGCCTTGTTTTCGTTCCCAGTTGTAAATTTCTGCTTCTAAAAAGATGATGTAAATTGAGTTACAGTTTATACTCTGGGTTTAAGTCAACAATTATTGAAATATGTAGGGAGGTTCTCTTTTTTGTACAGAAAAAACAGACACCAGTTTGTCATACTTCGTTATTGAGACAATTCACACGAAGCTTTTCGCCCGCTCTCCATCAGGTGTGACACGGGAATGACAAATCATAAAATCAAGATAGGACAAGATGAATACTGGAACGGTGGACAACAACTCACAAGCTACCATGGCAGTAGCAAGTCTGCAACAAAATCTTTATGTACACACAAATCAGGAGCGAATCGTTTAATAGCCAGAGCTTCAAGACTGCGTAAAATGTCAAAATGGCGAGAACTGAATAAAACACTAAAATTTTCTCTAGCATTCACGTAGCAGCCGCATGTCAACAAATGCCTAGCGATGGCACTCTGTGGCAGTTTACGGCTACGTGGTGGACGACAATGTCCATCAAGAATCCACTTAGGGACGTGCTCCTTAGCTCGAACCCCAAGACAGCGATTTGTTCTGCCGATGTACTTGGAACCACAAGTACACACAAACTTGTATATAATGTTGGGTTGGCAGAAACGGGAAGCTTATCCTTGGGGCTAGAGACCGGAACACGTCGAGTAGAGAACACAACCATAGGTTTAGCTGCAGGATAGACAGACAAAATGCTTGAGAATGGACTTGAAGCAGAACAAAGCTTTATCACCAATAAAAGGAACATTCACATGTATGGGTTTCTTCTCAGGACCAAACTCAACAACTTTTGGAGGTGGAGGAACAATGTACTTATCCACAAAAAAAGTAGGATATCCATTCTCCAAAAGAGTGCGACTTTGCAAGGGGTCTAACTTTTTCAAAGATTTCAAACACCAATACCCCGATGATCGGCAACTATCCAAGGACTTGGACAATTTATTAACATTGAAGTGCAAGCTTATCAGAGCGAAGAGATTGGATGGTTTTATTCAAGACTGTATCGAGAAAGGAATTTACACGAAGCATTTGCAAGCACGCATCCAGTCAAGTCGGCTTCGTATTACACCTGAGACCGGTGACAAGTTCCTCCGTCTCGAGCAGAGTGAAGTTCGTGAAAGAATATCTTCGTACAGCTTGACTTTACGTTCTCGGTCAGCTGTAATGGACAAACTGAGTATCTTATTTTACCTTAGATATTTGAAGTTTACTTCAATCATCATAAAGAGAACTCGAGACGAAGAGGATAAGCGATACACCGGCATTATGGCCAAGTATCTTGCCACAAAATGCCATACAAATGTTGACAAGCACATTACGAATCTGTCGGCTTATGAGCTGTCCAAGTTGGAGAAAGAGGCACTCTGCTATGGTTTGGATTTTTGTATCCCTCCTAAGGAGTTGCGCCGCATTCCCTTAGAAGCAGAGTTTGAGAATGTTGTGTACCGGGTGAAGGACTTGACTCCCATCAATGAGCAGGTGGATGTTTCGACATTGAAGAATTCCCTTGTTCATTTGTGTAACAGTTACCGAAGGAGGAAGATCGACGAAGGAGGTCTCAGCAGAGCTCATATTCAAGCTCTCGTGAAGTTGAAAGCTAACGATCAAGTGCTCATTCTCAAGGCTGACAAAGGTTGTGGAATAGTATTGATGGATCGTGCTGATTACGTATCTAAGATGGAAACTATCCTTAGTAATTCCCAGTTTGAATTGGATGCTAATCAGAGGCCTAAAGTCGATCAAGTGAAAGCGCAGCTGGTGAAAGTGCTGAAGCGTCTTCAAAGTCGTGAGTTCCTTTCCGCTGAGCACACTCGGAAGTTGACTTCAGCTGGCAACCATTTGCCAAGACTTTATGGTTTGCCCAAACTCCACAAGGAAGGGATTCCTCTGGGCCCTATTCTGTCTATGTGTGGATCTACAGTGCATGCTACATCATCCTGGCTGGCGACTTTGCTTCAGCCTGTGAAGGCCTTTTTCACTTCTCACACTATTAAGGATGCATTCGAATTTGTTACAACCGTCCGTCAACAAGACGCATTGGCAAAAGAGATGGTCTCTTTCGACGTCAAGTCATTATTCACGAATGTCCCGCTTCAGGAAACAATTGACATTGTTATATCAGCAATTGAGGATTACGACATACCAATGAGTATCCCGAGTAAGGATCTACGTGAATTGCTGCAGTTGTGTACTGTGAATGTACAATTCCAGTTCAACGAGAAGCTTTATGTACAGAAAGATGGATGTGCTATGGGGAGCTGCCTTGGCCCCATACTAGCTGATATTTTCATGGGATATCTTGAAAAGAAGCTGGAAGCGGATATTGACGCTAATACGGATCTCTATCTTCGATATGTGGATGACTGTTTCCTACTATTGAAACCTGGAGTATCGTTTGAGGCCCTTCTTTCTCGTTTCAATTCAGTGCATGCTGTCATCAAGTTCACCTGTGAGTCTGAAGTGGATGGTGTACTTCCCTTCTTGGATGTGTCCTGCAAGAGAAGATCGGATGGCACGATTATCACGGCAATTTACAGGAAGCCTACATGGACTGGTCTGTATACTTCTTTTTACAGCTTTGTCCCACGTAGCTACAAAGTGGGCCTAATCAAGACGCTGACGTCACGTGCTGTTCGTTTGTGTTCTCCAGAGACTTTGTTTGATGAATTGCATATCATTCGTCGCACTCTTTTGGAGAATGGATATCCTACTTTTTTTGTGGATAAGTACATTGTTCCTCCGGCTCCAAAAGTTGTTGAGTTTGATCCTGAGAAGAAACCCATATATGTAAATGTTCCATTTATTGGTGATAAAGCTTTGTTCTCCTTCAAGTCCATTCTCAGAATCATTTTGTCTGTCTATCCTGCAGCTAAACCTATGGTTGTGTGCCACAGAGTGCCATCGCTAGGCATTTGTTGACGTGGCTGCTACGTGAATGCTAGGGAAAATTTTAGTGTTTTATTCAGTTCTCGCCATTTTAACATTTTACGCAGTCTTGAAGCTCTGGCTATTAAACGATTCGCTCCTGATTTGTGTGTACATAAAGATTTTGTTGCAGACTTGCTACTGCCATGGTAGCTTGTGAGTTGTTGTCCACCGTTCCAGTATTCATCTTGTCCTATCTTGATTTTATGATTTGTCATTCCCGTGTCACACCTGATGGAGAGCGGGCGAAAAGCTTCGTGTGAATTGTCTCAATAACAAAGTATGACAAACTGGTGTCTGTTTTTTCTGTACAAAGTTTGCAAGGGGTCTAACTTTTTCAAAGGTTCTCTTTTGTTGCTTAGATTTTCATTGCAATTTGCTATCACTAGTCGGTCAGGATTTGAACAAGTCATTAATGACTGATTGTTGATGGTGCGTCGCGCAATGAGCTGCAACTGATTTTTTCGCATTTCAGGATTATATGAAAAAGACTGCTTAATTGCAAATCCTTATTACGTTTATCCCCCGAGAGAGTGCAATTGTGGATTTCAGCTAAAGCGATATCAGCTGACGGATACTCATCAAGCTCAAAATTCATTCCTTCGTAAACTTCGTTCAGGAAACAGCAATCCGTTTATCATGAAGGTAAGCCTCTGTTAATGAAGAAATTTATTAATTGATGACGCTTGTTCACTTTTCAAATGCCTTTGAAAAGTGACAGCAAATTCTATTAAGAAAGATTTTATTTGTGTGCGCAAATCAGATTTTCGGTCTTCAATAAATCAAACTTCTGCACTGTACGACATTAAACAATATATTCTGAACATGAGCAGCATTAACATCTACATCAAGCAGCACCAACACGATCAGACACGAACCTCGTAAACTGGTGAGTGGTGAGGGCTGTATTTCTGATTTATATAAGTCCTGTCAGATTGTTTCCGACATATCGTAGTCATGTACGCAAGTAGCCGGTTCGTTGTTTCTAGCAATACAGAATTATTGATGTGTTTCGGTTTAATAGTTCTTAGATAAAATGTGATTTTTAGTCTCCAAGCATGATAGCAAAAATGTGCCACACTGAACTGGATCATGTGCATTGAAAAAATAAAAAGATACATAGTCTAAGTCACGACGGTTTGGGTGATGCTGCAGCTATTTTCAAGTGTAAAAAGTGGCGATATCCAGAATGATATTTGGTGTACTCTTTACCGTATACAATGCCTCACTTGAACTAGCGAACACAAGTCTACATAGGCATACATTTATTATTTTACATTCTATAGTTTTAGCTTTGGCTCCTAGTTTTCATGCGCCCTTTGGCAAATTTGGTGTAATATATGCAGTCTGCACAGCTTGAGAATCAGACAGAAGGCTTGTAGAATTTAGCTACTTTACAACCCTACAGATAGACATAAAGTATGGCAGTTGTCTAAGATAACTTGGTGCATGGCTAAAATATCTACTTTCAGCACAACCTGTTCCTCATCTATAACCAAGGGTTAAGAGACATATTCTACAAATACAAAATTGCTTCCCGTGTCTAGATGCTGGATATCAACATCCGGCCGGAACTGGCATATCCATCGGCGGAATTCCGACCGGTCTCGTTTGGTTTAAGTACCGTCAAGTTATATAATCTAATTGTCTGCATGTAAACACATTATTACGTTAATTACCGGTAGTAGTTTTTGACCACCTATGTGTGAGATGGCCCTACTCGACTGTTTACGACATCTGATGCCACTGGAGCAAAAAATTGCATCTATGATTCAGTGTCAATCTCAAACCTTTCACCCTATTTAACTTGAAGGAACTCCTTTGGCGGCTAACAGATTCCTGCTGAGATTTTCTATATTTCTGACCGCATCAATCTGGATCTCTTCAATACCTTTGCAGACGTGTGACATAGCAAGATGGCGTGAATGTATATCATGAATAGATAGCGAAATAGTGAGTATCAGACGCACAGATCATGTGCATAAGTCTTCACTATCCATGTAGCACCCTTGCAAAAGTTCATCTAATATTCAAAACGGTGTTGCCGATCTGATTCCATTCTGTCAGTACTCAGCAATTTAGGGTTGATGCGTTTGACGACACTTTGTGATTATGAGATCTGTGTGAGTAAACTTAAGCGGAGTCAGCCGACTATGTCTTTTCGTAAACTGAGGTACGACGACGTCGCGCCTCCCCGGCCGCATCGAGCATCGAACTTCTTACCATGATCCGAACATGAATTCATAAACATAAACACATTATTTTTCCTTGAATACAAGCACAGTCATGAGTACGCGAACACAGACTTGTTCATGTTTGTATCGAGTCTGCTCACCGCTAGTGTAAATGCACAGCTGAACAGTTCGCATCTGGTGTGATGTATATACTATACGTATAGTAACTGATTGAGAACTAGTCGAAATCAAATATTTTAACTTGTATAAATGAAGGAAAAAAAGATTTAAATTTGACTTCGTTTAAATTGAATGTGGTGGATCAATTTGTCATTTTTGGTGCAACTATGACGAACGACCTAACTTGGAACGCAAAGAAACTTGTATGACAAAGAAAGCAAATCAACGTTTTTATTGTCTACAGAGATTAAAATTTTATGCTACCAAAACTGAGCTGCATTTACTGTTCATTGCATACATCAGGTCTATTTTGGAATATGCTTGTCTAAGTTAAATCATCTTTTGTCACAACAATTATCAAGGATCGATAAGCGTGCTAATCTTATTTTTCATGACAGTGTGAAGACTTTTCACTGCTCAAGCGGCGAAATGAACTTCGCAAGCGTCTCTTTTTGAAGGCAACACATGAAGATGGTCAGTCTAGGAGATCTGATACCCCAAGTCCTCACAAGTTCAGGAAAGTTCCTTGTTCCACTTCACCGTACTCAAAGAAAAAAGATTGCCTTCATCTCGCTTGTGACATCTCTAGTGAGTGACTCTAAATGTCGGTCACATATCAATTCGACTTTTATTGCTTATTCACTTTATTACTTTTTATGCATGCGTGTGAACCATCCATATTCAACTGGAAATTGAATTGTAAATTTGTGATCATCATTCCTAAGAAACAAATGCCTATCTTATCTTACCTCTGCTGTTTGTGGCTTGCAAAAGCACCAGAAGAGATGCACATTTCTCTGATTGAATTGCTTGAGTGGGAGTCGAATTTAATTTGATTGATCGACGTCTATGACGAATATTGATGTTTTATATGCTGCTGTTGTGGTCAGACAAGACAAAACCCTGCTGCGCACACGCCTAGAAACAAGATGGAAAGTTAACCGTATTTCTGATCTACCGGCTTCACACTAGCTCATTCTAGCGCTCCTAATTCAAATAGTAGTTGACGAAATATGATGAAATTTTGCATGTTGATGTAAAATTCCCTCTACTACGTTTTGGGATGAGTGGTTGGCTTCCACGGGATTTTTGCGAATATTGGAAAAAAGACACTTTTTGAAAAAGTCAAGGACAGTGCCATTTTCTATGAAAAATCTCTTCATGGTGCCTTCTTCGCAGATTTTCTTGATTAGTCCTGTTTCTAGCCAAAAGCAAAGCCAGTTGCTTAATTAATGCGGTTTATTGAATGAAAATGATATTTTAACGTCACAACTCCGCCTTACTGGGGCTTGGACGTTGCTGACACTGTCAAACTTAAATCTGTAGCGTTGTGACTCTTAGTCCGGATGCCCTTCCTGCCGACTTCCAACGACAATTTCGGGGGTCAACTTGTGACCAAAAGATCACTAGGCCAAGCACTTAACCACTGTGCCATAGAAAATATAGTTTAAAGATAAGTGCAGTATAGTCCTGCGTTTTGAGTATTCATGCTTCTTCGGGGGTAAATACTAGACGTTTGATCTAAAATCATGCAAATGGCGTCAGCAGAGCGGAAATGTTTCATTTTACTAGGAGTCATTTCATCTTCAGTCATTTTCTTCTTTTCAAATCTATATATAGCTTTGAAAAGAGGATTGTAGATTGTGCCCATCATGTAAGGATCATTTTTTAAATGAAGTGTCGAAAGCCAATCAGATGATGAAATAAGAAATCGACTATACTTAGCACATGTTTGATTAGCATATTCTATGGTAATGCTTAAAATAAATAAGCTGTATAACTTGAAATCAGCTCTTTGTGTGTATGTGGCTTTGTGAGAACGAGGAAATAGTTGCATTTTGACCACTGCAATAATCAAACGCTCAAAGATCCATCTTAGCGATTCTATAGTTTTTGAAATTCGTAGTTTCTATATTTTCACCACTTGTTCACTGTCTCTCTCCTAATAAAATTAGAGGATTATAGAAACAAAATATATCTTTTTGCATATTATTTTTGAAAGAGCATAGCTTGATCACTGAATTGTCAGCCTTTATAGTAACAGTTTAAGGATGCAGCAGAATTTCAAAGAAAGGACGACCAGAAGCCCTTCCAATCCAAAAGCCTCAGCCTGCTGTCAGTGTGCGTCTTTACTATGGAAATCTCATCTTATTGAGACGTTTAGACTGATTGAGCGGATAGCTGTGAACGCAGCAATTGCTCCTTCAAGACCACTGGAAGTTCTCCACTGAATGAAAAGTGTGTCAGTACCATAGCAGGTACCGTTCCACTCGAGTCCGTAGATTGCCTTCACCGATGGCTGCATTTAAATGTTTCCGTACTGTTTTCATCAGGCCATCGGGTCGCGTCGGATTATCTCTCTCATCATAAATCTGAGAAAGTCCGAAATAAATGCGTACTTGGGTCTTTTCGGGTTGGGGCAGCGAAATTTCAGAATTAACATTTTTTCTTTGAGAAGTCGGTGTTATTTGATGTTTATAAGTAGTGCAATGATGTGTGGATTTGATCAAACTTTGGATTTTTACTTTGTGCTGATAAAATAGAGATAATTATTATTTCTGATTTGCACATCACTTCACTATTCCGGCACTTATTATCTAATATAAATCGAAGCTGCTTCAGAAATTTAAGTATAATAAAACGACAAGATGTACAGTGCATCTTCGATTATCCGGACGTAATTTCAGAATCCGTTCGATTCTCCGTGATTCCATCAAAACATGTACATGTGCATACATGGAATCAAATGTTCTTTTTAGCATTCCTCTCCTCTTTAGGTAGCACATACACGAAGTACTCTTGCTTTACGAGCAATTAATTTTTGCTCAATGTGCGGTTCTCGCCTGAGTCAAATAATAGGCAAGCAGCTAAATGATTGGAGCATTCTTAAGTAGGTTATCTAAAGTAGGTAGTCAAAGCTGGGATACAGCTCTGATAAATCACTTTCAATTCATGGTCTCAGTTCACGGTCATTGTTTGTGTACGTGTATTTATGTGCTTTAATAGGAACGACAGTGAATATATAACAGACATGTACAATTGATGCTCATAATTTCATTAAACAGTCGAAGAATCGGAATCAAAAATATCAAAAATATTATATGGATATATGTAGATAATATTCTACGGGATCTTGGTATATAATCAAATGTCTTTGACCTAAGCCCACAAGCTTTTGCTAACATGGGATTTAAAAATTCGCTTATCCGGATCTTGTACTGACCTATTGGGTTTTGACCATCCGGATAATCGAAGATGCATTGTACTTGTTTCATTTCTAAAATAAGAAAAATATATTCAAATCAATGCTATGTCATACTACAAGCTGAGCTATCGATAATTGAACACTTTCTGGAGAATTTTAAATGACAACAGCGTCAAGTGATGTTTGGAGCAAACGTGAAAGTTGGTGCCTAAAGGCTGCAATCGTAATAGCTGCAAAAGCTTGTAGGTGGTTTCGAGAATTCATTTCATTTGACGCTCCGGCACTCATAAATTGGTTACATTAAAACTGTGTGAAACACGCAAAGTTAAGCAAGTTAAGACTGTCTACTTCAATGTATGGTGTGCTCATCAATACTGGGATATATAAAGAACACGGTAGTTTGTATAATGATTTAATTGCTTTCTTCCAAAATATCTAATGTCGCATGGAATATATCTTAACTTAAATTTGTCGAAATGAACTTAAAATAATATCTCAGTTTCGATAAAGCAAATGGGTACGCTATATGCACGTGTATTTAGTATAGCTGAAAATAGACAATCATTTCATAGTTGGTAGTGAGATATTCCATGTAGATGCTTACGGAGACGTTTGAATATTTGTCGATAATCACTGCACAACCGAATCTCACAACAGGCATTTTTCATCGAGGCGATTGGAGTGACCCCGACTTAATAGCGCATTAGCTAATACTTGAAGCTTCGTGAATGCTGGCGTTCTATCCTCAAGCAATCAACTGGAAGCAAGTTGTGAACCCTGAGATTGCGTTAAAGTCAAAAGAAGGATTCAAATCTGCAACCCAGTCACAGCCGCGGATGTTGCTCCCAACTTTCCCAGCGGTTCTGACATTTCGTTGCACCTGATATCCAGCAGCACTTGGCCCCTTTCTCACACTTGTTTGTCTACATTAGCTAGTTAACTCAAGTTGAGCAGATGCTTTCATTGACGATTAAGTCCAAGCGGAAGTTATTTGCGGCCTTAAGATCAATTAAAAATTTCTCATTAAAGACTATAGGCTAAAGATAGGTAAACATGGGCCTACTTTTGTGTAGTTCTAAATTGCAAACACGATGGTTTTGATTTATTTTACATCGCATTATCAAAATTGGAACAAGAGCAAAACTCTTCAATGTTAGATCAAATACAATGAAAATAGTAAGCCTATTTCAGAGAGCAGTTGTTGGTGGGTTTGTGATGATAAGCAGTCATCATGATAAACATAGATAATACACAAATTATATTCATAACGTTGCGTGCTGCCGTTGTGGAAAGAGTACTTGCTTAGCCTCCCGTCTGACTTGTTTGAATCCTGGTCAGATGAGTAGTCGTTGAGATTGGAATTGTATTTATACTTAATTTGTGTCATATGTACGTTAATGATAAGCTCATTAGATCACTTAATCAACTGGGTTGATAGTAGTCTTGTTTATGACCTGACCTTCCATAGGCTCGCAACAGCTTGCCATTTGTTCCTTTATGGTTTGATGAGTTGCACTAGGTATAAGGCATAACTCCTAACGCGCTTCATCTCTTTCAGCTTTTAGTGTGGAAATCTCGGGATCACAAGGATGCGATAGGATTGCAATCCCTACAATTGAGGCCTACTTATTTAGATTACTCATGATAAGCACTACATGAATATGCCTCCATATTTGCGATGAGTTTTCTATTACGATGAATCTTGTCTATCACACACGTAGTTATTCCATTGAATGACTGTTGTTGGAAACTGAGACGTTCTCAATCCATCTGAACTGCACGAATCACTAATATCGAGACAGTCGCGCATGCTTGTTTATTCGTCTGAAATTTGAATCAGTCATTTCCACTTTGAAGTTTTCTTTTTAAATCATTTGCTTGGAGAATTCGCCGCTGCCTCGATATCTGAGATGTAACCTGCAAACAGAGAGTCGGTATTTAAATAGTGTGCAACTATATTTGCATTTCGACTTGAATGTTAAGTTGTATAATTACATGCATTACTTTTTCATTTACTGTCCGGGGTCAACATCAGTTCCGTGGTTATGCAGAATAGATCATTGGAAAATCACAAATGCAACTTCGATTCTCACCGGAGATTCAGCAGGCAGAGTATTAGAACATTTCAGTACAGAAAGCGAGAGTCAGCAACTTCAAACGTTGGTAACTTCGAATCTAATATCTCATCATTTGGAGCAATATCTCAACTTCATTATTATTTGTATATTTGACTTCTGTGTCGTAGATTGACACTGTCTTTATGTTTTACGAGATTTTTCGTAATTGTAGAGAATGATGTTATTGAATATTTATTACCAGATTACAATTTGTCTCGCATGTCCTTGATTAAAATCAGTCAATCATTTAGGCAACTGTACTATCGCGAAAGAGGTATGAATTTATACCAACATACTTAATATATGTTGTATATAAGAGTAATACATATATATGAGTAATACATGCCCATGATACTCCCACTTTCAAATAACTTGACAAGTAATTTCATAACACAGCTTTTCCACTTATATAAGTAGAATGTCTAAATCAGATTGACAATGCCAACTAGTGTCTAATTTGTTCCAATTTCCTGTATTGGTATCAGAGAGAAGTCCTTCGTGTGCCATGTATTACTTATTAATCAATGATCATGCAACGGAATGTACAGTAATGAGCTAGAAGTGAACATCATTAAAAGATATATTCGTCTGCCAAAAACAAAATTACAAATCAATCTGCAACTCATTTATCGGAATTTCGGAGCAGCTGGAGGTTGCCGGGGGAATTGTGCGCTTCCGTCAGAGTTGTTGGTGAGATATCATCAAGTGATACTGTGGCTGTTGAAATCTCCTGCATAAATGCTCTTGGAGAAGGATTGCCGTTGGATTAGACTCTTATGAGATTTGGTTGATCACATCGATCTTGGCTCTGGAAATGTCTTTCCTCTTTGTTGTAGCAGCTCCAAATCAGGTCCTATGACGGCTGGGGCCGCCCATCCCTGAAAAGGGCGCGTGTTCAGACCTGGGATGAGCGTGCGAGCATGTATTTGTGTGATTGGCTTGTAAAGTCATTAGCCTGCTTCAGAACAGTTACCAGTGGACGCGACGAGGATGCTGACTTCTTGTCCCCAAACATTATTAATAATGCACATGGAAGCAAGCATGAAATGTCAATAAACAATAGAGCCACACTATGTCATAGAAATTTCGGCTCTTCGGCTATTCTTGCGGAAATCGTTGACGGCGATGATGACTCATTTGTGACGTCACAAAGTGCGCACGCGTGGACTAACGTCCAAGGGGAACGTGATGCACGAGTATTTATTATGACTGTCGTTGCAGTGATTCACTTCACAAATCAGGGTTTCAACAGACTATCTGGCGGTTTTATATCAGCAGAATCATTAAGGTATTGTACAATAAATGCAAATCAGAATAGTAGTAGTAGACATCTGATGGTCCTGAAGCTCCCATAACTAGAGAACTGCCTATGGTATTGTCGGGGGAAACTGCGCTGTGAACTGTACACGGGAAACTGTACACCGTTAACAACAGCCAAAACAATCTTAACACCTCACAGAAATTATCCATAAATATCTGTTAAAATGATGACGTCACTACGTGATGAGTGATGACGTAACAGCGTGATGAATGATGAGTGATGACGTCACTACGTGATGAGTGATGACGTAACAGCGTGATGAGTGATGACGTCACAGCTAAAATCCGCTCATATCAGAAAAACAAACGTCTGTTTTTACGGATATTTACGGTCTACAGTTTACAGTGTAGAAAAGAGCCGTCTCTCTTCAGGAATCACTACATAATTGAACAGAATTTCTGTTGATTCTAATGTCATTCAGCTCAGTTGTTATTGCTATCAACTGAGAAGGTCAATGTGTATTCTTCAGGTATTTTATTTATTTCATCAATTCGTCAGCCTGCTTCATTATACATCTATCAGCGCATGGATCAACTGTAGAAATAGTGACGCCAAATACATGTCGAATGGATTCATCCCATGACTCGATTTCTGCGTGTGGTACTTGAACACTAGTGGAGAATACTGCTTCACCCTACAAAGGACGATTGAAAGGTCTCTCAAATTCGGAAGCCCAGTAACGCTCATTACTGCACATCAACCATCTCCTCGCAGGAGGCTTTGTTAGGTCATCATTCTTCAAATCAATGATAAGACTTTAGTGATAGGGATGGAGATGAGAGCTTGAGGAAAACTTTAGTAACATTAAATGATTGACATGCATTCCTTTTAAATGGAATTTTGATTCACGGCAAACGGTTGATTGCAGTTATGCTCCGAAACACACATTTCAAAGGTTATAAGATAGCCTATATTTGTGAGACTTTTTGTTATTTGTGAGGTTTCATGAATTCGGACTAGTAAAGGATTGAGGACAAAATTGACAAGATTTAGTCACAGCATGTCTGTCTTGCCCTATTTGTATGCAATAGTGCGACACAATTGACTATAAGACTACTTTTTCTAAATTATGCACTCACAAAATGCGTTGGACGCAAGGTTGGGTCTTGTTAACTCTAGGGAAATACTCAAGATTAGATGGCTGGAGGAACATAGCCCGATATAGGATGTGTTAAGTTGCATGACCAATAGACAGACGTGCCACGACTATGATCGAACTATTGAAGTGAAATATTAGTCTAAGCTTACATGCACACTGCACAGTTAATTGTTCTTAAGTTCATTAATGTATAATTCAAGAGTATTGCCAGAGGAAAAGAAGTCCAAATATTTGAGCTCATTCATGCTCATTTCATTGTTGAGTTGAAGAATTTCGCCAAATTAATTGGCAGATCAGTGTCCATAATTGCTGATAGTGTAGATTATGGCATAAAATTACAGGCCTATTCTCTACGATCATTATTATCCAAAGCTTATTTATAACAAGCATTTCGTGCATGTTGCAACTCAACAGTGAACAGGTGTACTCAGGCCAAAATTGTCAGATAAATGTAGAAAACATGTAATTGTTCTGATCAGCAACCTTTCTTGGGTCTTGGATCTAATTTTTAGGATGTACCGAAGAGTTGTCTTCTCCAAAATTTAGTTTTGGTCTTTGACTAAGAGCAGGCCCAAGATGGCCGAGTACTTATTTTGTATATTGTTTTTGACAGTATTGACCACCAAATTCCTCATTTTTTTACAGAATGGTTTGGATTTCCCTGTTTCCTACACGGATCTGCGAGCAGTAGTCTTGGAGGCAGCTGAAGATTTCGATTCTGGTCACAGCTTCACAAAGACTCTCAGTGGGTCATCAGTTAGCTCGGATTATAAAGCCTTATTTTCAGACAGTGAGGCGCCTCCACAGCATTCCAATGCTGCATGGTAAGTAGTGTCTACTTGTGTAATAATGCTATCTATAAAACAGCTTCCGGCGCGCATTCATATTAATCTCTCCGCTCTAATGCACTGGCATCTATTGTGGTTGAGAGAGGTTCACGTACACGTGTGCAGTCAGATTAAGTGACTCCTTGCAAATGGAATTCTTAATGGTCAGACTCTACACGTGGTGTCAACATTAACGACAGATTCATTAATGAGTTCAGTTTTGATGCCAATTTTGACAAGATAATTAAGTGCTTTATAACAATATTGGTAATGAATGACTCGAATTCAAACATTGTCACCGTGTTTGCTCGAGTAAGTATTTGCAGATCATGGTATAATCAACAATCAAGTTTTCTTGAAATCCAATACTCGTGACTGATTTGCGGGCTGATTAGGTAACCTAATGACTTGTAAAATGCAACTTAAATGTGTTGCTTTATTTTCTTAATTATTTTCTGGATTTTTCATCAAGCACCATTCGACAATCTCTATGATATCTCTACAATTCTGTAGTTCGTGGAGACCACTTTGTGATGAATGGAGAATCAGCTCAAAAAGCTAACTATTCCTTTCCCAACTATGGAGAATGAAGCAAACGTGCCAGGCAGTATCGGTTGGAAAGTTTAGGTTCGACATTAATATCTAACTAAACTGCTATTACATCGCTTTATCTTTGATGCACCAATGTTCTCACTTAAAGGATACTAACTCTACACTAGTGCGGCAAGAGTTGTTAGTATACAAATAAAACTTCATCTCTGCCATGCTATCGTGGCTGTGGAGCGATGATTCAGATTCAATAGTTCTGCATTATAAGATAAGATAAACTTTATTGACTCACATGCACAAAGTGATTCGGTGAGAGCGTAAAATTAAAGACAGAACATAGAAGACAAGATATATACGTAAAGAAATCTCATATCTCATGGCGATATTTAATGAAGGACTCTCCGAACCGTTTCGTCCTTGTTTTGGGTGGTCTGAGGGTGGATTTATCTCTGGTTCTGCGACATTGTCGTTGAAGGAACATGTCTCTCAGAGGATGAAGTTCATCAGATTCAATTTTTGAAAAGAGCCTGAAACACGTCCGATCGGCCGCAGTCATGATGGGCTGAAACGTCACATCATCCTTGCCAATAATCCGAGATACCCGTCGTTCGAGGAGCACGAATTTATCTTTCAGTTGCTTTGTCAAATTGCAGAAGGCTGGGTATGCGTACAAAAGTATAGATCTAATGAACGCGGCGTATGCTTGACAAATGACAGTTGGTGGACAGTTGCATCTGCGTAAGTTCCTCGCGATGTAAATCTGCTTGGAATTCTTGGTATGTGCTTGGAATTGTCCAGTATAAGCCTTCTCCTCGGTTGTCTTACAATTCATACGCATCGTCATGTTCTGTCTACTTAAAACTTCGATTGACCATCCTCTGTGGAGTCACTATATAGGATAATATTTTTGAGTATCATCTTGCGACAGATCGACATCTGTGTGTTGAAATTTATTTTTTATTTATTGATAATGTCAACGGCTGCTGATTAATCTGTTGTATGAAGAGCAGTTTAGGAATTATCTACGCCTTTGCGGTCGATCTCCATTTACCCCAGAAATGCAGTCATCCGCAATGATGCTTCAGCATGTTTTCTGACGTGTTAACAAAATCTTTAGCGGCTGTTGCTGTGATGAAGACGTTTATATCTCAGTGCCGATATTGGTTTTCAATTTGCAGTCGTCCAACCGCATGAGTCATATTATCACGCTTAGTCAAAGGTGGACAAAATTCAATTTTCCAGATCCGCTTCCGCATCCGTAAGGTCCGAAATCAATTATTCGCTTCCGCAACAATTCCTGATTTCGATCCGCATCCGCGCATCTGCACTGTATCCGCACCAAATCCACATCAAAAAAATCTTCGAACTATTCTGCGATTCGTTCAGCGTCAGATAAACTTGATAGGAACATCTGTGATTTTGTGGATTTTAAGCGTCAAACAAACAAACAAACTAATAGGCTCATGCAAAACTACGAATAGCAAGCTTAGACGTGGGTGGATGTACACTAGCAATGTAACCCACTATCTTTTGGGGCCGGTTTTCTGCACATGAATTGTTTTCATTACTGGTAGTGTTATAAACAACTCTCTTTAGGCATTTTGAATTACGATTGCTCATAACAGGCATGACAGCTTAGCTAATCTCACTTATTTATTCAAAGCTTATATTTGATTCACTATTTTTAGTTGGAATATTCAAAAGTATGTATCCTAACAAAAAGTATGCTATACTTGCAGACTTTTTTAAGTGTACCTGAAACCTCCAGCATATCGATGCCTTACAGAGCTTCCTTAGTTTTACACCCATCTTTACGCCGAAATGACAGCAATAAAATGCTATCTGTCTCTATTTGAGTATATATTGAATGACTACAACTTCAAAGTCATTCGCGTCACAGTAAAGCCTACCTACATGTACATGTAATGTATAAAGGGCCTATGCACTACAGGTGCTGTGCTGATACGGAAATTGCTGAAACGCAGTCCAGCTCGAGCCTACTGCTGTAGTGTAAATAAATTAGGACTTGTTTGAGCTTGTACCTATTATTTTGTTATGCTCAAAATGCAAAATGTAGATCCCTCAATTTGTTGATTAAGTCTTCTATCTGCGCGGATGCGGATGCAGATTGTCCAACTTTGCACCTAATACCCTTAATAGATAAAATTACCTTACACAACAGGCAACCTGCTCTATAATCAAACTCAACGCAAACCTCGTTGAAACGTACTTACAGAGAACTTCACACTGAATGCCACCTTTCCTTTGAAGATGTGGTTTTAGGTACGATGTTCGAGTTGCCAAAATAACATTCACACCTCTGATTCTACTTGGGACTGTATGCCAGAAGCTCGCTTCATGAAACCTAGAGGATTATGATTTGCAAAGAGTTCGTCTTCATCAAAATAACATGGATGCAAAATTTCACAGAATAAAGTCATTCCCTCAGATGCTGTAGTCTATGATGATGGAGCATTTAGATTTAGCAAACATCGGCAAATACATTTTCATTCAATTGTAACTACAACTTTATGGTTGGAACCACATTTTCTAGTGTATCACTGATCAGAGGTATGATGATAATATACCATCCACATGAAAGAAGATAACCTGAAGATATTCCATGTCAGAAACATGGTTCTATACCGAGTAACTGAATCAGTCTACTTCAGTCTACTCACAAGACGCGCTAATTCACAGCTAGCCACGGTGTGTGTCATTCTATGAAATTCTCACTTTGGCCTCGTAGAAACTCGTCCTGGCGGTGGGATTGTAATATCAATAAATTTCTATAACTAAAAATTTCTGAGGTGCCGTTACCTCTTGCGAATATTGCTTTGTATCTGTGATATTCCGCATAATAAGAGATCAGCTTGTGTAGGTCTTTCATAAGATGTTCTTTAATGTTGAGCTTTATGCAACTTATTGAATATTATTTATCATTTGAAGAATTCACGAGTGAAATAAATATTGTTCGGTCTTTTTCATGACAGTTAAATAATTAGTCCGGGAGCTAGCGTGAAGTTGTGCAGGGAACGAGGTAGTACATAAAACTTTCACATAGCATAGTACACCTCTAACCTACTGCAAAAGTTCGCGTCTGCCGGATCAGATCATTTGCTTTTCAGAAATAGAGATGATAACACAATCCTATGTATTTCCAGTGGCAAAATTGTGACATTTAAGGTGTTGACTCCCTTTTTTCGAATTTTTGCTCATAAAAGTTACACAAATTGGTATTTTGTTGAACTGGTTATTATAGAAATCATCTACAGATCATGATCTTTCAAATGAGTTATCATTCAGTGACAGAGGATGAAGTAAAGTGTACAAACAGACACTTTTCGTTAAAGTATACCAACAATTTTCCTGAAATTTCTATGTTAAAATTTGCAGTTACGCCAACGAAAAGTGTCTGTTTGTACACTTTACTTCATCCTCTGTCACTGAATGATAACTCATTTGAAAGATCATTTTTTTTTATCTATCTCTCTATTTCTATAATAACCAGTTCAACAAAATACCAATTTGTGTAACTTTTATGAGCAAAAATTCGAAAAAATGGAGTCAACATCTTAAATGTCACAATTTTACCACTGGAAATACATAGGATTGTGTTATCCTCTCTATTTCTGAAAAGCAAATGATCTGATCCGGCAGACGCGAACTTTTGCAGTAGGTTAGAGGTGTACTATGCTATGTGAAAGTTTTATGTACTACCTCGTTCCCTGCACAACTTCACGCTAGCTCCCGGACTAAATATTCAAGGCAATCTACAGCGAATCACACTTCAATCTGCCACAAATTGCAATACAAGAATGGGTTCATCTTGTGGAGACAAAGTTCACTTGCTAACACATCAAAAATGTAGGGAAATCAAGCTAGTGGAACGCTCGAATCTTCCAGTCTTTTCGAAATGTAAGGACAGGCATTGCGTCTGCCTGAGATTGCAGATACACTGTTGATCATTGCATTTCGAAAAGACTCGTGATTTCAACTGTAAAATTCGAGGTGTTCCCACTCACTTAGATATTTGCAATGTTATTAAATGATCTCTGTCTCTACATAAGTCCTCTCTTGTAACTATTGCAACCAATGACACAACAGGCCCCAGTCCATGACTATACATGAACGGATTTCAAAGTTCCGACTTCACAATTGCAGGGAAATGAACTTTGTTGGAGCTGCTCATCACATGCGCTCATTATTTCCCCGACCGTTTTTCATTCCTTCATCTCAGGAAGTTCATCTTGCTCGAACTGTGTTCATGTTTGGATCTCAAGCTCCCAAAGATGATGTGGTACGCATTAACAGTTTCATGTATTCTCTGATTAAATCGATCAAATGATTTCTTCAACTTTCAGCGATTGAGTACTGAATCCTACAATGGAGCGTTCTACATTCAATCGTGGGGCTCTCGGAATTACACACTAACATCCGATCCTACGTGTAAATGCAAGCAAAATTCCATGACATTCAAGTTAGAAGCTGGCGACATGCGTGAGTATATTTGTATGTCTCATGTCTGCGAGCCCGGTTGCCTTATGTCTTTAGTTATTCGGTGTTTTGAATCGCCTAAACAAAGCCACACTTTGATATTAACCGATGCAATAGACATCTAATTTCTTCAGTTAACGTCAGCCAGAACACAAAGCACCATCATCAGGCCAGTAACCAGATCTGATCTACAGGGGGAGGGGGATGGCCTCAAAGGAGAGAGTTGATGTGAACATCAACCATGAGAAGACTGCAATCTTGAATTAATAATATCTGTGTTTGCCGCTTAAATGATTGTTGTTATTTAAGTTGCCGTAAAACCTCTATTTGAACGGCACCTCTAATTAAACGGCAGTGAGAGGAAAGGTTTGAAAAATAGAGCGGCAAGCCGTTCAAATAGAGGTTTTGCGGTAATTAATTATGTAATGAAAGACTCTCATGAATGACAATGCAAACTCCTGTATATATTGTGTCAACCTTTCCTTACAATGATCAACTATCGCACAATCATCGCTGCTGTCGTAGCGAGAGGTGGTCTCTCGCTCCTCTCGTTCAGCAATTCCCTTTCTTCATCTGACCGCCTGCTCATCCTCCTATCCAACTCAATTTTTACATGAACGAGCTCCTCGTCCCCTTCTTTATTTCATCGTGATAGTTTCTCCAGCACCCGTTCATGCCCTGCTTCGCTATGTGCTCAAACTCGCTTACTTATGTGGCAATGACTCACTCTCTCATCCTTACTTGGCTGACGACCTGTTGACGACATTGACTGCGTTCGCCTGCAAACCATGACCTCTCGCATTCGCTACACACGTGAGGAACTGCTTCGCCTTCAGTCTCCCATTTAGCCTTTGGGGAGAACAGTGCGTCGCCGCCTGTGGTTCCTGCGACAGCTGACTAAGGAGGCCAAGTGTGCCGGCCGTCACTCAAGAACTCCCCTTTCACTCCTTCCTCAACCCAAAGCGCTCTCAGCGGCCAAAAATACTGATAACGACGTGAGGGGAATTCCAGTCCGGATTTCCCATCACTTGGCAAGCTCTGACGCACAATCTCAATCAAATCGCTCCCGCCTTCTTCGACACTTGAGAAGAGTGGAGCGGCACCAATCTCCACTCTCCTTTAAACTGTGTTTTGGTCTTCTCAACATCAGATCACTACATAACAAAGTTGACGATCTTATCGACACACTACGTGATAACTCGATCGACGTCATCCTTTTGACTGAGACGTGGCATGATACCAATTCAGCGTGTCTAGGGCGTCTTATCAACCATGGTTACAGCATACTGGACCGTCCCCGCCCTCGTTCTGATCCTGACCTTACCTTGTCGATCAACCACGGTGGAGTATGTGTTACAGCCCAGTGTGGTATTGTTCTTTCTGAACTTCCTGTTGCTGTTAACTTTTTAACGACTTTTGAAGCTGTCTGCTCACGCATCACGTCGGCGTCATCGTCCTGTATAGTTTTGCTTATCTATCGCACTGGAACTCTTACTTCTCGCTTCTACGAGGAACTCGCCGATGTGCTCGAACAAGTTGTAGTTTATGCCTCCCCGATCATTGTTGCAGGTGACCTTAACATCCACATGGAACGTACAGAAGACCCAAACACACGAAAACTCCTTGACACTATGTCCACTTATGGCCTAAATTTTTGCAACAACCACTCACCAACCCATAACCTCGGCGGAGGCACCATTGATGTTGTGTTATCTACAGCTCCTCTCCCAACTCCAGTAACCATACTCGATCCCAGTTTATCTGATCATCGCCTCTTAAGGTGGCACGTAGACCTCCCAAGGCCACGTCTTACCTACAAAACTACCTCTTACAGACCCTGGAACCGACTTGATATTTCACAACTGCGTTCGTCTCTCCGAGATTCTGTATTGTGTAGTCCCGAACTGTGGTCTACTCTTGATACTAATCAGTTAGCCGGCGAAGAATATAACTCTACTATCACGTCAGCTCTTGATCGTCTTATACCCTTGAAAACAATAAGACGTCCTTGCAGGCCATCGGATCCATGGTTCGATGAGCAATGTCGCATCCTCAAACGCCGTGTGAGGAAAGAAGAACGCCGCTTTCGTCGTCTTTTATCTTTCAATTCACCTTCATCGGATTTGGCTTTCTCGGAGTGGAGGTCACATCTCCATGAGTACCGCGCGTTGCTCAGGTCAAAGCGCTCAGCCTTCTGGCAGTTGAAAGTCGACAATACCAGTAATAATCCTGTGAGCTTTGGCGAACTTTCGATTCTCTACTTGGTCGTGGTAAACGCCCCTCTTCCACCCTCACTTACCGCAGAAGACTTACAACTATCGTTTTTTCTACAGAAAGCAGCTTCTGTTAAACTTGCTACAGCCAACGCTGATCAACCCGTCTTCTCCTCAGCACCAGACAACTGTGACTTTCCACTACTTCAAACAATCACGGTCGAGACTGTCACGACTGCCATTTCGAAACTGCCGGACAAATCCTCTTCCCTTGATCCTATACCGACGTCTGTGTTGAAAAAATGTGCAGACACTTTGTTTCCTTTTCTTGTCGAGCTCTTCAATTGTAGCATCTCGACTGGTTGTTTCCCGGAATGTTGGAAGAATGTTCGAATTACTCCTGTACCCAAGAAATCCTGCAATGACCCCAATGACACCTCATCTTATCGACCAATTTCCAACCTGCCAGTCCTTTCAAAACTCCTGGAGAGAATTGTTGCGTCCCAACTTCGCGAACATCTCAATCACTTTCATCTTCTTCCACGCTTTCAGTCAGCCATACCGCCATCATCACTCAACGAGTCCGCCATGCTTAACATAACATCTGACTGTCTCAACTCCTTGGACAATGGTAATATTGTATTACTATCTTCCCTCGACCTAACCGCTGCATTTGATAGCATTGATCACTCAATCCTTATTCGACGCCTTCAAACTGTCCTTCTGGCTCTCAGGCACAGCTTTGAAGTGGTTCGACTCTTTCATCCGTCAGCGAAAACTTTCAGTCTTCCTGCGCAAGTCATCCTCCTCGTGTGTCCCTGTCGATTGTGGCGTGCCCCAGGGCTCAGTCCTGGGCCCACTTCTATTCATACTGTACTCTTCTGACATTATCCAAATCTCTGAAACGCATGACCTATTTATTCATGTGTTTGCTGACGATATTTTACTGTATGGCCGTTCTAACCCTTCTCAATCTCAACTGCTCAGTGCCAGACTCTCAGCATGTATAAATGCCTTATCCACATGGTTGAAGACAAACCATCTCCTGCTAAATCCTGCAAAAACGACTGCTATGTGGTGTTCTTCAAAGCGTCGACTCCTGCCTCCCACTAACCACATCCTCGGCGATGCTCAAATCAAGCCTACCTCAACGCTCCAGTGCCTTGGTATAACACTCGACAGCCACTTAACTTTCAAACCCAATATCTCGAGAACAGCGTCGTGTTGCTTTTCCTCCCTTCGTCTCATTCGCAGTATCCGCTCCTCTATTAACCCCTTGCTCACCAAAGTTCTTGTCACTTCGTTAGTGTTATCTCGGCTTGACTATTGCCTTTCCATTCACGCTAGCTTACCTGCGTCTTCTCTTCATCGTCTTCAGCGTGTAATACATGCTGCCGCTCGAATTATTTTTATGTCCTCTCGATATGACCCTATTTCACCCCTGTTGTCGCAACTCCGATGGCTCCCCATCAAAGGCAGAATTGAATATATAATTGCTGTTCTTACTTTTCAGTGTCTTAACCTCTCCGCCCCAGAATACCTCTCTTCCAAACTTACCAATATTTCTTCTCTTCCAAGTCGCTCGCGCCTTCGCTCTTCAAGCACTGCTAAACTTCTTACCCCATTTACTCGACACCCGACCCTAGGCGGTCGTTCTTTCTCCTCCACCTCCCCAAGCGTGTGGAACTCTCTTCCCACTTCTCTAACCTCCCCCATGTACTTTTCTTGCTTCAAACGCATGCTTAAATCCCATCTCATAAATAAATACTTGTAATCTTTTTGGAATGTGTTTGTAATCTACTAGTACTACATAAATATCTGTTGACCTGCTGTTTGGCAACTAGTGTACGAATCTTTGTTGTACATTTTTCTATTTGTGATATGGCCTTGAAGTCCTTCATGGACAAAACGCCACACTTTTGTGAAATTCTTTACATAAATAAATAAATATACCTTATACATGAAATTACAAGTTGCATAATTATTAGAAAAGCATTATGAATATGATGTAGCCCAATTTTGTCTGAATGTATTATATGTATATCAGACGATTTAAGACTGAAGCCTTTTTCTATGATAACAAGTACCAATCACTTTTCTACTAGTACTGCATCGAGAGGTTTCAGCAAGGATGAGACGCACTGCGATGTAAACGTTCAACACTCGCTAGATAGTTGTTTCTCTCCTACAATTGATCTGTACCGACAAAGAATTCCGTTCTCGCCAGCCATCTATCAATTCCTCCTCCAATTTGTTATCACTTCTGACGATTTGATTGATTCGTTTTATTGATTGTATATTGATCATATAGATAACTATTTTAGCAGAGGGGACACAAAAATTAACAGGGGCCATAATGCCATTATGGCATGAACTTGGACTTGTTCCGACTTGGAAATAGCAACATGGAGGCTTAGGCATACATTTTTCAGGAGCCTGAGCTTGCACTGAGGACGACTCACCAACTACTTCAACTAACTCTTGTTTAGCAGTCGACATCCACAACCGTTTTCAGTGAAAATGCAGTATCAAACAGTTATTAGTGCATCATCACACTTCACAATTCGTTTCGAATAAGCTGACCAATCAAAAGAAAAATACGTGAAACTATTTTCTGCTAGCCAAACCGATTCGAGCTTTCTCGAATCATAATCAGTAGCCGCTTCGCGAATGGAATGGCATCTCGAGACTTCGCAGGTCCGTACTATACCCCATGCATATGTTCCTTTGTCTATGTTTTTGCGCTTTTGAAAAACATCAAATGTGCATTTTCTTCAAAAATACTGATATCTTAAGTAGTATGGAAATCTTTGCAAACGGAAAAATCATTTTCTGAACAACAATTGGTAATTTCATTGGAGGTGTCAGTTCCAAGTATGCGCTAATGCATTCATTCATTCCAACGTATTAATTTATACGGGCGTCAGGTCTGTTGAACATTAGAAAGTCACACAACTCAATTTCATTTGAATATTTGGCCTATGTTAAACATTTAGTCACTTAAAACGGATGTTTTAATAGGATACTTTTTCTGTAGATCGTGGTTATGATCATAGAAATCCGACCATTTGCTTTGTTTAAGTTAGTGAGGCTTATGGTGTGTCCGGAGAGGCGGTTTCATTTTGAAAATTTCCCATTGTGTTTCTCGACGGTTTCTAATGTATTTTTGCATGCAAGTTTAGAAATCACACGATTAGACCTCTTCGAGAAAGTGACCAAATCTCAAAATGGCGGACATAAAACCGAAACTGCATTCTGAAGCTCGCTTAAAATGCATTATGCATAATAGCAAGTCAGTTGCAGGTCCTGAAAGGTTCCTAAAATCATATTCTGACAGGTCCTGAAAGGTTCCACAAACCAATATATACGTGGTGTGATTTAAAATGTCCCGGACTAGCATAGTTGCAACTATCCCCTGATAACGAATACTGTTCCAGCTGTTTATTTAGGTCTCTAAGGCACAAGAAATATGGTTGTAGAACATGTTTAGCTCATTTTATATTTTTTTACTGATTTATTAAACTTATTACTCGAATTTCAGTATATTTTAAAGTTTACCACTTGAAAATCATGAACATTAATTACTAGTAAAATTTCTGCTGTATTCTTCAGGAGAAAGTGTCAGAAAAGGAAACCTTTTATTCAAAAAAATTCAATTTATTTTCATTTTTCTATGTTTGACCCGTTTACATGTGTTTCTTTCTCCCAGCGACTTTTCAATTCCAGAAAAGCCTCGTGAAAAAAATCAGGTGATAAGGAATCGAAAAACTGATTGTCAGAAGTCTTCATTCATTTGATGTTTCAAAGTGATTGCCACGGAAGTGTTTTTTAAGGAATCTGAAGAGATAGATATCACTTGGGGCGGTGTCTGGTGAGGAAGGAGGATGGTCTAAGAGTTGGAATCCATTCTTTGTTATTGTATTGGTCGTTTCCTGACTGGTGTGTATTGGAGCATTGTCTTGTAGCAGAAATAAAGGAATGTTTCGAGGCTTTCTAATCTTCTTCCTGACATCAGACAACAGGTGTGAGTAGTACTCACTGTTCATTAAAACAGTTCTGTCAGTAAATCCCTACAAAACACGGTCAGCATCAATGATCGGCGATGCGACGTTCCAGATCGCATCTTCAATGGTGCGGACTCGCCCGGTTTCCGCCACTCTGCAGATTCTCCTATGGTGGATACAAAGATAAAGGCGTTTCATCCTCTGTGAGAATATCCCACAAGAACTGCCCCCAGTAACTTTCGCACAGATCCAAATTCGACTGTGCCGCTTGAACTTTGTTTTCTTTCACTTCGGGCGAGATAAACTTCGGCACAAAACGGGAGGACAATTTTCAATACCCCAGATCTTAAACCATGCCATAACAAGAGCAATAACTATCCCACAACTGCTTTGATAATTTTCGTGCAGTTATTCTCCTGTACGTCAACATTGATTCATCATCCGGTATCTCTTGTGGCCTACCAACACTTGAGTAATCTTGCTCTAGACTGTCTCCCTCTTTTAAATTCACTAATCCAAAAGTACACCGTTGTTCGTGATGGTGCATTACTACCATAAGCGAGGTTCAATTCATTCAAAATGTCACTACTAGTGAATTCGCGGATCATGAGAAATCGCATTACACTTCGGTATTCGATAGCAGAAACGGTTGAAACATTCATCGTGATGACTGCACAATCAATGTACAAGCGACTGTGTTCCTGATGAAAATGAATCACATGACATCAATCTTCGCTTAATCACGTGACAGATGAAGAATGTAGAACGTCATAAACAAATGCACTTCGAATGTGTAAGCGAAATTAATTTAACTTACATAGTTGGATAAACTGAATGCTGTTAGACAGTTAGGCCTCAGCCACACTGAAAGCAAAGCAAGCGTTTGCTCGGAAAAGCTCGCAGTGTGGCTGAGGCCTTAGATAAACAGATAAACTTGACAAATACTGAAATTCGAGTAATAAGTTTAATAAATCAGTACAAAATATAAAATGAACTGAACATGTTTCTACAACCATATTTCTTGTACCTCTAAGACCTAAATTTAAACAGTGGAACAGTATTCGTTATCAGGGGATAGCAGCAACTAGGCTAGTCCGGGACATCAAACTTGCATGCAAAAATACATCAGAAACCGTCGAGAAACACAGTTGGAAATTTTCAAAGTGAAACCGCCTCTCCGGGCACATTGTCAGCTAAAATGTCCAACATCTGCTTAAGGATGGCAGGCACCGATCTAAATCAATGTTGCTAGATCTCAATGAGAATCTAATGAATGAAACCTGTCACAAATTCTTACCGTAGAGCGGTATATTGTAAATTATTTTATCAAAATATTATGCATTACGGATCTTCACGAAGTGACAATGTACCGGTCAGCCTGGACGTTGACATCCTTTCCGCGTCGTCATGACAATACATGTGCACGATGTTCCATTGTTTTCAAAGTGCTTGTTCTCCGTGGTATCATTTTCACCACTCAACAACACCTTGACACATACCAACGTCATTGTGTTGAAATTTGTTTGTTATTGTCATTAATAAATAATATCAACGGCTGCTATTGTATTCATTCCTTCACAAAGCCAGTGAATACAACTTGCTACCAATCCAATCTCCAAGGTCGTAGGAGGATTGTTTTATCTTGCCCTCTTGGGAATCATCTTCTCCTCAACATTTCATTCAACACTGAACCTCATGTAGAATTCATTCTACTCATGTGAAGGCCATCAGATGATCGAATGAATCCTATCTCAATGTAGACAGAAGTCGGACCTCGCAGTCCATTGCCCGGACAACCGTTCGTCCTCTCAGCGCCTATACAGACAACATTTTAATCCTTTAGTGCTGATTGTGATGGTCTCCGTGGTACAGTGGTTAAGTGCTTCGCCTGTCGATCTTCCGATCCAGAGGTCGAGTCCTGAAAGTGTCATCGGAAGTCGTCAGGAAGGGCATCCGGACTAAAAGTGCCGCAACGCTCCAGAAAAGTCTGACTATTGTCAGCAACGTCCAAGCCCCCAGTTTGAGGGAGTAATGACATTAAAGCTTCATTTTTAACAATATAACAAAGCTCCATCTCATCGCTCCATTTGAACTCATCAAGAAATAGACTGAAAGCTAAGCGTGGGAGCAGCCTGCCAGGTCTCTTCACTTGCATCCGATCAAATGGTATCATCATGGAATGATGAATTCACAGATGGGATATTCCATTACCAGTGATTTCAGGTGACTATCGTCATCATGACTGCTTCAAAACTTAGAATTAAGAATAATGAAATACACAGAGATGGATAAGACCTTGACAGTGATCCTTCGACTTATTCCCTAATTTCTCTCTCCATTAATTGCAAATAGAAAAGTGTTTGCGTTCCCTGTATTTTATGGTTTCTTATATATCTTGTTCATCGTATACATTTCCTTCGCAGATTCGTCGTATGCATTTATACTACATGCGACTTGGAGCCTGGTTAGAAAGTGGATCTGTGATGCTAATTCTTTCATAGATTCATCAGATCCTTCCTTTTATTCATAAATCTTGTTTTTGGTGCAGTTCTGCTGCTATTGAATTCAGAAATATGGGTATAGAGCTTATTCGAATCCGTATCGATGAGACAGTTCATTCATGGAGTATCTAATCAAATTAGCAAGGGCCAATCTTAGGCGAAACACAATTGATGATGAATCGTCACAAATCGCACTATTCAGTAAGTAAAACCAATGAGAAAAATAAGAATAAAACATAAATGTAAATGCTGATAACATTCAAATGGTAGGTAATGAAAAAAAGGGCCTGTGTAAATTAATAACTTACACGAGAAATCCTGCCAGTCTGCCACACTGTGTGTTGGGCAGTGCAGTAATTGCGGCATTTGCTTATATTGACAAAACTTAATCTACAGGTCTGGTCGCTCAGATCCATGCATATGTCCATTGCGTCAGAATGAAATTTAATGCTTTGATTGAGGGGAAGATGAAGTAGAAGATAACGATAAGTGAAAAGAATCTGATCCCTCAAAAGGACCCATGTGGCATTATATGATGTACTTATGGTTGCCGTTATATGTACTTATATTATATGATTCATCCTCAGCTCGTCTCTTCTCTTCAATCAATGATAGCAACGTGCGTAATGAACGTATAGAAACCAAAGTCTGACATTTTACGAGCGCATGTGTGTGTGTGTGTCGGTCATCTTTAATGTAGCTGAAAACCTTTTCTTCTATCACGCCTCAATCGTGATAAATCTTTTGTGTGATGATTGACCTTAATTTGCCCTGTGTATTGATGGCATTGTTATCCAATCTTATTGTCACCCTGAGTGTACATTAAAACCATCCGTTCATGCGTGTCTATCGAATCTTTTATGAAAGTCATTGATTCCTTTAAAACCAGTTGTGGCATAATAGTTTCTTTCAAAGATCTTAATCATTATAAAAACATTTGACCAACGTATTTGAATGGAAGGATTCCTGTCATGCCCTTCGCATTCATTAGCGTGCAAATATACTTCAACCGATGCATGCGTCCAGATATTGTTGTGGCGCATTTGTTTTCAAACTGACATTCTGCTGCAATAAATCTTCACTTACGGGGTAAATTTAACCGCGGATGTGCAGGCCATTTTATTGTGCAAATTCTCTGTCTGTTGAAAATAGATTTATAAATATTATATCTCAAATTTCTAAGCTTATTAATATTCTGACTTTCTGTTTGGTCTTCACTTATGGGAGTAAATGGAATGATGGGAGCATTATCTATTTATCATTTGCTGTGATTCTGGACAAGTATGTTCTAATATATAGACTTACATGTACAGTAGAACCCACTTATAACGGACTCGGTTATAACGAACTCTCGGATATAACGTGCTCCTCTTGCAGGCACGGACAAAAATTCCTATGTCTATATAAAATGCCTCGGTTATAACGTACTCGGATATAGCGAACTCTTTTCAAGGGTCCACAGAGCAAATTTTGATTTTTTACAACGTACTTAGGGATGAAAGTACTTAAGTATTCTGAATCATCGAAACGAAGCTGACACGATTCTACAATAACTTGCTGCGTTTGATGATGGCAGCAACAGCTCTTGACAACTTTTGAGTGTCGAATCCGTCCAATGAGCAATCGATAGAAGTGAACTGGAATTAAGAAATTGTCTGTGATGGTGTCTTCTTAACGCGTCACTGCGCTGTTTACATTGTTTTTTTAGTCATTCAGATTTTTAGATTCATGTTCAGAATATTGCATATTTTTTCTTACACAATAGAGAATTGTTAAGACACTCTGCTGTTTTCTCGAGTAGGCATGATCATACATGTAGGGCCAGGGCATACAAATAAATGTACATTACATGTACATGTATTTATGGTGATGCATAGTGAGAATTAGCTGGTAATGATGGATATGACCTTACTATTGCAATTGACAACTTGATTTGGTGCAGATGTAGGCTTCAATACTTCTTATACAACTTGTTCTTGCACACCTCGGATATAACGTACCAATTTTTTTAGGTCCCTCGAAGTACGTTATAAGTGGGTTCTACTGTATGCACATGCACCTCTTATTTCTAGGAGCCTGTATTTTAATTCAATCTTGATGATTCTGTCTTTCTATTGTCATTCATCTGTTTTAAACCGATTGTTGTCGATCAGAGGGTCAACACTCAGGAAAGAGTCGTGAGGTCATCTTTGAGGAGTCGCGAAGGGGGTTGACACGCTGCTGATGAGGTATATAAATACCTACCACCTGAACAGTCATGCCGGAGGCACGCAGAAAAATATTTTGACAATTTTTCATGACAGATCATATATAGCAGGCAGAAGGAGAACCTTACCTGTCAAGCGTATGCAGACCTATATGTATTCCACTATCATTCTTATATGACGAGTATGTTAGCTCATGTACTCAACAAATGACGAAATGTCCGTTCGGCTGAAGAATCAATGAGAGAATATCTGATTTGTTGATTGAATTAATTGTTGTGAAATATGATGAATCAAATAATAAATACACAGAGCCCTGCCATATTACATGCTAGTATGGTTAGCAATTTTTGCATGCTTGTTTGATAATAAATAATAACACATTTTAATATCATTTTCTCTGTTTCAGTTTACTACGCTCCGGATGTTCATGACTTGAGCTCCAGCGCTTCGAATAATGACAGTGGATATTCCATTGGCTACGTTGGATCTGTGGCCACGGAAGTTTCAAAGAAAGTTAAATGAAAGAATCTCGTATAACATTCCCTTCATTATCTCATGTGACATCTTTTACGTATCTGCTTTTCTTTTAACTTCGTGTCTTATAAATTATAAGCGTACTGCTGAATTTCAAGTACATCGACTTCTCACTATTAATTTAGTGATTGTATCAGAGGAAATAATCGACTTTTGAAGTGATCGATGAATAAACTGGTTTGTTGTAAAATAAGTGATTAAAATTGACTAAAATAAGCTAATTGCAAGGAAATCAAAATTTTCAGCAGTATTTTCATCTACATGTGCAATTGTGTATGCTATATTTAGAACGGACGGAATTTGTTTGTGATTCCAAAATGAAGTGAAATTGTCATAGGCCTAGACTAAATGACGATCATGCGCGTAACATGGATAATAAACGATAAGAAATTAGTTAGTCACATGCAATCAACGCCTTGAACAATTGTTTATACGTACATTCCAGTATCACTAACCTAAAAGGTTACTGTAAGCAAATGCAACGTGGTTCTTTTCATTTAGGTAGGACCGCATGCACAGGTACGTCGGCTTTATCATGGTCAAAGCTTATCCAGATGCTTGTAAGCCTACTGCAATGGTGAGAATAGACCAACATAAACCCTTTGCAGATTAAAATTATCATATAGAGTAGAATTTCCATGGCTAGGCCAACGCTTGAACTGCATACAGTAAACTTCGATGCACTTGCTGTCAATGAAACTTACTCATTCACTTCTAGATGTTTAGCTAAATTGTATCATGACAGTAATACAAATGCGTCGTTCGTTCATTCATCTGGTCAGCTCTCCACGAAACTATTCGGGGTAGCCTACAAATCGGCTTTGAATGAACTATCATCTTTAAGGCTATCATATGAATTCAAACCCAAGATTTTTCTATCAATTTTTCCTTGTCAATCATCCTGACCATGCGCCACTTCTAGTGATGTATCCTTGACTAAATCTAGAGCGCATGACAATTAATTTCGTATGATGGACTAGCTCATACTAAGCTACAGACCATGATTTTGTCACAACCAGTGGGCATGCGTGCAACATGTAATAAGATCCATGAAAATTCATTGTGTATAACCTCATTCAGCGAAGAACCGAGCGAACTTGATGCAATTCTCCTTTGATAGAATTAAGCGTGCGTAGATAACATTCAGCTGTTGATGCAAAACGAAGAAAAATTTAAAAATGCATTTCATATTTCAAAAATTATGAGAAAATTCACAAAAATATTTGTATGACATCGTTAAAACATATAAAACATCCTGAGTAGAATGTTAATGGACCCTCTTTCAAATATTCGCTTATTCCAGTCCACACATGACTTCCGATTTATGCTTGTCGTATTCAATCGTCAATTCTTCCAGAGACTTTTCCGTGTTAATAACCTGAAAGACAATAAACGGATTGATATGACACAGGTTGAAAGAAAAACCAGAAAACTGGTTACTATTGGAAAAAATAAAAACTCAACGGATACTATTGAGTAAAAAGTAAGTACGACCTTTCAGCTTATTCACGGCTTGTCCAGACGGAATGAAGAAAGACAATATCATACACTTCAATATTCTGAGTTAGACGGTGAAGTGCGGTTGGATGGTTCAGTTAGTTAGCCCATTTAACCTCATGTTGTCTCAAGATCAGCAAAAATTTGTAACTCAAGGAAAGAGATCAACGCCACCATAGAGTAAACATATTAGGTAGAGTGGTAACTCCGCATTTATTAAATCCCCAATGTGTATAGACTTTCGATTTTATTAAATGAACTAATGAGAGATACAGTCGGATTTGTTTCCAAATGTGAGATATGCAAACTTATGCAGCGTTGAAGAAATTACAACGGAATCGACTGATCATGACAGTATAAAGCAGACGGAAGTGATATAATTTTACAGATTATCATGACAGGTGTCATCAGGTGTCATGACAGGTTTGGAGAGGAAGTGTTTGTTAAATTAGCAACTCGATGACCTGCTATTGCTTTCATGCTCAACATCAGGAGAATCTTCTTAAGCGTGATCATATGAAAAGCAACTTGCTCCTGGTAGAGCAAAATCACAGAATCAAAGACAATGATTTCAATTGACTTTGAAAGATGTAAATGGGTCCACATCACCATTCAGATTCAAGAAGTGAAACATGAATTTAGTGAATCATAAAATCATGCCGGTGAAAATTGAATTAGATACTTGAAATTTCAGCCAAGAGAGCACGAATAATATCGTGACTTTTTCATGAAGACTTCCATTACAAAACAGATCATGAAATTCCTTTGATAATCAGCTTGATTTCAGCTTTGTTAGGATGGCTATTAGCAAATATTCATTTATTTTGATATCCAACTTGTTTCATACTACTTATTTGGGAGAATCATCTCGGTAGTATATAAATTGGCAATATTTTGACTTTTTTAAAAGTGCTCAAATAATTGTTTGGACCACGGGAACGTAATCTCCGCAAAAAATTTTCACTGTATACAGATACTTTTTTGAGTCGACACTCTACCTATATATTCCTACTCTATGAACCCCACAGATCGACTTGTGTGGGACTTTCTATAAATCTATGATGTGCCAAGCATACGAAATGTGCATAAAAAAAGATCTATCCTGTTGAGATATGTGGTCCGTCTTGTAGAGGATGTGAGAAATCTATTGTAGAAAGGTCTTAGTTTCAAGAATGAAATTTCATTTGAACATCTGTTCTGAAATGCTTCACCTCAAGCAAGGGCGACAAAGGTCTAGTCGACGAGCTCACCAGTGTTATCACACAGTAGTTGCATTCAAGCAATTTTTCTTTTCTTGATAGTTTGAGTTTACCTAAGATTTTCAAGTTGGGCGCCTCTTCCACTACCAGGCCTCGCAGAAATTAAGGTCTGAGAAGCACAATCTTCTTCAACAACTTCCTCCTCTTCTGTGAAGTGGGAGAGAGAAGATAGACAGTACAACAATACCTCAAAACTTAGTTCACTCAAACTGTAGGGTGTTGTTTTAGTCAGAGTGCAGTCTCCCTCTATTTTTCTACAATGATATTTCTCGATTAGTGACCAGAGACTATTCAGCAGCATCAGTTTGAAAGCTAAGTTCAATAAATTTATCCACGCCGACAAATCGAAGAATCCACTCTTCAACCAAGGTAGCCAATGACCTCTGCATGTCCATTCACGATGAAAGCATGGATAATTGAAAGAGCTTTGCATCAATGCGCATTTACAGCTCAATTTTCGGTTTACAATCTGAGCAGTAAGAGAGAATCTAACTGGAGATTGCATATTTTGATTTCAATGTTAGTCGCGCTAGATAAGTTCGTTAGTTGAGAAGTTCATCGAGTTTTCTTTCTACACGGACACTTTTCTGATTCAATTCATTTACTTTTGATTTTTGACAGTAGTATGCAAATACTGTTTGCTTTGATTTATGCAGTTGATTTGTGCTAATAGCCTTGCGGGTATAAAATAAAAATACTCTGTTGAGTAAATTTTCGATTTAATCTTCGTCAGACTCTCACAAAATGTGAGAGTCTGACGAAGATTAAATCGAAAATTTACTCAACAGAGTATTTTTATTTTATACCCGCAAGGCTATTAGCACAAATCAACTGCATTATTCAAACTCGGGTATGGCCAACGTATTTAGAAATTTATTGCTTTGATTTATGCAGGTGATTTGTGCTAATAGCCTTGCGGTATAAATAAAAATACTTCTGTTGAGTAAATTTTCGATTTAATTACGTCAGACATCTCACAAAATGTGAGGAGTCTGACGAAGATTAATCGAAAATTTACTCAAAGAGTATTTTTTTTTTTATACCCGAAGGTATTAGCACAAATCAACTGCATTATTCAAACTCGGGGGTTATGGCCAACGTATTTAGAAATTATTGCTTTGATTTAGTTTAGAATGTTTTGAATAGTTTGAATGTGCAGTCTTCGCAGTCTCACAAATTTGTAAGTGAATGACGTTTATGGTAGCTAGGAGATCAAATTCAACCATATACGGCAAGAAATTATTGACTGAGACGAATGCATTTACTTCACGATGATGGTCTAACGTCACTACTCCCCCTTGCTGGGGGCTTGGACGGAGCTGACACAGTCAGACTTTAATCTGGAGCGTTGTCCGGATGCCCTTCCTGACGATTTCCAATGACACCTTCGCGGCTCGATCTCTGGACGAAAGATCGCTAGGCCAAGCACTTAACCACTGTGTCACGGAGACTACCTTTCTACTGTAGTCTATTTTGCAGTAGTGAAGGAATTACAATTATGAATGCTGTAAACCGTGAAAAATTCACGTCGCTAAAAATGAATTTTCGCGAAACCGCTAAAGAGCTAGAATGACAATTCAATCACAACGATGACTACAACATCGATAACATTGCTTATAATACCTAAATATTTTTCAACAATAGAAGGAAGCTCACTAATCTGTTGAGAGACGGAATGTTGCTTCACTCAGTCTCTTAGAAAGATACTATTTCGGTAGAAGCAGCTCTGCAATAAATGAGTGCGCACCCAAACCTAAAATCTTCTCCAGAAGTACACACGCAGAACTAATGCACTCACATGCTATCATGTGAGCTTAGAACGCGCACGTAATGTGAGTAGCTCGAAAAGCTTCTCTGTTCGCACGGCACAGCTTTGGAATCAGCTTCCCCAGACCACTTTCCCTCACCAATACAATATTGATACTTTCAAGAAGTGTCCGAACAGGCTTCTGATGGGGACAGCTTAATCAGATTAGAAGATCAGTTTTTTCTTTGATTTATTTAAAATAATACAAGTTTATTACTTTTTCATTGGGTAGCCCCTAGCCTCATTCATGGGTCATAGCTGTGGGTGAAAATTCTGCAAAAACAATCTGAAGCCAAAACATGTCAATCCAATGGTTCAGGCTGTGCAAAAGCTGACAGCATGCCTGAAATCAACCAAACTTGTTAGAAGTGTGCTCACGGGCATGATGTAAGATCTGCCTGTGGTCTACGATCTGTGATATTTGTCATGTCCTGCAATATTTCGTTAAATGCCTTCATGTTAATGATAGAAAGTTCATTGTTTGGTTGAACGTAACTCGTCAATAAATAGTCACTCTATTTCTCATTGCTTTATATTATTTTGCTTCTATAGACAGACGTTAGAGCATTCTTATTAGTATAGTATTATTTTATCAGGACGAGTTGTCTAGCTCCTTTATTAATTTGCTTTCTCATTTACAACCTTTCGGAAATGGAAAGATGTTTATCCCTTCCTCTTTTAAACAGCGATTCTGACCTCCCCGGACCCTTGACTGGCAAGACGATAGAGAGGGAGGGAGAGAATTGGCTGTGTCTTACAATTGTCAGAAAAACATCAAACCCGAAACCGTTGCAATTCTCAAGAAATACTTACATTTAAAAGAAATTTCTTTTTCATGTTCAATGCAAAAACCAAGCTGACATTATGACCGGTCTCTATCTAAGGTAGTTGTTTATGCGTATAGTTGAATTTCCACATGGAAATGATTGAATCAATGGATAGATAATCAAAATTAAATTTCATTAGGATTTTACTTACCATCACTGGTGCCGGCAATTCTCCCAGTGTTCGGTTTATCAGCCAATCTTCATGCAACTCGTGTAACTGTTTCAATAATTCCTGAAAAATGACAATGATAAATTCATGTAATAAGAATCAAAATTAATTAATTAAAGATTGTGAATTAATGCTGACAATAGAATACACTTAACCAGTTATTATCGGAATCATAGACCATGAAACAGTTGTCCGCTTGTTAACTATTTTCATCGCGCTAATATAGTGATGATCACAAAAAGTGGACCACCTAAATTTTGTCTCAAATTTTGTCAATTATAGATACACATTTGACAGATAAATGAAAACAAAGGTTAAAATAAAATTTTCTTTGTTGTTCTGTTGCTCTGTATAGCCAGTTGGCCCTTCAAAGGCCCATAGTACGTTCGCTGATGGTCACTAATGTTTCGCAAACTAAACAGAAACTTCAATTATTTTCTCGAATCCGGGAAGGTATGTTTTGATCAGGCGGTTGATTACTTTGTTTATACTCTCCCACTCTTGTCTTAGCATATGCGTACGCAGAACACAGGCATATCATAGGGAAATAGGCTACAGAAAACCTCAGTATCGTCTTATCAATGACAACTTTACACAATGCGGATTGGTGTGTCTTGAGGCAACTTCATCGTAGCATTCTCAATCACACTTGGTCGTTTAATAATTTTTTTACTACACACGTGTTGGAAAAATATGACAATTATATTTCACAATTTCCTAAAGGTCAAAATTTTCAGCAAATTTGAAAGATATTTGGTGTTTTGGCAAGTCATAAAAACGCATGCAAGTTAGCTAGAGTTTACGACAGAAAGTTCGTGAAGACTGCGAAGTGTCAACGTCAGAACCTATAACTCGTAAAGAAGTGTAGAAGTACGAAAAAGGGGCTCGAAATTGGGAGGTGTGGAGCCCATGTCCGGTCTCCAATAACTGGAAGCGGAAGTGGAAGCGGTTGATTGGAAGCGGTGGCGAATAAAAGTCATTCACCTACGCAGCCCTAATCTAATTAGTAGGCCTTTCATACATATTTATTATTAGATGCGATCTATTTTTTTAGTCGCTGTACTAAACTTACAATACAGTCAGAACTCGGAAGCGCTAGTTTTCAATGCTGCCGCTACCGCCCGAAGTCACCGCTTCCGCAACACTGCTTAACAGGACTTCATTTGAGTTTTAATCCATTCGTACCGGTAGCTTTTGCTTTGACCTGATGAAGGTAGCAAGCATGTGAAGCAGAGATGATGCCTGGGTCTGTGTCTAAAGTCCAACAATTTCTTCGCTCATTGTTGTGTCTGGGTTCGGTCTCATTCAAACCCAAGCATAAAAAACATCACTGTAGAACATTTTGGTGTGTTCATGGTTTTCTTCAATTACTTCATTTGAGTTGATAGACGTCATTGTCATAAAACTAAGTCGATCAAGTATCCAGAGTAGAGAATGTGTGGTCGCCCACCAAGAAAAGAGATGGCCAGAATATCTCCACTTCCTTTGGAATCTCAGTTATTGCTGAAAATCCGTTTCGCAGATCACAAAACTCAAACTCGCTTTAGCTCAAAATACCTAAAGAATAAAATGATGAATATATTTGAGTTCCAGAAGTTTATCATGTTGTAAATCATCATTTTGTAATTTGGTTTTCTATGAAATTTCATTGAGTTTTTTGAATAATGTGATGTTTGTAAATTTTAGAACAAACAGAAAACAGAAATCACGAAACTAAAACTTTTTAGAAGCTCACTTTTAATAAGCCTAAAAAAGTTCCAAAATATTTTGTATCACAATCATGACTCTCATTTTGGCGCAGATTGATTGTGCATTTGTAACTACACATGTCATTAGATATTCTGAAATCCTAAAATACAGTAGAACCCACTTATAGCGTACTTCAAGGGACCTAAAAAATTGGTACGCTATATCCGAGGTATGTTGTATCCGAGGTGTGCAAGAACAAGCTGTATAAGAAGTATTGAAGCATACATCTGCATCAAATTAAGTTGTCAATTGCAATAGTAAGGTCCTATCCATCATGACCAGCTAATTCTCACTGTGCATCACCATAAATACATGTACATGTAATGTGCATTTATTTGTATGCCCTGGCCCTACATGTATGATCATGCCTACTCGCGAAAACTGCATAGTGTCTTAACAATTCTCTATTGTGTAAGAAAAAATATATGCAAATATTCTGAAACATGAATCTAAAAATCTGAATGACTTAATAAAATCAATTGTAAACAGAGCAGTGACGCGTTAAGAAAGGACACCATCACAGACAATGTCAGTAATTCCAGTTTCACTTCTATAGATTGCTCATTGAACGGGATTTCGTCACTCAAAAGTTGTCCTCCTCACGAGCCAAATGACAGAGCTGTTGCTTGCCATTCATCAAACGCAGCAAGTTATTGTAGAATCGTGTCAGCTTCGTTTCGATGATTCAGAATACTTAAGTACTTTCAATCCTAAGTACGTTGCAAAAAATCAAAATTTGCTCTGTGGACCCTTGAAAAGAGTCCGCTATATCCGAGTAGTACGTTATATCCGAGTACGTTATAACCGAGGCATTTTATATGGACATAATAGGAATTTTTGTCCGTGCCTGCAAGAGGAGTACGTTATATCCGAGAGTTCGTTATAACCGAGTCCATTATAAGTGGGTTCTACTGTATAGGTCTACCATCAATGTACAGACCAGCAGATATTACACCATTAATGAAGCTTCACTATTGTACTAATAATTAGTTTATATCATTCGATGTTATTGTACAAATTTATGCTCACGCTTCAAATTCAGCCATGAAGTAATTTACAAAATCATCAAATTAAGGTCTACTAGCATATACTACTCGCATGCCAATACAGTAGAACTGACCGGAATATGTCATCATTCTCATGTTAATTCTCAGTAAACTTATGTTTGTTTGACGAGTTCGAGGATCTAAGTCGAATGTTGGTCATTATCACAATTACTATACTTGCATATGATAATACTTCGCGTGATGTTCCTTCTTTTAATTTCAAATTTGGCCTGTGTCCAAGATTTGGAACCATCTCTGGTGTGAAGGCAGCCAAAACCCTAACTTGTGCCTTGCGTGGGGCAGGGATAAGCAAAATAACAGAAAACAACAAAATCTGTTTTCATCCCATTAAAGCTTTCCTAAAAAGGAACTTACAATTGGTATGGAAGATTCCTCATGACGATTCCTCTTCTTTATTCTATCCAAACATACTTCAGGTCTTGCCTTCAGGTAAACTGCAGCGAAAGACAAAGTGACAGCAAGTTGGAAGGTTTTCAAAAGCATAGAGTAAGTATATTAGGAAGAATAGCAACCCAGCATTTATTAATTCCCTGATCTCTATGAAGTTTCGATTTCATTAAATAAACTTGATTTTTTGCACTTCTGGAGAAAAGTACAAGAATTTGACTGATGATGATAGCAATACAGAAGAAAAGTAATTTACAAATTCTCCGTGTCATGACAATCTTGGAGAGGTGATATGGTTTGTCAAATTAGCAATCGGATGGGTTACCATCACTTTAAAGCTTAGCCTTACTGTAATGATATTTTCTTAAGCGTGATCATATCACGAACTATCTGCCACTGAAAGGGTAAAACATCATGATCAAAGAAACTGATCATAACTAACTTCGAAAGATGTAAATGGGTCCACATTACTATTCAGATTCAAGAAATGACGCGTTGTGAAGTTGTGAATCATAAAAGTATGGCGCTGAAAATTGAATTAAAAACGAAGCACAATAATATCTCAACTTTTCCTTGAAGACTTGCATTATAATGCAGTTAATGAAATTTCCTTGATCATCAGCATAATTTCCGCTTAATTAAGATGCTTGTTAGCAAGTACTTATTCCTTTTGATATCCAACTTGTTTCATGCTACTTATAAAGTGGCTTCATCTTGGTAGTATAAAAACTAGCAAAAATTTAGTTTTTTAAAAATTAATCAAATATTTTTTTGAACCGCATGAAAGTAATCTCCGCAAAATACTGAATCTTTCATATAAAAATTTTCACTTTATGCAGACACCTTTTTGGGTGTCTCTATGTTCAAAAGTGAATTTGTGAAACACCTTTGCGTTGTAAAGTCCATTATCGGACATGTTTTATCGAGCTTATGATTTGGCGAATTACTTAATTGTAAAGACGATTATTTGTGAATAACGCCATTCTTTTTAAACACTTTCTACTGGATCGCATGACTTGAATTTTAATACCTGCGCTAGACACATTTCCTTTATTTCTTTTCAACCCTTTCTTATCGACTTATTGTAATTAGCTCTTTACAGCAGCTGTTGTGATAAATAAATGTAATGACACTGTTTTCCCAATGTGGATGAAAGAGCTTCACATACTTATGAGATCCGTGTTCAACTTCGGCTGCTTTCGTGTCCATTCGAACCATTCGTCTAGAATATGATAATCCATTTCCGTTATTAATTTGCTGGAAAACATAAAAGTCGTGAGTGCCAATTTGCATTAGTATTCAATCAAAATACAAATTTACATTGCAAATTCATGCAAAATTCATTGAAAATGTAAAATGCTTAACTGCATCCAGCAAGTGGAATTCAAGTTTAAAGTGCAAAGTAATTTATGTTCTTGTAGCAGCACCGAATTGATATAAAAGTGATAACACCAATGAAGAGCATACGCTATTTGTTAAGTGATTTTGGGAACGATTGAATCATAGGAACATCAGAATTAGGGCCCACCGGCCTGGGTTTAGAAAGCTGAAAATCGCCGGAGGACAAAATAGGACAAATACTCAAATAATTGAGGAAAGTTTTAGTTCATGATACATCGAAATATCGTCCTAAATTCGCTCACTTTCTGTGAAGATTCTCAATGAAGCAGTAACGAGCACTGTAAATAGATCGCTCCATAAGCTTCACAGGACATTTCTGAAATAGCGAAGAGTCGGCTTAATCTTCCTCTTCCATTTCAAGAGAGATTACAATGTAACGAACCTGTGGCCTGGTGTGAGCATCGGCGACCGTCAGTTGAACGTATGACTGGAATGCGGTGGCCCAGCGGGTAGGATTAGTGTACATCATCTCCTGCAATCACAATAGTAATCCATTTATTTTGCCGTAGAGTACGTCAGCACATTTCATGATTGATACACAAACACTTCGATGAATATAAAAGAATAGGCTGAAAATTCTCTGAAATTATTCACTCTTTTGATCTCCTCTTAACATCCGTCCTTAAGTTAATGAATGGCAGCTACAGTTGGCCCGCCCAGGAAGACAATATCTTCTACTTGGCATGACATATTTAAGAAAAAATTCTATCATTTTCTTCAGCTTCCCAAAATTAAGTCTAATTTTGTATAAGCTTATCTTTTCTGTAAGGGATGCGCTTCCGATTTTTAGTATTTCGTTATTGGATTCAATTGAAGATTGTTATTTGGTATATGGGATATATTCGCTGCTAGATCTGAGATGAAATCTCAAAGACATGGTAGCGCCAAACGTAATATAAAAACTAAATGGCAATTTTCATCCATGTTATTGTAGCTACTATTTGCGTCAATACTGTTAACTTCAAAAAGAAATATTACAACAAATCAGATTTATCACATTACTACGCAGAATCCAAGCAACATGTCGCATGTTTCTGAATTCACCCTGTAATAAGTAGAGAAAAAGTGTATTGGGTGGTTTTTGTAAAGTGTACAAAAAAGATCGCATGCGCTAACAAAGGAGCTCCTTTAACCAATACAGAAATGGTGCAGCAAATCTATAAGTAATCTACAACTGGTGGAATTTCAAAAATCACGTGTGAATTTCGGTGTCGTAATTTATTAGCTTCAAGAATATTTATAGAAGATAAAACCATTTTAGTCGTACCAAAAGGTTGGTTGATCTAAGATCCTTCCAAAGCTCCACAGGTTCTTGCACAACTTCTAGATTCTTTGAGCTTCCATCAAAATGACGAAGAAAAGTCGATTTCCCGCAGCCAATATTCCCTTCGACAAGGACCTGCAATGAAAATGTTGTAAAATATAAACATTGCATCCACGTTTTCTTGATCATTTCGCCTGTTACAACGATGCGCCAGCAGGTAGCGATCTGAATCGATTTGTGTTATGATGACTAGTTAAAAAAGACTGGCATCCATCGGAGGACCCCCTTGATGCAACAAATCAAGTGAGGCCCTACTATGTAAAAAATATAACAAGATAGACATGGAGACCGGATTTTGCTGTCTACCTGGCAGGGATTGGAGCGCATGAGCTTAGTAACAACGTCTATGTCACCAGGAACACTCATTGATTCGAATAACTGATGACTGATGAATCATTTAAGTCAACGGCGTGCTAAGGCTATGACTCCGCTACAGGAATTTCTACAGACATTTGAACCGGATAATGTCATACCCTATCCGGTCGATGGTTTCACAAGGAGATGCAATGTCAGGTGGGTCTTCCGATGGATTTCCGCCAAAAAAACTATAGTGCAAACTGCCAGCATAAATGCTCTTACAAAACATTAGACTTTTGGCAATTTACAAGTTGTCAACAAAAGTTAAAGGTACACATCGAACCAAACTTCTGTGTACTAACTGATTTCATAAATCTACAAAATCACTGGAATTTTTTTTTCTTTACGGATTTTACGTCACTTTTTACCCCTACTGGGGTCTTGGACGGTGCTGACTTAAGTCAGACTTTGTGGAATGTGGTTATTATATTATAAATCTGTAAGGCACTAGAAATAGAGGACAATGCACTACCAGACCTCGAAAAGAACTACAAAAATAATTGGTAAGCTTTTTATCCAGACAAAGAATGAAAACACGAGTGTCTGGTGTACGGAAAATAAAGGGTGATGAGGAAAGCAAAATCGAAACTTGCGGAAAAATGAAATTAACTATTTTGATCAATCCATCAAACATCACTCTAGAAAGGTGCTATTTAAAAATCGCAGGAAATAGGCACATGACACCCGAGCTTCATGGTAAGCAATGTGCCAATGGACACACGTTGGTCTTTGTTGCTTAATAAGTGGATTATATAAAATTGCTCGACACCTTTTACACTTCTATTTCAGATATCTCCAAATCGATTTCAGATCTCTTATTTCTCTAATTGAATTTCAGATATCTATCAGAGACTCAACTTTTAAGTTATCTGATCTGGTGTTGGTGTGTGTCACGGTGAAATCTGAATACATCTTTGATATGGCTGAATTTCATTCGGAAGATCTGATTTCTAATGAAATGGTGGAGATTTAAGTGTTCAGTTCAGGGCCGTTTATTAATTTGTTGAATTAATTAAGATTATTAATATTTTATATAAAATTAGTTGTGAAGCATCAATACTTGTTGGCCAAGGGGTTGGATTTGTGATGATAGTGTGGGCCACGGAGAAGAGTTGGGTTTGGAGCGAGCAAGCTAGTAGTTTTAGTTTTATTTAATTTTTTTAATTAATTAATTATATCACTCAATTTATAAGATCAGGCATGAAATGAAATTAATTCAACCAAATTCACTCAAACTCACAAACTGCGCGCTCATCGAAACTCCCCAAACTAAATTCACATACGGTCACCCTCCCCACACCCAACCCCCCCAACCCCACCCCCCCCCGGCGCCCACCACCCCCCACCCCCGCCGCCCGGGGGGGGGCGGGGGAGGGGTGGGGGAGGGGGGGGGTGGGGGGGGAGGGGGTGAGGGGATGGGGGGGGGGGGGGGGGGGGGGTGGGGGGTGGGGGGGGTGGGGGTGGGTGGGGGGGTGGGGGCGGTGGGCTGGGGGGTGGGGGGGGGGGGGGGCGATGGGGGGGGGGTGGGGGGGGGGGGGGGGAGGGGGGGTGGGGTGGGGAGGGAGGGGCGGGTATGTGTGGTGGGGGTGTTTCTTTTTTTTTTTTTTTTTACTTTTTTTTTTTTTTTTTTTTTTTTTTTTTTTTTTTTTTATTTTTTTTTTTTTTGTTTTTTTTTTTTTTTGTTTTTATATATTTTTTTTTTTTTTTTGTTTTTTTTTTTGTGTTTTTATGTTTTTTTTTTTTTTTTGTTTTTTTTTTTTTTTTTTTTATTTTCTTTTTTTTTTTTTTTTTATTTTTTTTATTTTTTTTTTTCAATTTTTTCTTGTTTTTTTTTTTTTTTTTTTGTTTGGCAATTAAGCCTTTCAATTTCTTTGCTAGCTACTGACTACAGGTCAATTTTCATCCCATTATAAATGCGATTCTCATGGTAGAAACATGCAAAATGGTGTTAACGATTTGAATGAACATTTATCCAACACTTATGAGATAACAATAATAAATTCATACCGTGAATTTATCCCGATTTCGGAAATCAAATGGGTTCTTCTCTTTACACACATCTGAAAGGAAAGTTTTTGCGTTAACAATCAAGTAATATTGAAATCGGTCATAAATATCTTACTTTCTTTGTCTTCAGAAACACTGCAAACTGAATAATAGCTCGACATAATTCTGAAATATAATCAAAAGATAAGTGTCGGTATTATTTGCAAGATCAATAATGGGCCTGTTCATTAACCAAAATTCTGCCGACAGAAAATTAAACCGATTTAATATTCTGCCAGTTTCGATGTTATACCGTCGTTCATTAAGTCGGCTGAATATTCTGCAGGCAGAATATTAAATCGGTTTAATTTTCTGTCGGCAGAATTTTAGTTAATGAACAGGCTCAATGAATAAAATTGCCATGAAATTTACGCTTCAAGTTTCAAGTTTTGTGATTTTAGCTTCATATCATTCAGTAAATCATCAATTTCCATCCATTTTGCATTCTATTTATGATTTTAAACAAGAATATTGAACAGCTGGGTGATCTTAATGAACAAACGTGTAATTCTCGAATAATAATAATTTTCAAAAATTACCAACAACGAATGTTCAAAATGATCACCATCATTCTTCTGAAAGTAAAGTAAACGATCGGCGAGGGAATCATACACCGATTTTAACGTTGCAGAGGACACTGAACAGACAACAGAATTGATCCTTTCGTCTAGATGGCTGACATTGTTTATTATGTTTTGATTAATTAACACAATCTTTTATGGGATTCCACATGAAAAAATCACACGGGTAGATATCCGGGGAAAGTGGATTTTACAAATAGATGTCATCCGTTTTACGATATTTACAAACACATAAAACTGAGGCAACCCGTAAAATCCTGCTATTCGTAGACCACAATGCAAGCTAGCAAAGTGACATATTCATTTAATAAAATTAAAATCAACAACAAACTCAGACATATTATCCTATCTCATTCAAATTAACATTTTCTTCAAAATTTCCCTTCTGAAAACGTAAAATTTCAAAATTCGTGTTCATGTATATTCCTAAAATTTTGAAAATTCGTGTATATACGAAATTCAGGCTTGTGTGGCCAGCTGTTGTGTGTGAGACATGCTTTATGTTTACCTTAGCAATCTTATCCTAAAGATGGGAAAGATTGAATACTGACATCAATCTGGAATAATGGCAAAATTGCATGCACAAACTCCAGGAAAGCGAAATGAATACATGTGTTATTAAGTGCTTTTATGCTCTACTTTTGTTCTTTGTCTTGCTTTCGTAACCAATAATCAGCAGACATCATAAATTAACATGCACATTGCATATGTCACAGTAGTAGCATATTTGCGGCGGTTTAAAATCTCATCTTCAAAAAACTTGAAAATTGCAGGCGAAACCCAATCCCATTTAGCTATTTTTGCCTACCTATTCACTTATTCAACACATGGGATGACTTTTTTCAAAGTTGGGTACATTTTTTCCAACATTGCCGTCGATATGACCAGTCCAAATGAGTACTTCGTTGTCACCTCGTTTGTCAAAGCAGTTACTTCTACTGATAAATAGTCTCTGATAAACAGTAATTGTGTACCTCATCTAGCTAGCAATTAGGACAAAGAACTGCCACGTACGCAAGAAATCTACGAGGACCACTTCATCTATAAGCCTTCTGGACAGAGAGATGCAGACTAGTCCCAAACACTGACCAAATATCACTCAGGTTCCTCCGAGGGATGCTGCAACTTGTTGTTCGCAGCGACATGGTACGGTTGAGACATGATTCATGTCCGAAGTGGCGACAAGATGAGCACCAAGATAGAACGTGCGTGGCAAAACGCTAACCTAGTTGCCGTCAAGCGAATTTCGAGCAGAGTGTGAAGCCAAGATTTGGACTTTCGTTGCAGCATAATGCACGTGAACTCGTGGTTGAAACTGTATGAAAAGGATTTACACACAAAAAAACTCTAAGCCATGAGCAGGGATGGCGGATCAAATTGTGGGTGTGGGGATAGTGCAATAATGTAGGAAGAAATGCACACATACAAAACACGACAATCGTGTTCGGCACGAGTACTCACTCTCTACGTTTTACTCGAGTAGTGATTCCGAGTAATGGAAACAAAATCATAGTTTGTACAATTCACTGTTTAGCCGCCAAGAATCCACTAAGTAATAAGTCATCTTCAACTTATTTCATTGTCTTCTTCAATAAAAAAAGATAATTTTTTGATCTAAAGTGCCGTATAGCAACATATGACTACAAGTACAAGATCATGACGATCAGAGAATGCGAAGATTTCTATTTGCTATTATTCAGATCAATGACTACCATGATTGAAGCATTCAGCATAAGATAGAGCTAATACGTTCAATCTACAGGTCGTTTAGATAAATTATCCGCAAAATAAACTGCCAATAAGTATCTCAATAGCGCAAGCACAAAGACAGAACGTGCTAGGTAGCAAGAGAACATCAGCTAATTTTGGAACTTCACTGCTACGAGCTCGTCTACACTTTTTAAACGTGCGAATAAAATTCCGTGTTTTGCACACCTCTCAAAACATCATGTACGTAATTCTAATGGGTACTAGACGGAGATTGCATATCATATTACCATGATTTGTTAAAGGCAGTACCAATGTCAATTTCAGGTGGTTGGGGAATGTGAATTAAAAGTCAATTTTTTAAAAATAAAATGTTGCACGAATTTCAAATGCCATGAAATTTTAGATTGATGTTGTATACAACTTCCGATGTGGTTTGTTGCCTTTCAAAGTTAAAATGCAGATCGTTGAAATATATGTCACGTGCTTTTTTTAAGAAAGAGTCAGACATCTGATTATGTTGAAACTAATAGGTGATTCAAACAAAGGTAGCAGATGTTAGTTAAGCTAGCAGATGTCATTCCATATTCAATGCTTCGTATTTTCCCTTATTTGAAATAGTATCTTATGACTCTTGAGCGTTCATGTAGAAAAAGATGGAGAACTGCATTTTTCAACTGATCTCTGACAAGGTTTTCTGCGACATGTCATTTTTGTAGCGATCCTTTCTTTCACATCTTTCCAAGGGGATGACCGACATTTCCCGATGAATTTCAGATTTATACAATTGAATTTCAGATATTTGTCAGCAATCTCATCATTGAAATTCAACTGGAGAGACCAAAATCCATTTGGAAATGTCCAAAATTCCTTTGTAATGATCTTGAACTGATTTGGAAAAGTGTGGAAAAGCATGTATCTGAATTGGACATCAAAAAGATGTAGAATGAAACATCTCAGATCATGTGGTCATATTGCCTCCCATCATTGCGCCTGTCACAGCTGAAAATTTTTGTATGGCATCCGTGGACGACTTTTTTGAACTGACTCCATGCATGATCGGCAACTGACAGAATTAATCAACTTTAGTGGCAACCAGTGGCAGCATTCAATTACAAAATAGCATCTGTACTTGATTATCCAACTTTATTGTCAGAAGTCGTTGTATCATCAAACAGTTGAGATGATTATTGTTAAGCTGCGGCAAACAATTTGTGGTGCATTAAAATATGAAAAGGTTGGATTTCCATGGTGCTGGTGCTAAATTGTTGAGCAAAATGCACTTTGAACAAATAGTTGTTTTAGTTGAAGAAAATTTGAGATTTTCAAGGTCATATGCATGTGTACAACTTACTTATCCATCAGTTAGACCATGTGCTACGTATTACTCATTGCATTTGCTGCATAAAGTACTTTTTCTTATTATTTTTGAAAACTCGCTCACTTCCATATCTTGACACATACAAAGGTTTTATTTGGATACTGCATCTTCTCTAAAGCGAAGCTCAAATTCTCTAATAATAATGATATTGTGGTGTGCTTCTGCTGTGGAGTGGGTCTCGGTTTCCACCATAGAACTGGTGATGGACAAGATGCTAATTCAGTATATCAACATTGAGACATATGTTGATGACGTCTTTGTACGATGGTGTTCATGCTTTAATATCATCCAAAGTCTTTCACTATTTTACCCACAGTATTTCCCAACCGGATGTAGTCTGCTTACGTGTGTAATTGAAATATGTTTCAAGTAAAAACGACCTTCTAGCAGTTGTTAGATTTATCGCATTAGTCACTGACATGACACATCTCTTGAGGCACAGTCCTTGTATTTGTCCTACATTTACCATTTTCGTTCCCAACCCCTTTTTTAAAAAACTTGTGGCAACAATTATTTTGATCACTCAAAAATTGTCGCACACAAACTTCATAAAATTTTCAATTCATAAAGCCTTCTTTTACAGTTAAATAATGAAAAAGGAAGATGATCATAAAGGAAAATTATTTTTAGATTATTTGGATAACAATTAACCAGCGATTGTTGGTTTGTGCTTCTGCTGTGGAGTGGGTCTCGGTTTCCACCATAGAACTGGTGATGGACAAGATGCTAATTCAGTATATCAACATTGAGACATATGTTGATGACGTCTTTGTACGATGGTGTTCATGCTTTAATATCATCCAAAGTCTTTCACTATTTTACCCACAGTATTTCCCAACCGGATGTAGTCTGCTTACGTGTGTAATTGAAATATGTTTCAAGTAAAAACGACCTTCTAGCAGTTGTTAGATTTATCGCATTAGTCACTGACATGACACATCTCTTGAGGCACAGTCCTTGTATTTGTCCTACATTTACCATTTTCGTTCCCAACCCCTTTTTTACTTCGTGGCACATTATTGATCACTCAAAATTGTCGCGGCACACAACTCATAAATTTTCAATTCATAAAGCCTTTTTTACAGTAAAATAATGAAAAAGAAAGATGATCATAAAGAAAATTATTTTTATGAAGTTAACATATCCTGTATTCAGCACCGGGTATAGAATCTCTACATATCCTTAATACATGGACTATTTGAGAGATCATGTGAGGAGTGGGTTTCGGTTACCCTCGAACTCGAGATGGACAGATGTAAATTCGTATATCAACTTGTGCCATTATGTTGATGCCGTTTAGTACGATGGTGTTCATGCTTTAATATCATCCAAAGTTTTCACTAATTTTACCACAGTATTTCCCAACGGATGTCGTCGCTTAGTCTGTGTAATTGAAATATGTATCAAGGAAAAAACGACTTTTAGCAGATGTTAGAATATATGCATTGTCACTGACATGCACCCATCTCTTGGAGGACCAGTCAAGTATATGTCTACAATATTTTGTTCCCACCATTTTACCTTCGTGGGAATTATTGCACATCCCATTGTCGGGCCCAATCCATAAATTTTCATTCTAAAAGCCTTTTTTACAGTAAAATCAAAGAAAGAACTGATGATCCTCCACGAACCCATAATTTTATGAGGATTCACATTCCAGTATTCAGCACGGTAGTGTTTAGTAGATCCAGTTTAACGACCGAGTGCCTGGTACGCTTTTTACGCTTTTTATTTTTAATCTTGTTTAGATTAGAATTAATCATGTTGGATTAGCTTGATTAAATTAGAAATCTTGTTTAGATTAGATCCAGTTCATAAAGGGGAGACCGGGGCAATTTGGCCGCTTTTTTTAGAATTGAGTGCAACTCCTACATTAAGGTTTTATTTTAACAATCAATCATAGTTTCAACAACTACTAGGTATTGTGTCTTTATACAACGACTCCTGCAATTATCGATGCAAAACTTATTTGACACGATGAGATTTAAAACATGTACCTCTACCGGCCAAGTTGGCCCGGGGACCGGGGTAATTTGGCAGCCCATCAGGGTCAATTTGGCCGGTGATCGCTTTCTCATAACACCAACTAGAGAAGAAGCTATACCAATTAGCTGTTTAGACTTGCGTAATTTTGCTCCAATTGATTGATTTTGAGGTAGAATATTGACTACCGGTTACATGTAGGCCTACATGTGCAGAGTTTGAAACAAAGAAACTGCTTGGTCGGAAAGTTGTTACCGTATGCTATGTTGAAGATCAACCGCTGATATTTAACTTGTCTCTAAGTTTACTACGCACGAGCAATCTACTTATTAGGTTTGCATCATATGCAGAATACAATGCATTTGGTAGAAAAGCCTACAACCTTGTCTCTAGTTTACATCGACGAGCATCTACATATTAGGTTGGCATCATATGAAGGATACAAAGCATTTGAAGGTCCTAATGAAATCTCCCATGTAGACTAATGTTTAATGCAGCAGAAGCTATCGGGTGTAGCAGAATGCAAACCCCAACTAAAGGTAGCTGCTATTTTTTTCATCAAAAACTAGCTACCTGAAGTAATGTCACTATGTATTATAATTTGCCTGATAATCTATCCATAACGCACGAGAAATCTACTTTTTTAGGTTAGCATCATTGCAGGAATAAAAGGCATTTGTAGGCCTACATGGAAAATTACATGTAGACCTATTTGTAGTATGAAAATTGAAGGCGATTGTAAAATCACTTGCAATCCAAACGTGAATGTACATTCTTCAAGTGCATTGCATAACTAAATTTACAGCTCAAATTGATGTAGAAAACACTGTGTAGAATTCCGGGTTTTTACGTTTAGGATCTGAACAACGAGATTAAACGGGCTAACAACCAGTCCTATCGCCTGTGCCAGAAGACGCACAACTAAGGTAGCTGCTATTTTTTTTTCAAAAACTAGCTAGCTCGATTTTTTTCATCAAAAACTAGCTATTTGCATTATAACGTTGAGATTAAATTCATGTCCCTAGTGTAGTATAATTTGCATTCGACGTGAGATTACAAAATTACGAAGAAAATTGCAAAATTGCAAGAAATGCGATTGTAAATTCAATTGCAATCAAAAAGTGATTGTCCAAATTCTCAAGTGCATTTGCATAACTAAATTTAAAGGATCAAATTGATGTAGAAAAAACTGTGTAGAACTTACAGGGGTTTTTACGTTTCGGATCTTGAAACCAACGAGATTAACAGGGCTAACAAACAGTCACTTCATCGAAATCCGTCATAGAAGGAAAAATATTTTCTATGATTTGTGTGCTGGGAACCGCAATCAAAAGTGATTGTCCAAATTCTCAAGTGCATTTTGCATAAATTAAATTTTAAAGGATCAAATGATGTTGGAAAAAACTGTGTAGAAACTTACAAGGGGTTTTTAGTTTCGGATCTTGAAACCAACGAGATTAAAGGGCTAACAACCAGTCACTTCATCGGTATGTAAATCGTCAGGGTAGGATGGAACATATTTTCTATATATTTTGTCGATGGGACGCACTTTATTGTGATCGCGGACGAAGACTTGTCCTAAGCGTGTATTAACTTGCCTTTGGTCATCGAGCGACCAAATGACCTCTCTCTTTTCAAGTAATCGTCGAAGATGAATGTTATAGATGTCTCAAACGTTTGGGCCATTTGAACACGTTGTGATCGCGGACGAAAAAATTGACTAAGCGTGTATTAACATTGCATTTTGCGTAATCGAAGCGTCCAACATGATATCTCTTTTCATAGTATGCTTCATAAAAAGAGTTGCACCGTATATTTTCCTGCACTTGTTTCAGGTGTTCAATCAGTACACTCATTGACAAATTTTCGATGGATGAATCTTTACCTTGGCTTGCCGACGCTGAATTGATTTTATCCTGATGCACAAATGTGGATGTCTGAATAGCGTGCCACTCGTTCAATTTTTTTGAAGGCTCGATGTTTTCTTGATTTAAAGATGGAAATTTCCTGATCCTAGCCAATCGCTTGTGATCGGTAACCTCGAGAGATTTTCCCTCTGGGTTGCTAGTCAAGATTTTTGATTGTCCCTTTTTCCTAGCAGCCTTGCGTTCATTCACATGTAATTGTGGAATAGGTCTAATAGAATCTGGAGTGCGACATTGACTGGAACATAGTGAAGGATGACCAGACTCAGGAACTGCTGTTTCGTCTGGCCCCTCAGCAGTTACAAGCGTTGAGGAAGCCTGTCCTTGGTCTTCTGCACGATCGTTGGCAAACGTTGTCAACCTTGGTGACTTGGGGTACCGCGGATGACTCTCGTGAAGTGAAAAATGTTTTAGATGTCTCAAAAGTTTGGCATTTGAACAAAGTTGTGTATGCGGACGAAAAATTGACTAAGCGTGTATTAACATTGCATTTTGCGTAATCGAAGCGTCCAACATGATATCTCTTTTCATAGTATGCTTCATAAAAAGAGTTGCACCGTATATTTTCCTGCACTTGTTTCAGGTGTTCAATCAGTACACTCATTGACAAATTTTCGATGGATGAATCTTTACCTTGGCTTGCCGACGCTGAATTGATTTTATCCTGATGCACAAATGTGGATGTCTGAATAGCGTGCCACTCGTTCAATTTTTTTGAAGGCTCGATGTTTTCTTGATTTAAAGATGGAAATTTCCTGATCCTAGCCAATCGCTTGTGATCGGTAACCTCGAGAGATTTTCCCTCTGGGTTGTAGGGTCAAGTTTGAATTGTCCTTTTTCCTAGAGCCTTGGCGTTCATTCACTGTATTTGTGGGAATAGGTTAATAAAGGCACTTCTATTTTCTGAGTGTGCAACTGGCAAGTGAGGCCGAATCCGTAGGAACTGCATCATTCACCTTTTGAAATATCTTTATAGCCTCGCGATACATGATTTTCTTGATGAGGAAAGCCGATCCTTGGTCTTGTCACGGTATCGTTGGCAACGTTGTCAACTTGGGACTTTGGGGTTCAGGCGGATGAGTCAACAACAGGCACGAAGACCGCTGCAGACTCGAAGGCCGAATCATCGAAAACATCTCTATTCACTGAATATATTCCGGTCGCTTGAATATATTTGCATCAGCAAGATAGGATTAATAAGTAAGGATGCTCTATTTAAACATAGATCGCATTGCTGAATTGTGGGTGTATAGTCCGTTATAGGGCATGTATTCTGTTCTGGTACTAGTCTCTAAAATAGTGCTTATAATAAATAACATAACTAGTTGTGTACTGCTATGATTTGTGTGTCTTATCTACATCGAGTAGTAGTTGCTTTAGTAAAGGGCCAATTCATTCAATTAATTTGCGTTGTCTCAAAAACCGGGCAAGTTGGGCGGGGGACCACTTACCCGGTACCCGGCCAATTTGCCCAGATGGTGTTAATAACAATGTGAAATTCAAATTTCTCAAATCTTTACAATTCGAGGGAAAAGCAAACACGTCACACACTCCACCCTGTGGGTTGTGAGATAGCGTTGCACTCGGTCATTTATTTGACGGCTCGAATGTTTCTTGATTAACTGATGGACATTTCTGATCTAGCAATCGCTTGTGATCGGTAAACCTCGAGAGATTTTGCCCTCTGGGTTGCTAAGTCAAGCTTTTTGATGTCTTATCCTTAGCGCTTTGGTCATTTCACATGTCATTGTGGAAAGGTCTAATTGAAATCGGAGGGCGAAATTGACTGGAACATAGTGACGGATGACCAGACTCAGGACTGATGTTTCGTCAGGCCTCAGCCGTTCATGGTTGAGGAAGCCTGTTGACCTTGGTCATCTGCCCGAATTCGTTGGCAAACGTTGTAACCTTCGGTGACTTGGGGGTACCGCGGATGAGTCAACAACAGGCACGAGACCGCTGCAGACTCGACGGGACACATCGAACCCCATTTCTTTCACTGAAAATATCCGGTCGCATGAATATATTGCATCTGCCAAACCGAATAGCATATAAGTAATATGCTCTATTTAATTAGAACTTAGAATGAAATTATAGATAATGTCAAACTGCTAATATGGTGCAGCATTTTGCAAAAAGTCAAAAGTTAGTGTCGTTTTTGAAACACGTTTTGAACCTCCAGCAGGGAACCCAAGTTGTGAGGAACGGCTCAACTTTTTTATCATTGTAGAACCTAGGAACCGACTACAAAAAAAATAAAAAATATTTTCATTCGATTCTTTTATTGAAAAAATAGTCCGGAGTTTAAAAAATAAATTATGGATGGGATGATTACATATGGGTGGATACATTGGAACACTTAGTTTTCCATAGGCTAAATATTTCCTAAGAGTCTGGCTTTTATCCATGTTGTACTAGCTATATCTCCAATATTTATTTTGTCTCATTGTGATTGTTCAACATCTTTGTTTACCACATCGATTAACATAGAAGTGGGCTGTGCAATTCGGTGTTCTAGTCTTAGGCATGTATCTTTGGTACTAAGTCTCTAATAGTGCTAATCTAAAATAATAGTCTGTGCTGCCTATGATTTGTGTGCTTATACTTCCCTGAGTTAGTAGGTGTTTCGTAACGGCAATCATTCACTTATTAAGCGTTATCACCAAAGGGGCAAGTTGGCGGGGCGCAATCGGTATGTTATAGTCCTATAGGGCATGTATTCTTTCGGTACCTATGTCTCTAAATAGTGCTTATATAAATAATAACTAGTCTGTGATGCCTATGATTTTGTGTGCTTATCACATCCTGAGTTAGTAGGTGCTTTAGTAAAGGCAATCATTCAATTAATATGCGTTTTCACAAACCGGGGCAAGTTGGGCGGGGCGACCAACTACCCGGTACCGTTCAATTTGCCCCGATGTTGTACGGGACAGAGATGTTTTAAGTTTCCATTTATGTTCTTGCAGAAATTTTCTATTGATATTTTCTTATCAACGCATGACAGATTTGACATGCATGTATGATGTATGCTAACATCGTATCATTTTTCGGTAGTAGGCACAGACACTTTGGAATTGATGTGTGGACAGCTATGATTAACTAATGGAGATGTCTCAGTGTTTTTACCTTATATAAAGCTTATCGTTGGTTTGTGAGCCATCAAAAAAGGTCAAGTAGAAAGTCTAAATGTTTTGGGGAAAAATTCGAATTCTACGGGGATTATGGATTGCATATTGTGGTGTAAATCCATTCCGACAGTTACTAAGAGAATCTGAACGCATCCTTTTGTTTTCATTAGCTGTTAAGCAGGAGAAATACTTTTCCCTGATCTTTCTTGGAATTCTTACAATTTTTGAAAAAGAATTGTGCCTTACTATTCCATTTCAATCTTACCAAATAGCAGGACAAGCCCCACGTCACACATCGAACGCATGATGACAAAGTTACTATGATGGTTTGACATTACAGATCATGTCAAACTGCCTATAGGGTGCAGATTTGCAAAAATCAAAGTTAGTTATTGAAAAGCAACACGTCACACACTCGACGCATGATGCAAAGTTAACTATCGCATGGTTGAAATTAAAGATAATGTCAAAATGCTAATATGGTGCAGCATTTTGCAAAAATTCAAAAGTTACGTTTTTGAAAACACGTTTTGACTCGCATGGAAGCCTAGTTGAGCGGCTCACATTATTTTCAATGTAGCACTAAGAGCCTACACACACATCCAAATATTTTCATGTGACAACTTTCCTGCACACATGACCGGAGTAATTTAAAAAACATTATGATGGATGAACTTTGGGAGGATTAATGACACTTAGTTTTTCCAATAGGCCTAAATATTTAAGAGTCTGCTTTCTATCCATGTTGTATACGAATATCTCATATTTTTTTTGTCTCATTGAGATTTGTTCACAATTCTTTGTTACACTCGATACCATAGAAGCTCAAATTTTTTCTCAATGTAGAACCTAAGACGCCCTACAAAAACATACCAAAATATTTTCATTCGAATCTTTAATTGAAAAAAATAGTCCGGAGTTTAAAAAAAAATTATGGATGGATGAACATATGGGTGGATACTTTGACAATTCGTTAATAGGCCTCAACGGCCTGAGTAGGACGAGCTTGTATATAACGATTCCATTTCTGTTTTGCACGAATTTATTGATATTCTAAGAGTCCTGCTTTCTATCCATGTTGTACTACGCTATATCTCCCATATTTATTTTGTCATCATTGTGATTGTTCAACATCTTTGTTACCACATCGATTAACATAGAAGTTGGCTTTCGTTTACCTTTTCAACGCGCATGTGTACGGACAGAAGATGTTTTAAGTTTCCATTTATGTTCTTGCAGAAATTTTCTATTGATATTTTCTTATCAACGCATGACAGATTTGACATGCATGTATGATGTATGCTAACATCGTATCATTTTTCGGTAGTAGGCCCTACACATAGATTGATGTGTGACAGCTATGATTACTATGAATGTCATCAGTGAATTTACCTTATATAAAGCTTATAGCTTGGTTCTGTGAGCCAACAAAAGTCAAGTAGAAAGTCTACAATGTTTTGGAAAATTCGAATTCATACGGGGAATATGATTGCAATTGTGGTGTAAATCCATTCCGAAGTACTAAGATGCTTCTGAACGCATCCTTTGTTTTCCTTAGCTGTAGCAGAGAAATACTTTTCCCTGATATTTTCTTGGATTCTTACATTTTTGAAAAAGAAATGTGCTTACTATACATTTCAGGTAAAAGGCCTGCTGTACGAAAAATGCTTTAGACCCCCGCCGCTGCTGCGGGACCTCAAACACGGCACTACTTTGAGCAAAATCAATGTTGCAAGAGATGAATTTGTTGTGCTTGGAATTTTTCGCATTTGATTAATTTTTCATGCATGCAGCCTATTCAATGTTTTTCTCGCTCAAAAAGAATGAATTTGAAATGAATCGATGGTTGTTGTCTTACATGGATGGTGGAGGTTAACATGGGACTTTACGGGACCGGAATTCCCGATTATTTCTGGTTTCTATTCCCGGAAAAGTTCGAGAAAAGTTGAACTTAAAATGGTAGATTAGGCGATTTAATTACACTTCTTATTAACAGATTGACAGCATTCGACGTGTAGAAAATCCTCTTACCTGCAAATGGGAACTGCAGTTATTCCAGTCTTCCAATAAGGTTATATCTGCCGAGCTTGGAACAATGATTAACTATCAGATGCATTTGAATGCTTTTTCTAGTATTTGCATTTTGAACTTTCCGATAAAAGAAGTACATTTTTGAATCTCTGAAATGCTGTCTTTGTATAAATACATTTGTGTTTTGACATTCTAAAAGAAAAATATTTGCATTTAATCTTGCAAAAATATGCATTTGTTCACAACTCTAGCTCTGCTGGTCATGCCTAAACTGAGTGAGGTGGACAACAGTTCTCTTTAACTTGTCTTTTACGACGAAATTAAATAATGCCCCAGCAGAATCAATACAGCAATCAACACGGCGATTCAGTGATGCTATTAGTGAGTAGGATATGGTCCTGAGAAATCGTGGGATAATTTCCTATGAAGCTGATGGACTAACAGACAAAACGTTTCAAATATATGCACACACACCAAAGCGTGGAAACATGTGTACATTCAGATACGTGAACATGGCCTACGCTGCCAACTACCGCCTCTAATTCATAAAGTATTATTCATTATTGAAATTCCATGAAGTTTAAATTCTCAGTAGAAAGTACCATCAGATGTTTGTACCCTGCGCATATCTTGTACATAATTGCATTATGTTTTAAAGGCTTCAGACAAATTTGAAGACGTGCTTTCTTCATTCTTGGTGCCATCAAATTGATTTAATGGTTGTTTATATATATTTTATCTAAGAAAGATCCAAAGTTCTCATACACGAAATTTCATCGGTTCAATTACTTGCCACCGCCATCAATAATGTCCAATCTATATTGCTGTCCTTCAGAATGTTTTGGGTTTTAAAAGCCTTCGTGCACGATGCTTTGTCATGCAGAAAAGTTTTCGTTCTTCGTGTCATGGTTTTAGACAATGTATTCTACGAAGCAATCGAATAACCTCCTCTCCCCAGCTTTCCAAAGCCGATCTTAAATCCTTTGCTAAGCTGTGAGCAGCTTCTCCTTCTGCAGCATGATTCTTGCATAAAAATGTCTGCTAGCGCCGTACACATTAACAGCCATAGACATCTAAGATTTCAATTTTCGAGAGAGCTAAATAAAAGTCATGCCAATACTCATCTTACGTGAATGAGGTAAGCTGCTGATGCATGCAGCGCTAATTGCGACATTAAGATTAGATAAACGGTTGGTCTATTTATCAGCTAGATAGACATTGAATGAAGCGCATTATAAAGTCATCCCAAGGCGGTACGTATAAGTGGATAACTTAACTTCGGATCATGCAGTTTGATCGTGGACAGCTTTGTTCATGATTGGTAGGTCTATGCATGATTCTGTTTCAGATAGCGATGGCTAATTCATCATAAGTGAGCTAGATTTTTCTCTCAGTTTCATCAAAAAGCCAGTGAGGATAGGCAATCACTCATTGGAGCCTGACGAAATCGATGTTACTCTGGCTCTTGGAAGTTACGCGCTCGAAAACGTAATGAAAATGTTCGAATAATTTCCAAATTTTATCTCTCCAATCCGTCGATTCATAATTAATATCAACATCTGCTATTTTTCTTCGAAACCAGCTTGCCATATATTTTGTATTTTAACTAATAGTATCGCTATGAATATTAGGTCCGTACACCAGACGCATTTTATATGCGCTATTGTACCAGGCGAAGCATAGAGAATACACGATTCATCTAAAACTAATACCAAGGCATGTTTTCAGTTTCACTCAAGCTTGCCAGACAAGGATGATCTTGTTGAATCCATTTCAGCAAAGCGCAATGGTCAATTCTTACTTCAAAGCTCCGTCATAGCCGCTTTGTGACTGAAAAGCATAGCACATCGGATTTACAACGTGCAATTTTGAAATTGAGTTGTTATCTCTTCAAAGAGAGATCATGTATTGATCATGCTAAAAGTTATCATGCTTTGTTTATTATCAGTATCACCTTAGATTATTTTTGAGTCGGCCAGCTAAGTATGTTTGCTAGAATTTGCGGTAGGACATTTCGTACCTATCAAAAGTAGACAACTTGATAATAAGAACCTGCATTACGCTCGTAACACTCAAACATTTAACGTAGTCATTATTGTTAATCATCTTGCGACAGTAATTGACCCTACATGAAGCTGAAAACTTGCTGCAACATAAGAAATAATATTACTTCGCTGTATAGAAAATTTTATTTGCAACAGCATCGCATGAAATACCTCAATATAAAACGTTCAGTTCATTTTACCGGATTTGGAAACATTTTTGATGCACTGGTTGTCACACCCGCTGCACCGATGCGAACAGGTGCGGCTGGCGCACAACCATTTTTAAAAATTGATATTAATGCAGAAGGCCCTCTTCATGTTGTGGCGATAGATGAAAACTCAACACATTATTTTACAGACAGTAGATACTTTATCTTTCTGTATCCTATTACGGTACATGTAGGTTGATTTCGTAAAATTGACTGTGCGATGCACGCCATGTTTTACTGCTTCTGCATACAAATGTAAATTGGCATTCTAGGCATTTTAGACGCTCCTCAATTTTCGCTACGTCTGCACCACAGGTTTGAAAGAGGAAGGCCAGGGAGACGAGCTGAATTTGTCCCAATGACACATACGCGGTTTCCTCTCTCGTTCTGCTTATTCCTATCTATCGATCATGATCATGCGGTCTGTATTTATTGATAATGCTACTATTCCTTTTGACAGCCATTGGAATGCTCTCAATTCTACGGGTTGCTACTGTCACGAGCACGAGGCAAGTTTGTTCTACTCGTCATGTGGCATTTTCTCGCTTTTTTCAATCACCTCAGGCTAACACAATTCACATATCAGCTCAACGGAGAGCATTGCCTCTCCCACTTATTATCAAAACTGTATTAAAGCCAGTTGCTGCTTTCACTGGACGTTTTATGCGACGTTGGTGGCAGAAACTGCCTGAGCAGAGGCGCTTGGATATCAAGAATCGTCTGTACAAGTCTCGACGTATTTTTGCGGTCATTGGAGGTGGCAGTTGTAGCATCGGACTTTTCTATTATTTTTCACATCTCGAAACAACGCCAATAACCGGAAGAAGACGCTATATGTCAGTAGATGACGCAACATTGGACGCAGTGCTTGAAGATGAGATGGAAAGTGTGGTTAAAGAAATCGCACCCAATATTCTCAAAGTTGATCACTATTATTACCGCCGAGTAATGAGCATCATCATTCGTTTGATCAAAAACAATGGAGATATAGAGACTACCAAACGTGATTGGACATTATTTATTGTTCCAAATGATGCTATGATAAATGCTATGTGTTTCCCGAACGGCTACATACTGGTATTCACCGGGTTGATAAAATTTGTCGAGAACGACGATCAGCTGGCATACATTTTAGCTCACGAAATATCTCATGTTTTGATGCAGCATGGACGAGAGATGTTGAGTTATGGTAGCCTCTTGGACTGGATTGCAGTACCCTTGGTGATGCTGATATGGACTATCTTTCCATTTGACATATTAGCTGTTGTCGGACAGCTGCTTCATAAGAAATTCTTATCTGTTTTATTTCAATTGCCATATAATCGAAAATTAGAGAAAGAAGCCGATGCCGTGGGTTTGGAATTGGCGGCAAAAGCTTGTTTTGATATCAGAGAATCAGCCAAATTCTGGGAGATGATGGATGCCTATGAAAAGGGAACTAAGGATCTCCCTGATTGGCTATCTACGCATCCAGCAAGCATAGATCGAGCGAAAGACATGCATTTAGCAATGGGAAAAATGCTCGATTTGCGTCGTAAGTGTGGTTGTAATGAGCTTAATGATCGCCTGATGCCTTTCTTTCCCGAATTTTTCTCCCGTGACAAGCGAACTGCATCCGGATCTTAAAATCATGCAGTGGGTATCGTTGATAGTCACAAGAAACTAAGTTGCTAATCAATTCTGTGAGTGCTTTATTGATATTTGCCACGCAGTTCATAATGAAGATTCCATTGATGTCGGAAAAGTCAAGGGAAGGAATATGGTATTAATGAATTCCGTGTGCCGAGGGCTTTGATAGCTTCAGATGTTATAGCTATTTTCTTGTGAGACGAAATATCAACTTTTCCTCCCGCAGCTGTTTTGTACAGCCTGAGCGCAGCGAGAGATAGACAGGTAGCTAAGGGAGGAAACGTTTATTTCCTCTCGAAAGAGTGTAGCTATTCTTTTTATGACTTGTAGATGTCTATTGATCATTGTATAATGATGGCTGTACCGCGAAATCTATGAATGAGCTAATCCATGGACTATATCGATATCTTGGTAGTCTCCAGCTAATCATAACTCGTTTATAGATTTCTATGATTTTTCTACACAAGAAAAGTTATTTGTCGGAGGAAAAGTTAGCTTTGTGATCCTGCGGGACTGAAAAGTTAATTTTTCCTCCCGACAGTTTACATAGAAGAGATCCCACACAAAATGAAAATGTCGCTTAACAGCAGTGAGATCTGGTAAACAGTAAAAGAAATAATTTAGACGTACTTTGGAACCTGCACTTAGAAAATCATTTGAGGAAATAAAATACTGCTGCCTTTCCTCTCAAGTCGTGGGGATGAGCTATTTATTAACCTCTAAAACTCCAATGCTAAATTTGGAGCTAAATTTGATGCAGTCCTCCTACTGCCAATAACATGCAGCGCACGTCATCCTCCCATAACTGCAACTCCTCAGCTGCAACCGGGAAAATGTTAGGGCGATGACGTGCAGATGCCATCATGACGTCATCGGGTCTCAAGATGTTGATCAAATCGAATCATTATGAACAGCTGGCAATTTTGATTGTATTTTTGAATTCAAACGATTGTCCATGTAAATATTGTGGATCATTTTCTATGGTTTCTTTACCTTGAATTGATATCTGTGATATTTTCTGCTTGCATCCATTAACTCCATTTCAAAAGTTCAATGATATTCGCTGAATTCTTTGTCCTCTATTTTGCGATTGATCGAAGCGGAATTTTGGCTAGACTTCTCAGAGATACTTTTCTTGTGAAAATTCTGAAATTTATTCTGGTCGATAATTTGCCTTCCTCTTCCCCGCACCTACTTCTGTCCGGTAAGGTCGTCTGAAATTTCGTCGCTTTTAGACGTACTTCGTTTTTAATTTAGAATAGAAAAGAAATATCTTGATTTGCCTCACGCGGGCGGTGAGCACATAACAAATATTACACAACCGATAAAATACAAAGATGCATAAAATCTTGGTCTGAGTCACAGACAATACTTAACACAAGAATTTAAAAAACTTTCATTCTTTGTCTTAGAAAGTTTCAATTGATTTTCTTTCCTAGTAGATATGTAGACTGAACGGTCAAGAAAAAGCTCACGAAGTGGATGGTCAGGATTCAAAATAACACCATTGAAGATCTTCTTACACATACGGTCCACTGGCAAAAGTCTCAATAGTGTATTCACAATCATCTATAATACGTAAAACTCTTTTTTTCAAAAATACGCAGATGATTTGACTATTTTGCATTTCGTTAGAGAAACGTCTTCTATTTCTTATGGAATATGCACAATCTTATGTTCTGTCTATGGAATACCTGAGTGTTTTTAGAGCATATTCATGCCTTACTTGAGTAAAGTGACTTCAAAATAATAATCATGTTTGAGCAATTCTTGCATATTAAAAATAGTGACACCTGCAGCAACAGCAGTAAATGATTGAGTCTTTTAAGTTGAGTTTTACGTGATTTGTTCGACTGCTGTAATTTTTTTTTTTGAAATGTTGATGTTCATGAATCTGAACGATTTACAATCTCAGTCAATGTTGATGTTGAAAATCTCAATTTAGCTAATCTTGTTATTTCCTGCAGCTCGAATTTGAAATCTTGAACTATGACATTTTGAGAGCTGCCAGCATGATTGCCATCACCTGTTTTGTTAGCAACGCAAACAAATTATTTTAGAAACTCGATGAAACCACTACTTGTCCATATCATACACAGCTACAGTTCTTTTCTAGATAGAGTATTTTATAAAAGATATTTGTTAAAATTTTCGATGGCCATGTGCTGTTTTTGACAGATTGAATCTTCAAGTGATGCTTTTCAATAAACTTATGTCGGATAATTCTCTTGTTTTCATTCAATACATGTACCATTGCTGTTTGACAATTATAGCGATGACTAATATACATGCTTTTGCGCCCCTGACTGCATTATGCATTTAGTTCGTATCGTCTTCTTTCGTTTTAATAGCTAGAACAGTGGTTCCCAACCGGGGGTCCTCGGACCCCCAAGGGGTCCGTAGCACGATATTTGGGGGTCCATGGAAGCAGGAAGTGGCATTATTTCACGAAGATTGAATGGTGAATGATGCTACTGCCTGCAGTCTTCCAGATAGCGTCAGAGCTTTGAGTCACATGATCGACTGAGTATTAAATCGCGTAATTGTTTTGCGCACATTTGGATAGCTCCTCTGTAGCCATAGAAATAAACTGTTTATCTGAAGTTAACCAGAATGGAAATTGACTCAAGGTCACAGCACATCCGGGGGAACTAAGTTGGGGCATGAACCACCAATTAAGAGCTTAGATTTACACATGTGACTGATTCTAGTCTAATGATAAAGACGTTGACAGGTGCATCTAAATGAAAATGCGTGCGATTTTTGTGCCACTATTGTGCATTGCATGAAGATTAACTTCCATTCTAGAGGTTTTATTGTTGTCAATTTCTATGTCTGTAGCTGCGTCATCAGTCAGTGAATAGAATCGATACGTTGACGAGTTGACCTTGAAAGGATCCTATTTCCGATCCTATGTTTCATTTCTGAAAGGGGGTCCGAGAAATGAATTTTACCAAGTAAGGGGTCCCTGGCGAAAAAAGGTTGGGAACCACTGAGCTAGAAGAAGTATTGAAAAGTATGAAAACATGCGTAAAGCCACCGTTAAAAATATAATAAATAGCAATGTTTTACAGCCATGTTTATACCAGAGCATGAAACTCATTTTCAAATGTGATTTTAAAATCATTTTCGACATTGTTTTGAAGTAATGCACAAAGCATGGTTTTAAAACCATGTTTTAAAAACAGTTTTAAGATATTGTTTTAAATAAGACAATTCTATTCAATTGATATCAGAAACCTTGTCTTATGCTTCGTTACATCAACATTCAAGACCATTTACTCTCTATCCTCCCTGTATTTGCAAGTAGATTAAAGTCAAATATAATGCCATCAAACGACTGCTCATAAATAGTGTCGGTGCTGTTTACTAGCATGAATATGACTTGTGCGATGCAAGTTATGTAGGATATAGGCCTGCAACACTCGTCATCTATTTTCGGGAATAGATGAACATTGCTTCCGCTATTGATGGTCATCGCATTAAGATGCTTTCAGACCGGAAAGTTCGACTAAGTGACTTTCGAGTGCTGTGTAAAACGGTCATCTGCCTATGATCTCAAGATCTATGAATACTCCATATTCAGATGCAAAGGCCATCCATAAATATCCAGAAAGATTCTGTCTATGCAACCTAGCCTCCTTATATGATTTCTCTGACACCGTTTTCTTTTATTGCTGTCAACTTTGAGAATTTTAGGCCCTGCAAGTTTTTGAAGTGAATTCTTGGTAGTGCAGAATCAGTAAAGTTGTTCAAGGCATTTCTAATCACGTGTATCTTGATAATGCTCAATAGAATATGAAGGAAACACTGAAAAATTCATTCTGAGAAAAACAACAAAAGTCTATTTATTACATTAGAATGTAGTTAGAACAAAATTCAATTAAATGCTGCAATTTATTTTAAGCAGCATTTTTGATTTTTCCATGTCCGTAAGCCAAGATCAAATTTATCATCAATCTTGCATCTTGTGATGTGAAAAATCCAAATAAAAACTTGTCCTTTGAAGAATTTGTGATATGTAAACGTTGCCAAAGTTCAAAGGATGTGACCATTTTTATGTAGGGAGAAGTCAGATTCCTTCACGTATGCGAGTTAATGAACAGCTTACTGAACTTCCACCTCCAACTGTAGAAATCCAATGATAATGATATGATGACAGCTTTGTTTTGAGGGCGTCAATGGCAAATTAGAGGGCCGCGTTAGCGGCCCGACAATTTGCCATTGACAGCCCGAAAAATGTAGATGTCATAATCATTGTATACCATGTATATAAGACTGATATCTTTGTTAATGCCAGAAATTCATTAACGCCGGAAAATTCATCGATGTAAATGAACCATAGAATATTTCGCAACATGGCATACATGAGTATGGACATCACACATTTTTCTGTACAATGGCAAATTGTCGGCCGCTAACGCGGCCCTCTAATTTGCCATTGACGCCCTCAAAACATAGCTGTCATCATATCATTGACATCTGAATTCTATCATTGTATTACCATTATATAAAGATGATATCTTTGATATCATTAACAGCCGGCCCAGAAAACTTCCCATTTTTCTAGTACACATTTTCTAATTGCATGCATAATGTATAGGATGAATACTAGATGTTCTGGATCTACAAATTATGGATTCATATCATGCACGCAAACAACAATTCAACACGAAAATCCTGAGTTTATGGATAATTCTGCAATCTAAGGAAGAGAACACACAGAATAGTTCTACTCAAATGTTATTGTGACAATGTTTCGTTCACCATCCGCATTGATTTTCATTTTCTTAGTAGTAGGACCAGCAAAATATGAGTTTCGTGTCTCTCAGTGTATGTCACATCAAGGGCCAATGATGCGGAAGGCTACATTTTTGGGCAAATTTATGATCCTGTCCTACTCAATTCGATCCAACTCCCACGCTTCAGTCATACCTTCAGACAAATTTTGAAATTCTTTTCTTTTCTGAGAATGACATTTTCTCTGTGCGCTTGTCATACAAATCAATGCTCGAATTCACTTTGTGTCCGTACACACCATTGCAAGCCTCTCTACTAAAGCCCTTTTCTCTTAAAGTCGTTACCACGGTTGGGCGAATGCTGTGATTAGTATATATCGAATTCAGCATGCGCGCTGTGAAATTGCCTTTCCCAACGGCTCCTTCTGACAGTACCAGCTGTTCGTGGTCCAATTTAACTTTGGCTTCGGAGAGGTTCTCACCCGGCAGTTTTGACAAGTACAATCTCACAGCCGCTACTGGACATTTGTCTTTGTTTGTGGTTTCTGTCATGATAATTTGTCGAACGCTGTTACTGTTACCCACTTTGACATTTTTTTCCTTGATCGGATGAACCAGATCAACAAAATATTCGTTTCCATGGCTACATACTTTCAACGATACACTTCTGATGTCCTTGCTTCTTTCAATTGCGGCTTGTATGTTTTATCAAGTTATAGAAAATGCGAATGTCCAGAATTTCAATGTCTTCTTTTTTTCCAGTAGATACTGTGGGAAAGCTGCACGCATGCATACAAGAGATGAAACAGGTAATGATCATTGTCTTTCTTCCTGATCTTGGTGAAGAGAGCGTATGATAGGTTCAATAATCGAACAGAATGGTTTCGATATTATTGGCAACTTTTGTTCATTCAAAAAGTTCTTCGTGCTTTAATGTATGACTCAGTTGTCGCTCCGGTGTTTTCGATTTTGGGCCTCTTTCTCTAATGCCTGTATTTCATTCAGTTGATCTTCAGATAAATCGTAGTCATCATCAAGAAAGGTCTCTGAAGGGAGTCCTGTCCATTGATTGAATACAACATCTTCTGTGCTCATCAAAAGTTGATCTAAAAAGTCCATTTCGGTTGCCTTCTATCCGTTCCAAGTCCATTATCTTCGACAAAGAAAATGAATTCTAGCCGACTCAGTGTCTACCATGGATATGAATCGAAATCACTGCATTCAAAGATAATGAATTCATGGGACGCCCTCAAAACATAGCTGTCATCATATCAATCAAAGAACTTACAAGAATCTATGCTTACCAGTAAACTACGAACAACCACAAATAACAAATGCACAGAATACTGATCACTCAATTGTGATTGTTGATTGTAGCTTTATATTTCGGTGTCTTCTTTTTAATTCTTGAAATAAAGAAGACCGACCGATTTCAGTAAAAGGACTGATTCATTGTCTTCCTCTACATGTTTTTGCATGACACGGCCTTGTGACGGTGAAATAACAACCCTTGATGATATGATATTTTAGCAGTTTAGCTTACTTTTATATCAATTTAATAAATTTAGATATCAAATACTCTCTGGTTAGTTGCGTGCATTTTTTGTCAGGTCACTTGCACTTTGTGGCAGTTGAACGACTTCGTGAGTGTCACTAGCGACTGACTGTGATGTCTTGCTTCGTCATTTGCTTATTCTCATTCTGTACATAAACTAACATCTGTTATCTGTCTGTGCATTCAGTCTGTCACCTTATTTTCTTTGCTCTTATTTTTTCCAGAAAGATGTCACGCAAATCGGAGCGTTCTCGTGTGGTAGGTCCGATGGTACAACGACTCAAGTCTGAAGGTCTCTTTGATAAATTCCGGAGGGAATGCATCGCTGATGTCGACACAAAGCCAGCGTATTTGAATCTAAAGGAAAGAGTTGAAGCATTTGTTGCACGCTATCTTGAAATGCAACGGTGGACACCTGAAATGAATAAAATTCATTTGCGAGAAAATTTGAGGAAAAAGTTGATGGAAACTGACATGCTTATGAACGGTGTTGAGAGGATTGTGGAGCAGGTGAGAAACCATAGGAGCACTATTTTCGCTATTGTTTTAGTATGACCAGATACGGCTGTTTGTTGATGGTCTTTTAGGCAGCCGTTATTGATAGATCCTGTGTCCCCATTATGGCGCGAATTCGCGCTCGGTCAAAGTCAACCTTTTAGGCGCCAGTTTTTAAGTCTATACGCAGATTTAAATCAATTTTCATTATTCACAGAAATTCTAAGCAACAGTCTTCGCTCCCTGAGACAATGATTGACCAAATCCACGACATCCTCCCTTGTTTTGTTTCAGGTGGTGAATCCGCGGATTTTCACGGAATTTAAGCCTCAGATTGATCGACTTGTCTGCGAATCGCATGGTGTTGACTACAATGAGTGGAGACAGCAGATCAACTCAGCCACCCGTCCACCGCCGGTCTTCAACAAGCCTCCTCCATTGCCATCCACTTCTCCTCGGGCGCCTCCACCTCCTCCACAAGACTTCATGCCTCCTTTACCGCCACCTCCAATCCTTCCTCCCCCACCTCCAGAGAATGCCACCACTCTCCAGCAGATGTTCCCATTCGCCTTCTCACTGCCGTATCCACCTCCGTTGCCTCCAGATGAAGAGAATCCGCCGCCTCCTCCTCCTCCAGAAGACATGGCTGATGGAACGGAAGAGATTCCTCCTCCACCTCCCCCTCCATCCCCTCCACCACCGCCGCCTCCACCAGCCACCCCGCCGACCCCTACGATGGATGAAATGGACGATCAGATGGATGTGGTGATGGAGGAGACAGTAGAAGAGTCTTTAGTGATGGATGACGAGACTGGTGTGCAATATCTCACCTCAGCTGCCGACGAGGGAGCTGTCAAGACTGCCACCGACACCGCAGACAACACAACCTCCAACTACGGCGGCCCGCCATCTATCCCAGTGGAACCAGCCGACGTGAAACCCACCAAAGAAGTCGAAGATGAGATTCGAGCGATAGTGAAGGAGGATAGGAAGCATCTCAGCCTTATTGGTGTACAACTCGATCTCGACGACATTTCCGGTAAGCAGTTCCTTTGTCCGCTAAAATCGCATGTGCTTACTGAGAAGGCTGAAAGACACTCAAAGGATTAGTTACATCAACTTGCTATACGCAAGCATCACTGTTTTACTTAAAATCTACAATGCTAATGATTTGATATCGATTTAGGCAGGTAAACTGAGAATTTGTAAAAGGGGTCCACTGGACCCCCCTCCCGTCAGGTCTCTGAGAGTTAAGGTGATGGTCGCAAGTTAGACAACGACAATCTTTTTTCAGACATCACCGTATCTTCGGTCCACACCAGCGACCTCTCCGATCTCGGGTCTCCAGGCAGTGTAGATGAACCCGTTCTACCTCCCAGACGACGAAATAGTGATGATGAAGCTGACACTGGTCGGAGAAAAGATGGAAGGAAAGAAGGAGATCGAAAACGAGGAGATGCGAAGGAAAGAGGACACAGGAGGAATGGTAAGTTAGTGGAAGACTATAATGAAAAGCTGAAGAGTTATTGTGTTGTTGTTGTTGTTTTTGTTATGTTCCCTCTAACAGTCATCCTGAAAATGCGCTGAAAATTCAATTCCATCATTTTGAAGTTGAGAATTTTGATTGTCTGTTTCGTCAAAGACCTATTTTCATGTTTTCTGTGATAAGTGCTAAGTCTAGACATCTGCCATCATATGAATGTGTTGTTATCATGCGTCTGATCGGTTATGCATGCCAGAATTTGCTTGAATGTGCCTAAAATTTGGTCAAAATGTAACTGTTTTTGTCTCGATAACACGCCGCTTTCTAAATCTGCACGACAAAAGTTCGCACAAGAGTTGACAACTTGAAGACATTCCATACTGAAAATTGTGGCTTTAGACTTAATATTTTTCACTTGATCAGATAACTTCAATCTGCGTCCGTTTCACATGTGTTTTTCTTTGATTCTGTCTGACAAGAAGAGAAACCTGGTAGATCTCTGCAGACGCGCAGATTTGTAGTAGCCTTAGGATGTACATCAGTCTGTGACAGTCTCATTTTTGACCTCGCTCCTTGCGGAAATTCGTTCTGACAGTCGAACTATTCCGTGTTGAACTAGGTGTTGGAGGCTATGGCAGAAGTATAGTAACTTCACCTCCCCCCATTGCTTAGTTCAAAATGTTTATAAGAGCTTTCTGAACAGCACGCATGATTTATAGAATTGATAATGTTTGAAATATTTCAATTTTGTTGAAAATTATTTTTATGCATAATTCACCGCTTTTTTGGTTAATTTTGTATTTTCCTGTTGTAAAGTTGTGAATTTCTTTCATTTGCGAAGATTTCGTCACTGTATGATGAACGCAGTCTGAAAGCAACATGATAATCATGCTAACTGAGACAGTCATGATTGTGAAAAATGCAAATTGCCAGAGATTTGCTTTTCTTCATTTTTGTGACTAAGTTTTGAATAGTCAAAAATTTCAAGACATTCACACAAGGGAGATCTTGAAAGATCCCGAGTTGAGTTTCAAGATGAAGTTTTTAGTCCGTTGGGCACTAGATTCTGAGTTGAGGTGCTGAGATGGGCTCACTAGCAACATTTCGTCCGTATCGTCCCAGTGTTGGTACTCACGAGGGAAGTGTTGTAAGCGACATGTAAATCGCATAAACGCCGATTCGTCAATCTATTTACGAATAGCAATTTCGTCACTCATGCCAACGCAACTCGTCTATTTGTGCATGAGAGTGATACGCAGGTGTTATGTTTTGGAGCTCGAGATGCCTATTCCAAATACACCAATAACTCATTTTTGTCAAAATATCGCTTACACCACTTTGTACCTTAAGAGGCGACGCGATATGAGAAAGACAAAGATGACATAAGAGCGCCACTTAAAGCGTGGATAACACATTCACAATAATCGATCAGGTTATTTTAACTTCATTCCGTTTTCAAATGAAAGAGTTCAAAATATTCTGCCACGAATTTTTGTACATTCTGTCATTAGCTAACGTGATAACGATTTGTATTTTAGAATTCATTGCTCCTATATGCCGAGGAAGTAAGGTTGTGTTCTCTTAATCCGTTTTGCTAATATTTGTTCCGGTATATTTGACTTTAATACAATAATAACATCTGACGAGGAAGGATCAGTAAAGTAATGAGTCTCAGCGAATTGAAGAGGGATATAGACGGCATATTTACAAGTTACTATTGAAAACATGACATCATCCGTGTATGCCTCCGAGCTGAATGAGCGAGTGCGCTGATTTGTCACGTGGATGGGAAGATTTTGCATCAAGGACAGTTGTGAACAGTTGTGGTACAACTAGAAGAGCTGTTTCACAATTTTAACTGAACGGTGGAAGAGCTTTGTCGATGCTAATAACGAACGTCAGTAAACTGCGATGGAGGGTAACTGAAGTTAATTTTTATATTTTCTTGTTTACAATCTCATTGAAAATCTGTAATTGACTTATGTTTATTGGCTTAATTCACCTCTCTCAATAGTCAATTGACAAACTTGGGAATGATCTCAATTCTTCAATAACAAATTGCTTCTTGAATTGGCTTAGGGTACAAGGCAGCAAGTATGCTTGAAGGCAGACTATTTAGCAGGTGTGGCAAGAAGGCACTTTTCGTGACAGTGCTTTCTCCATCATCATTCTCGAGTGCATGCTGAATACATTTAGACCTAGCATAGTGCCAAACAGGAATAGATCTATCAGTAATACTGAACGATGAAATAAAGTCGTTCCTCTGGGGCTTGGACGGTGTTGGCACAATGACACTTAGGCAGGAGCTTTGTGATGCTTTTTCTGGATGCCCTTTCTTCTAATGACACTTTTTGCACGTCATGAATCTGCGTGGTCTTTTGAAAGAAAATTGCTCTGAATGCGATGGTGCATTATCAGTACATCAACCTCATGCATGTTATTGTGCACCGCTTTGGATGGTCCAGTTATAGTTGCAATATCCTCTCTCTTCTCAATAATGCAACTTCCTCATAAGCAGGGACCTTAGGATTCTGCGAAGCGCAGAAAATGCAGAAAACGATGGAAATCGCAGAAAAACGCAGATTTTCTACAATTTGAATAAAAGTACGGCAACTTGAAAGACATGCTGAAAATTACTTTCAACTCTCTATCTGAAATTTTGATCCATATATTTCATTAAAATTCATTTGGACATCTGTCTTTTATATGTACATTCAGAATACAGTGTAGTACCAGTCATAGTAGGACCACTTCTATAGGCTATGTATACGAAATATAGAGCCTATGTGGTATATGCACTGGGATATATGCCTATTATATCTGAGCATAATTTTATTCAGAAAAAGTTTATTCAATATGTAGTTAATTACTAGTTACCTAATAATATTATAATACGAATTATACGAACCTTACTAGTTGTTATTTTAAGAAATAGGACCACAAAAAGTTAGATCGCAGAAAAACGCAGAATTTGCGAAAATCGGGCGCAGAATATCGAAATTTCGAGCGCAGAATCCTAGGGTCCCTGCTCATAAGTCAGGTTAACTCAAAACCTGAGGACAAGGTGTGAGTATGCATGTCGAATATTCAATTACAAGCATCGATATTTCAACCATATTATCACTTGAATTTCCTATATATCAAGTAATCTTTATTAAGTCCAAAAAGGACATCCTTAATACGTATTATGAAGCGCTGGACCAACGCCATGTTAAAGTTTTGTTAGCAGAAAGTTACCAACGAACAAATAATCATATTTTCTCCTGATGATTAAGTAATCCCTGCCTCAAGCCTGCTTCCGTCTCTTGTGACCGCCCGTAATCATTTCAATAAGCCTTCTAGGCGATTGCGTAATTATTGAGAGACCCCTCCGCCGTAACGAAGACTGGAGACTGAATGAGCCGAATGATCTCGAATACACACCTACGGGAGAAGACAGATGTTTGTCTTGTATCATACGGCATGAAGTTAGTCTTCTTTGAGTTCAGAAGTAAGTTATTGACTTTAATGATCAAATATCAGAAAATCAAAAATCTCCTTTTGTATCTTCGTCGACCACCACGGTTAGTTAAAAATGATTATGATGAGTAATTTACTCAATAACTGCATTCATGATTGTTACTTTCACGAGTTAGATATTTTAAGTGCCTGATCCCGAGATGTTAGCTATAAATCCATGGGTAAGGGCCATTTCAATCTAACAAGTTCGGCTACTAAAAAAGAAACAATCTCATGCACGAGTTGAGTAAAGAAGCTTTGTTTTCTATGCAACTACTGTAGAGTAGTATGAGCATACTTGGCTCTTGTCATCTTTTCCCTATTTCTCTTTATTTTCGTATCTTTTCATGAGCATGTATATGGCTTTGTGATGCGTTTGCATTTACTTGTAGAATAGAACAAAATTAGGAATGAAGTGATTTCTATGCGCACGTCATTATCATTTCTATTTGAAAAGAAATTTAATCTGGCCTATGACAAGAGCAGTGAAAAGTGATACATTATGCTCCCTATATATGCGTTGCAGCTTTAATAAGGCTATGGGATATCTACAATTCATGCACGGAGACAATCTACAATCAGATAGCTTGTATTCGCAACAGAATTCTTAATGGAGGAGTAGAAATCTGATTGTATAGAATAGTCCTCGAAAAACTGCACGTGGATGTCTATGGAGCGACTTGGCACGGCTAGTGTTTCTGTTAGAGTCTCAAAATCTATTTCAATCTCTATGTTAGTACAATGTTGCTTTAGGTTTCGATAGAATGAACGTGTCTTCAAAAATGACTTCGCTGTAATTGACAGTGTTAGATGTTGTCCGCCAATGGATAAAGAATTGTATCCTGAAACGTCGATAGAAATGAATTTAATCAGTCAGCTTCGTTTTTGATCAGTTTCACCAAGAATTCAAGGAGTCACGCATCACGGATATAAAGGATCCTTCCTCGATAGCAACAGCCTTCTTGCACTGACCTTCCCTCTGGTGTTGCTATGTTAACCCTTTTTGCACTCACTGGATGGGAAGTTTAACTCTAATTCACAATATTGATATTTATTGCTTTTCTAACGTTTCTAGATGTGTTTGAGCTCGAATTGACTTTGAATCACGTTGTATTGTAATGTAAAGTTATGCGCAGTTTGCGAAACGAAGCATTGAAATATTTCTTTCGTTTGATGGCGAGTCGCATGTTATGGAAGGATGTCGAATGCAGTGTTGTGGGTGTATGCTGATGCTGGTGCGGTATTGACTATTTCGATCAAACGTCTGCTTTGCTCGATTTGAAAAAGTTTGGTTAACGTATGTGATATTATTAGTCGACTTTCAACATGTTTTTGTCTAAGAAATAATCATATCATTAGGATCATTCACACTAATTTGCTTGGACGCCTAGACATCTGAGCAGCTGTGAACAGGGGTCATCAAAAATTGATTGTAACTAAATTGCTCAGTCCAATCAATTAATTGTAATTGAAAGTTTGACCAATCAATTGATTCGCATTGAACTCCTGGGCAATCAATTAATTGGTAATTGGAATAACAGACAATCAATTAATTGATATTGAAATGTACCCAATCAATTAATTGATAATTGAATTTATCAATTAACTGATCGATAATTATTAATTAGTCAATGGAAAAACATGTAGGCCTATATTTTTATAAAATAGAGTTAGCCTAGAATAATTGTATTCATATTGGAACTCGATTCAATCAGTTAAAATGCCGGTATTGATATTGTATGATCATTGTGCATCCGCATAGTTTTGATGTTCACTGATTTTACTGATTCAGATTTCAATAATTGTCATCGTTTTATGAACTCTCCGCTTAATACTAGGCTACTTTATCAACATAATTTCAAATGCCATGGATAGTGACTTTCGAAGCTTGACAAGTAAGGGCAATCATGTTGAAGAATATACAATAGATCAGAGAGTTGAAAGGTCTCAGATTGAGTCAGCAGAATGAATTTTGTATAGTGGATGCGCAGGAAGAAGTGAAAATCTTAGGTGAATTGTAATGCTATATATTACAATGGAGTGAAACTTGATAAAATAATTGAACCAAATAATTGATTATGAATGAATCAATCAATTGATATTGGGACATACAGCAATCAATTAATTGATAAATGAAATTCAGGGCAATCAATTAATTGAGGCTCAATTAATTTTTGATGACCCCTGGGTGTGAAGAAGGTGGCATTCCAATACCTAAAACAGGCACTCCTAAGAACAACGACTCCCAAATTCATTTTTTGCGACCCAAGATTGGATAATTATGGAAAACATTTCGCGACCGATTTTAACTTGTGTATTAATGGGCTAGCCTTATTTGGCCTTCATGTAAATAGAAAATTACAAGTGCGTTTCAAAAGCCAGTTCGTTGTATAATCGGATCATATTCGGTTTCTTTCTCAAACACAAGCTCTATCCAACAGCTAATACAAAAACATGGTTTTTGGTAGCCTCTTCATAAAAATGATAAAAAACTAAAATTCGTCTCTCTCTGGCCAATTCATCGGTTCTTCAAGCGCACTTAAGAATTCAATTACTTCGCGGAACAAACAGAGCAGTCTGAAGATGGATTTCAGATCGCCAGAGAGGTTTATTGGCTGGCAAAGTCACCGATTATGTCACAGGGCAATACCATAAATAACGCAGGGACGTGCGTAATCCGTGCGTTACAGTGACCCTTTGACCTCTAGCGTCGACAGGACTGCTGTTAAATATCTCAAAAATGATTGATATTTCAGACTAATTTAGCATGGTATGGTGCCATTTTCATCGATAAAGTCGCATTGCTTCATAATGGAAATGACGAATATGTGTCAGAACGTCTGTGCGTTATTTATGGCATTGCCTTGTAACATAATTGGGGACTTTGCGGATTCAATTTTTCATACTGTTCTGCTTGTTTTGTGAAGTAAACGAATTGTTGTATGCGTTTGAAGAACCGATGAACTGGCCAGAGAGATTTATATTAATTTTTATCATTTTTATCACAGTGCTATAATCTCTATGATTATTGCTTCCATAATATAGTTTATGCTTTCCAAAGTGTGCATAAATTTCAAAGAGTGCAATAAACAGTCTTTATTGCACTCCTTCATTGAAATACATTAGCACATAGAAAGTTTTTCATCCTCTACAACGAAAATCATGCATAGAATTTGCATAGAAATGCATGTACGATGGACAGAGAAGCAGGCTATCTGATTTCAAAATTGCTTTGGTTTGATTTTCAAACCATGTTAAGGATCATGATCATAGATTCTGGTAGTTCTGTGAAATATAAAGTTACTTACAGAACTCGTGCAAAGATATCCAGCTTAATTGCATTTTTCTCGATCAACAAACTATGCCCTCACCCTTCGGGCTCGTGCATAGACATGTTGATCTCAAAAAATGCAATAAAGCTGGATACTTTGCACTTGTGTAAATAACTATTAGTGCTTAGGCAGCTTCATGACGCACCTCGCCCCGTCATCACAAGTTTCATTTCTCTTGGTGTGGGGACAGTGCATGGCCCAGAATGGATTTTCAGGGAATTAAGGGAATATTCATTCAATAGTTTGGGAATGGTATTTCCAGTTTTTCAATTTCTATTGTTGACTTCGAATCTGAAGTGAGCAATTAAACTGGCGTGTTTGCATAACATTGAAATGTCTTCCATCTTGCACTGAATGGATCGATGTCGCTACAGATGATAGGCGACGACAAGACTCACACTCCAGGAAAGATGATCGTCGTGGAGGACGTGTGGAGGAAAGGCGGAGGACGGACGATCGACGGTCTCACTCGCGCTCTGACAAGGCTGCTGCCGTAGAACAGCGTCGATCTCACAGTCGAGAGCATTACGGGGCCCGCACACAGAATTATCGCCGTTCTCATTCGCGATCGACGTCCCGCTGCTCATCCCCGATTGATCGAGATCACAGCACCGGGTCTCGACACGGAAGGAGAGAATGGGAAGGTGAAGGGGAGTGGAGGAGAAGAAGCAAGAGTCGGCAAAGACAGGTAATTCCGAACCGAGATTACCACGATCTTGAAGTGATTCTCGACTTCTATTCATAAAAGTATCTTTAAAATGCATGTACTGCTAAAGAGACATGAGTAGCTATTTAATCCAGAATTCTCCGTCATAGAACTACAGTCCGTTTCATAAAAAGTGGATCATCCTAAAATTTGACTAAATAAAACATACGTGGTGTGATCCAAAATGTCCCGGACTAACCTACTTGCAGATAACCTGTGATAACGAATACTACTTCAGATGTAAATTTAGGTCTTTAAGGCATGAGAAATATGGTTGCCGAAATTTTTCCGGTCAGTTTTCTATTTTTTCAAAATTTTCAAACATTTTTGTCTGAATTTCAAGATTTTCCTATAAATTCTAGCGATTTAGAATTAATATATTTAGATTAACTTGACTGTTAAGCTATCACTAATAACCTGACTAATAATTAACGGAAAAACAAATGTTTTGTTCCAGAAAACAGTTTACTTTTCAATGTATGAGCCGTTAGCATTCGTCACTTTTTGCCAACGAAGTCTCAATTCACAAAAAGCTTTATGAAAAAATTCCGGTGTCAAAGAATCAAAAAACTCAGTAACTGCATCTCGCAGTTCAACTGGCGATTCAAAATGGTGTCCACGAAGATGCTTTTTGAGGAATCTAAACAGATAGAAGTCACTTGGGGCCAAGTCAGGTGAATAAGGAGGATGGCTCAATAGTTGAAATCCGTTTCTCGTTAAGGCATTGGTTGTCTCCTGCGAGGTGTGAATCGGAGCATTGTCATGAAGCAAGTAGAGGGGAATGTTTCGTGGCTTTCTAATTTTCTAACTCGCTTCAGATAACAGATTGGAATAATATTCGCTATTGATTCTTACTCCTTTATCCGCAAAGTCAACCAGTTGGATTCCCGAAGCGTTCCAAAAGACCGTCAGCATCAACGACCGGCGATGTGATGTTCCGGATCGCATTTTCAAAGGGGCAGACTCGCCTGATTTTCACCACTCTGCAGATTCTCGCTTACTTTGAGGCAGATACAAACTTAAAGGTGTTTCATCCTCTGTAAGGATGCAGTTCAGAAACTGATCTCCGTGCATTTCGAGGAGATCCAAATTTGACTGTGCCGCCAGAAGTCTGTTCTCCTTCATTTCAGGTGACAGAAACTTCGGTACGAAACGTGATGCCAGTTTGCGATATCCAAGTCTTTCGATGATGTCATGACAGGAGTGATAACTGATTCGCAACTCTCTTGACAACTCACGGATGGTTATCCTTCTGTGTGCTGTAATCACTTCATCGCACTGACTCGATTTCTCTTCCGGAATCTCCTGCGGCCGACCAACAGTTGAAAAATCTTGCTCCACAGATTGTCTTCCGCGTTTAAATTCGCTTATCCAGAAATAAGCAGTAGTTCTCGATGGAGCTTTGCTTCCATATGCCAGGCTTAATTCCTTTAGAATGTCACCATTAGCGAAGCGCGGATCAGGAGGTATCGTATCACACTGCGATATTCGACTGAAGACACGCTTGTCACATCCATCATGAAAACTGATAGAACAAAGAACCATCGTTGACACGGATTTCTTAATGAATGCGTGCTGAATGAACTTCACTGATTGATATCGTAACACATGAAGCAATTAACAAAAGACGTGCAATATTCATGGCAAAGATATCCGTCAAATAAGGTACAAATCAAAATCAATCTAACTATAACAATAAGACAAATCGGATCTCGATCAATCAGAAAATACAGAAATTCATGTTAAAATGTAAAAAAATTTTTTAAAAATAGAAAACTGACCGGAAAAATTTCGGCGACCATATTTCTCATGCCTTAAAGACCTAAATTTACATCTGAAGTAGTATTCGTTATCACAGGTTATCTGCAAGTAGGTTAGTCCGGGACATTTTGGATCACACCACGTAAGTATGATACAGAAAGCATTTCTCATGTTATTTCATGTCCCTAATATATTTAAATGTCCTTATATAATCTGATAAGCTATGATACAGCAACGGTTCTTAAGAAGCTAATATTTTGTGGCCCTGCCCTTATTGTCAATGACATTACCAATTCGTCTAGGCATTGATTCGATGATATCGTTGATTTTTGACTGATCTAACTTTCTCCACTCTCTTTTTAACAGTGACGTAAGTTGTGATACGCCATCTGTAGGTAGCAGTGAACGACGAACGTTACGTTTTAGAATACTCCATACATTTTCTATGGGATTCAGATCAGGAGAACGAGCTGGCCAAGATAATGTCGTAAGCCCTAATTGAGACTTGCATAAGTTGACTCTACTACTCCTGTGACACGTAGCATTATCATCCATAAATAACCAAGTCGATGGATCACCAAGTTGATCTGTCATTTGGCCAATGTTCATTCGTAAAACATTCACATAGCGTTCAGAATTCATGGTTCCTTGCTGTATGTGAAGTTCAGAGCGGCCATTGTTCCAAATGCCAGCCCAAATCAGTAGAGTCGCACCACCTTGTACCCGGGGACGATGTAAATGTCTCGGAATTTCCTGATCAGATTTTATCCATAATCTCAATCGACCATCACTATCCTTCAGACGGACTGATGCCTCATCAGACCAGACAACCCGATCCCATTGATTTTGCCAGTGGCAATGACTCATTGCCCATCTGAGACGTCTTTTTGTATGCTGATCTGATAATTCGATCTGAGAGGGCCTCTTACAGCTCTTGAAATTCGACTCAATAAGTCTTCTACGAATAGTGGACTTAGAAATGGACGAGTCTAGTGCAGCCATCTCAGTTAACGAGAGACTTGGATCAACTTTAACAAATCTCAAAATTAGGCGGTCTCTACGTTTGGATGCTTTACGTGGACGGCCAGAGCCCTCTTTACGACAGAGTCGAAAATCATCATTATGCCATCGATGCACATTTGCGTAAGGGACATTTAGTCACTTGCTTGTAGCTCGCAAAGAAAACCCTAGTTCTAGCAAGGCTGACACTTTGCCTTTTGTGAATGCGATCTCGTTATTGTTCATTTGTGCTTTGTATTGTTTTCAACCGGTAAGAGATAGATTTCTAGCTGAAAGCAATCGGGAGTGCTGCCAACACCACCGCAACGAAGTCAGGAAGCTATGGAACATGAAGTCCAGTTAATTACATGTAGCAGTTACATTATTGTTGATGAATAATGGTGCTATACTGGCTCTGATTGACCGATTTTCTTTATTTTTGTTTTGCTTGATAGCTTTTGGCTTGTAGAACAACATATTACATAACAAAGGAAACAAATGTAATTTTATAAGAGTGAGGTATGATTTTGTGTAACATTGCTAAATGAAGATCAAATTATCTACTACTTTTTTATCTATAACAGGAAAACAACTCAATATTCATGCTTGAAATTTCCAACAATGATATTAGTAAGCACAACTGACATATCTTCCAAATTTCAGAGAAATTCGTTCAAGTTTGGCGGAGTTAGACAAAGTTGAAGTTAAGGCGATGTTTAAGGGTGATCCATTTTTTATGAAACAATCTGTATATTTGCATGTAATAATTAATTATTTCATTTTGTAGCCCCGAAATATCAACCCCATAATCGCTGATACACGGGTAGGGGCGGTAAGGGATCTCATTTCATAGTTAATGAATCAACAAAAGGCAACGAAAAAAGCATTTACGAATAATTTGGGAAACGAAAGTTTCGAGGCCATCTGTTGTAAAAGAAACGAACCGTGAGGTATATGAGAATGTCGTCTTCGTGCTGTAATGGTGTCATTATTTGACATCGTCAGAGAGGGCATCCAGACATCACGCCATTGTAGTAAAATCTGACCATGTCAGCAACGTGCAAGCCTGCTGATCAGTGGGAGTAGTGACGCTAAAACTTCTCCGAACAATCACCGGAATGACCGGCAACCACGTTATCAAAGCCACAGCTGTCTGAGCTGACAGTTTTCGGGGTTCGACCTCTAAACCAAACGATGGAGCACTTAACCAATGTGCTGTGCAGAACATCTTTTCAAGAATTTTTCCTTATCATGCACGCATAATCGTCGGTTACTCATCATCCTATTCACGAAAAATGCTTATCCCAAATAACTCTGGATAACTGGAACGCACTTCCTGCACGAATCAATGCCTCCACCTCTTCTGAAATGTGTAAACTGCTTTCATGCAATGTAACTGAATGTGTTCATCATCCTGCCTTGGTGCTCTATTGCACTCATTGGTGTTATTGAATAGATAAATACACTGAAAACATTTGTTTTGGTGAAAGAAGAAATACATTTTACTGAGGGCACAGATTCATCAGTTGCGCTTGGAAGTCCTTCAGTGTTGACTCTCTCTCTCTCTCTCTCTCTCTCTCTTCGCTTGTCTCAAACCAGCTGAAGAATTGGATATTCCACATGCCTTGAAGCTGCTTGGAACGAGCCTCGGGAATCTATGTGATGCAGCGGTGCTCAGTTGTAGACCACAAGTAGGCCAGAATCTCTTCTGTGATTCCCGTCTTGATGCGTCCACTTGCGTCAGCCTTTGTTGACCCCACGAATCAGGAGGTCGATAAAAATCCTCGGAACCTGTGTGTCTGTTGATGGTGAATCAAGAGGAGGAACAGGATGAAGCGCGAGTCCTGACAAGACAGATTCTCCGTCCTGACGGCAAAACTGTGTCTGTTGATGGTGAATCAAGAGGAGGAACAGGATGAAGCGCGAGTCCTGACAAGACAGATTCTCCGTCCTGACGGCAAAACTGTGTCTGTTGATGGTGAATCAAGAGGAGGAACAGGATGAAGCGCGAGTCCTGACAAGACAGATTCTCCGTCCTGACGGCAAAACTGTGTCTGTTGATGGTGAATCAAGAGGAGGAACAGAATGAAGCGCGAGTCCTGACAAGACAGATTCTCTGTCCTGACGGCAAAACTGTGTCTGTTGATGGTGAATCAAGAGGAGGAACAGGATGAAGCGCGAGTCCTGACAAGACAGATTCTCCGTCCTGACGGCAAAACTGTGTCTGTTGATGGTGAATCAAGGGAGGAACAGGATGAAGCGCGAGTCCTGACAAGACAGATTCTCCGTCCTGACGGCAAAACTGTGTCTGTTGATGGTGAATCAAGAGGAGGAACAGGATGAAGCGCGAGTCCTGACAAGACAGATTCTCCGTCCTGACGGCAAAACTGTGTCTGTTGATGGTGAATCAAGAGGAGGAACAGGATGAAGCGCGAGTCCTGACAAGACAGATTCTCTGTCCTGACGGCAAAACTGTGTCTGTTGATGGTGAATCAAGGGGAGGAACAGGATGAAGCGCGAGTCCTGACAAGACAGATTCTCCGTCCTGACGGCAAAACTGTGTCTGTTGATGGTGAATCAAGGGGAGGAACAGGATGAAGCGCGAGTCCTGACAAGACAGATTCTCCGTTCTGACGGCAAAACTGTGTCTGTTGATGGTGAACCAAGAGGAGGAACAGGATGAAGCGCGAGTCCTGACAAGACAGATTCTCCGTTCTGACGGCAAAACTGTGTCTGTTGATGGTGAACCAAGAGGAGGAACAGGATGAAGCGCGAGTCCTGACAAGACAGATTCTCCGTCCTGACGGCAAAACTGTGTCTGTTGATGGTGAACCAAGAGGAGGAACAGGATGAAGCGCGAGTCCTGACAAGACAGATTCTCCGTCCTGACGGCAAAACTGTGTCTGTTGATGGTGAATCAAGGGGAGGAACAGGATGAAGCGCGAGTCCTGACAAGACAGATTCTCCGTCCTGACGGCAAAACTGTGTCTGTTGATGGTGAACCAAGAGGAGGAACAGGATGAAACACGAGTCCTGACAAGACAGATTCTCCGTCCTGACGGCAAAACTGTGTCTGTTGATGGTGAATCAAGAGGAGGAACAGGATGAAGCGCGAGTCCTGACAAGACAGATTCTCCGTCCTGACGGGAAAACTGTGTCTGTTGATGGTGAACCAAGAGGAGGAACAGGATGAAGCGCGAGTCCTGACAAGACAGATTCTCCGTCCTGACGGCAAAACTGTGTCTGTTGATGGTGAATCAAGGGGAGGAACAGGATGAAGCGCGAGTCCTGACAAGACAGATTCTCTGTCCTGACGGCAAAACTGTGTCTGTTGATGGTGAATCAAGAGGAGGAACAGGATGAAGCGCGAGTCCTGACAAGACAGATTCTCCGTCCTGACGGCAAAACTGTGTCTGTTGATGGTGAATCAAGGGGAGGAACAGGATGAAGCGCGAGTCCTGACAAGACAGATTCTCCGTCCTGACGGCAAAACTGTGTCTGTTGATGGTGAATCAAGAGGAGGAACAGGATGAAGCGCGAGTCCTGACAAGACAGATTCTCCGTCCTGACGGCAAAACTGTGTCTGTTGATGGTGAATCAAGAGGAGGAACAGGATGAAGCGCGAGTCCTGACAAGACAGATTCTCCGTCCTGACGGCAAAACTGTGTCTGTTGATGGTGAATCAAGAGGAGGAACAGGATGAAGCGCGAGTCCTGACAAGACAGATTCTCCGTCCTGACGGCAAAACTGTGTCTGTTGATGGTGAACCAAGAGGAGGAACAGGATGAAACACGAGTCCTGACAAGACAGATTCTCCGTCCTGACGGCAAAACTGTGTCTGTTGATGGTGAATCAAGAGGAGGAACAGGATGAAGCGCGAGTCCTGACAAGACAGATTCTCCGTCCTGACGGCAAAACTGTGTCTGTTGATGGTGAATCAAGAGGAGGAACAGGATGAAGCGCGAGTCCTGACAAGACAGATTCTCCGTCCTGACGGGAAAACTGTGTCTGTTGATGGTGAATCAAGGGGAGGAACAGGATGAAGCGCGAGTCCTGACAAGACTGATTCTCCGTCCTGACGGCAAAACTGTGTCTGTTGATGGTGAATCAAGAGGAGGAACAGGATGAAGCGCGAGTCCTGACAAGACAGATTCTCCGTCCTGACGGCAAAACTGTGTCTGTTGATGGTGAATCAAGGGGAGGAACAGGATGAAGCGCGAGTCCTGACAAGACAGATTCTCCGTCCTGACGGCAAAACGGAAAGGAACCAATGAAGCAAGATCGTATTGTCGTCAATCCTTTTGTGGAGATTGAGCCACCACCTTCAGACCGCGACTGCCACTACAACTTGGAAGAGTCAGAGGAAGTTTCCTTCATTAGTTTTCAATCGTCACTCCGAAAGCATAGAGTAGCTACGGTATGTACGGTTGACGACTGATCCTCTTTTCATCCTTGCCAAGGTAGAGAGCTGTTTAGACAGCTGGGATGGGGCAGCCCTCAAACACTCACAACTCTCACCATGTCAAGGTTATAGTGATCTCTAGTGAGAGCGGTGGCACCTCCTGAGATGGGCAGACTCGAACCCGTGACCTTCTACACCTCCGCGCCGAAGCGCAGCCCTCAAACACTCACAACTCTCACCATGTCAGGGTTATAGTCATCTCTAGTGAGAGCGGTGGTACCTCCTGAGATGGGAAGACTCGAACCCGTGACCTTCTACACTTCCGTACCGAAGCTCAGCCCTCAAACACTCACAACTCTCACCATGTCAGGGTTATAGTGATCTCTAGTGAGAGCAGTGGTACCTCCTGAGATGGGCAGACTCGAACCCGTGACCTTTCACACTTCCGTACCGAAGCGCAGCCCTCAAACACTCACAACTCTCACCATGTCAGGGTTATAGTCATCTCTAGTGAGAGCGGTGGCACCTGCTGAGATGGGCAGACTCGAACCCGTGACCTTTCACACTTCCGCACCGAAGCGCAGCCCTCAACCAACTGAGCTATACTGCCACTTATCCAGTGCTGCTAATGTAGGAAGTTATCACTCTTAAACGGACGGCTTAAATACCATTTATATGAATGAGTTTGAGTTGGCGGTCACCATGAGAATGACATCTTCAAATACACTCTCCTTCGGTTTTTAGTCGGATGATTCTCGCCACAGAAGGGAATCTGATCAGTGGAGGATGGATGAAATTGATGAGAGAACTCGAGCTCTTCGTCTTGAGGCGGAAGATAGAGGTGGGTGGAAGCATAGGATTGTATCGACTTGTCAATAATTGTTGAATTCTTCCACAGAAGCTCAACGAAGACACAGGAGACGTCATATGGAAATGTCAGAGGCGGCAATGGTAAGTTAGACAGAAATGAGAAACATTCAAAGTCAAGTCAAAACATGTGGCTGATCAATGAAGCTCAGCATTCGATTACGTAAGAGAGCGATTCGAAATATCAGATGTGAAGATTCCCGAAAATGAAATAATGACTCCATTGGGAAATTCTAGAACACAAGTGTCAATCCCAATATGTAAAATGAAAACAGTTCTACACCTTTCCCATGTCTATCTCAGATATCTCCAAATGGATTTCAGATATCTATCAGAAGCTCAACTTTGAAGATATCTGACATCGATTTGGAAATATCAGAAATAGACATGGAAAAGGTGTAGATCGCTTGATCGGAACCATTAGTGATGCGCAGGTTAATCAAATAACTACGGTTTGGGAGAAAATAGAAGAACAATGACGAGCGCCGCAGTTTTCGAGCATGACCTGCAGGGAATGTCCTTTTCTGCAATTCAGCTGCGAGTTATGTTCGAAGTCGAGCTGCATAAATAATTTTCTAGATGGTAATTTTGCAGTCTCAATGTTTTGTTGATGAAATACAGACATTATGCACTGTACGAAGTGGGAAGTAGAACTAGAAGCTAGCAGAGTGGCGATGTGGCAGTGACCATCTTGCTTTTGCTGACAGCATTATATTGACTTCTTTGGTGAGCAATAATTGATGTCATCTTATCATTATTATAAGACCTGCAACTCACTCCAAAAATAGCAGTGAAAATGGAATTTTATGACTCCATTGTGCAGCGATTTTTTCATCGGTCAGACTAACCGTCCGTTTTATAAAAGGTACAACGAACACAGGCGTGATTTAGATACTAAGAATAAAAGAAATGCACTTTATGAACATGGTTTGAAGAATCACGATATCTGTGACATTGACATGTCTAATTTTGATCTTGATATTATTGACAGAAGTAAAAGTATGCAGTAAAAGATTGCAGGTTGACTGAAGCTCGTCTCATAAAGACACTTCGACCTCCCATTAACCGGAAATATGAGCTCCCACAGTTTTAACAGCATTCAAGAACTCCACTTCATTGCCATGTATTTAACACGCTGTGTCATACTGCCAATTTTAGTCTTGGCCCTTAGAAGTGTCCGTGGCACGAATCGCCGGCCGTTTGCGAATGAGGATTGTAAATCATTTTATTTTATTTCGGTCATTATAAAAAAAGGAGAGAAACTCAAAAATTGTTTTCACAATGTCTCTGAAAAACACCCTCCTGTTCCTGACCATCAATTGAATTTTATGACTGTGTTCTATGATAGGAGCCGACGCTCCGGGCAAGATAGTAATTGCAGTACATGTTTTATTGTTGTGCTGATTATGTGAAAGTTAAGAACTTATATCTAATCCAACTGTTGAACAATAATTACCGAACGAACTTTTCTAGAAAATGAATAGTCTCCATTTTTAGGTATTTCTGATTAATAAATGATGAAATTGGAATGTATTTGACCGCTAGCTGAAACCCTCACCAATAATGCGTGATCGTTATCTCAATATTTTGTTCATATGTTAAGTGCTATAATGGTGTAGTTTAATGTAAAACGAAGAGCGTTTCATTACTGCTTCAAAACAGATCAGATAGCGCAACATGTTGCCAGAAAATACCGTGTACACATTTTATGTCTCTAACCACACGATGAAATATTTTTAGAGACAATTTTTGCTTCCGATAAATTGAACACTCACGTGATTCATGCTACCTATCAATATCTGAGACTTAGAACCTTCTACAAAATCTTAAAAATGTACCTTATTTAGATGCCATTTACGAAAGTGAGATTGCGCTTGTGTTGACAGATTCGAACAGCTGATGGGATAAAAGCATTGAATCATGACTGAAGCGTGTGTTTATGACGAGATTGATCATGCATGCATTAAGTTTTCATTCTTCAATGGAATTTGGATCTGCTACAATCTTTGAATGTTTTCTAGAAGAATGACTTTCGTGTCAATCCTCTATTGTATTATCGCTGTTTTTCAATGGACATTTTTTAGCTTGCCAATTATTTGCATAGATAACTGAGCTATTTGTAACATCGACCAGTCTAGTGAAATTCAGAGATGTAACAATGATTTACTATCCTTGTCCACATTGAGGCAAGTAGTGACTAGAAATACTGACCACTCAGCAGATTTGATGAAAGTTAAGTCAGTCGCACGTTTGATGACCTCGATTGAATCGAGAAGAGAGCCGAACTGTATTGCAGCTCAATATCTCACTTTTCCCAGGATTACGGATCGGAAGCAACAAAAGACACTAATCATGTTTGGAAGGAAGAAGTGGCCGGTGATTCTGGGTGGATGACATCTCAGCCCATAATTTGGCCCAGAGTATTCTACGTTCGATCACTTAGTAAAGGCAGTCATTATGTGTAACCAACAGAAGTGTGAATTCCAATGCTTGTTAATCATTAGTTGCACCAAGATACTAAACTATTTAGTCTTGGAACGTAAAATTGATAAATATTATCACAGTAAAATTGATCATTAGTAATTTACTTTTAAATTGTTGAAGTATTTTGATCATGACCAATGTGTCAGACTGACGCAGAATGCTTTGTAGTCTCTGTTAACAGTATACGTGTATAAACCGATAGATGTTTTTAATTTTTTTGCACAGTACTACAGGAATGCACGAGGTAGGTGTATCAGATTTTGTCAAATTGACATTCGATTTATTTATGTTATCTTTACGGTATGAAATGTAATGTTGACGTTTTATCGGTGATGGTTATGTTGACAATGCGAATGAGGACATCTCCTTGATAATTATGTTTCGCTGGTGACATATTTACTTTAGCAAGAAGTTTTATTGCAGAAATTTGCAGGAAATGTGACGAAAGATCCCGATGCGTTACTCTACTGCATTTTTCAATATACAAGACATACATGTGAATTTTCCGGCTTTTTGGGTCCATTTTGGTTGGGTCTCCAGATTCGTGCAAAAACGCAATAGGCTGCTGTCGGACTAATGAACAATTGTTACAAGACTATTTCGACCTTTTGAAATAATCAATTTATCGCCCCTATTATAATTAATTGTAATTAATTAATTATTACAATTAACTGTAGCCAAATTAAGATCATGCTCAAGTTTTTCGTTTTATACATTAAACATTTTCATGTTATTTTCTTCTCATGCTCACATCACATTTTGTGTGATTGGTTTTGATTGTCCCTAAAGGCTGAGGGTTTTCAAAAACATCAAAATTATTCTAGTCATCCTCCTAAAAGACCGAGGTTTCGCCTTTGGTGCTTTAGAAAACATCAAAATTATGTTCACGCACTGTTTGTTTTGCCTTGCATGGAATTTGAAGAATGGTGCAAGACTGTTCTGGGAATATGCTATGAACCTCAAGACTCAAAATTAACCCACTATTCGGTAATTTAACCGAGGAAAAATTTCCGCCAAAATGACTTGTAGCTCTGTAGTACAAGGTGTGCAGTATGGTAGGTATTGATTCTCATACGATGATGAAAATCATCCCAGTAGCCATTTATAATAGAATATAATGCTTACTAATTTAAATTATTAGTTAAAGTAGTCCTAATGAGGACTGATGGCGTTCTCCAATCCGCAAGTGTACAAAGGCAATGCTACTGTAACCATTGGATTAATCAGTTCTTAAAAGAACTCAATGTAGCTTTCTCGTGGCAACGAATTAAAATTGATCAGCTTTGGCCCAATATCTGGTAAAAATGGAAATCTTAAGACTTGTAATACTACTCATTCTTGCTGTTAATATACTAATACCATAGATTCCAAACACTGCCGTATACACGTTCAAAACAGACGTCTAATATACTGTAGCGACTACAGATGCTGATAGTGGAAATAGAATAAGAGAATGGTCACCATAGGTTAAGGAAATTAAAAATGGATATTATAAAACAACAGGAAACCGATGGATAAAAATGGACAAGTGGAGGTAAAATATGGAAATACAACGATGCTACTACACCGATTACGAGTGAACTATATCTGACACTACACAAAGTGGATAATGGTAAGAGTGGATAAGTGGAAAGTGGAAAATGGAGGTAAACAATAGAACTACAATGACACTCTACTACACCGAAAGCAATGAAACTATACACACTATACCTAAGACAACACATGGAAAATACTATTTCTTCACTTGAATTTGTTATCGCCAGTTTCTTCATCCGTCTATAGTACTTCATGTCATTCCACATTTCTTCATTTGAATTACAATGCATCGACCACTACTTCAGCTACCGATTAAGGGATATAAAACATAATACTGCAGTCCGTCCGTCATCAGCAGGTACTCGTCTAGTTGTGTTTCGACCCTTAACCTGAACACTCAAACCCAGACGAGCGGAGTCCCACACATAGTGGCTGACAAAATACTGAATAGGTAATGATATGTCTTGAAAGATATGTGACAAAGATAAATCAGACGTCATTCAATTGTTGCGTTTCCCACATGTAAACTCATCCTGTCATTAAATTCATCCCATCAATAAATACAGTATGCTTTTTGCGATCCGCACATGTAAACAAATCCTGTACATCAATCTTTGCCTTTTCGATTCCCACAAGTAAACAGATCCTGTGCATCCTCGAATCCCATAAAGATGTAATCGTTGTGTGATAAATATGTAATCCGCCTTTACACAAACTTTCCAAAAAAATTTTGCAGCCTTTTTAATCTGACGAATTCACATGTCTGACAGGGTATCCGATTTTCCATCATTTCCGACAATGCGTCTCGCAATTCGTACAGACATAGCAATGAAATAAATAGTATAAGAATTGAATTCAATGTTCTTTTTCGAATTTCATTAATTGCAACAATTCGGAAAACGTGTACTAAAATATTGATAAATCCAACCAATCCAATTTTTAAAGCAGCTTGTATCATGAGACTTTTATATGATCGTTTCACTGTGATAAATCAACACATTTGAAGAGGTAAGTTGTAGGTGTGATTTGTATTAGGATATCTTTGAGATAATTCGATCCGAATGTTATGATGGGTGATTAATCTGAATTAAGAATATTTCTTCTGTGTAAGAATGAGATTAGAATATGCCGGTTCTTGTGGACCTGCGTGTGTAGGACTAGCAGTGATTGGCAGTCTGCTATCATGATGATAAGTATCAGTCGCACGGCAAAGCCATGATAGTCGGTTCATGCTGTTGATGAATTCAGTGCTTAAAAAGCTGTTAAAGTCTGAGGAATCTTTCTATTTTAAGGACTAAGGATTTGGAAACGAAAATTCTAAATTTCTTCCTTTCCTGTTTTTCGTCCGTTTTCATCGGGATCAGACGAAAGCAAATATTGACTGAGTGATAAATTTATGTAAATGTGATTCAAATCTAGTGGAATTACTGCAGCTGGTGCATAAGTAATGAAATAAGTGCTAAAAAGATCTATCGACGACATTTCTCATCTGATTATTCAATTATTTTTAATTATTTCTGGTTCATTACAATCGAAGGGTTGTGCTGTTTTCGAAATTCGATTTCGATTTCGAAAACGTTTTCGAAATGCACCAATTTAATTTTCGAAATCGAAATTTCATCAAAATTTTGAAAATGTTTTTATAATTTCTGTAATTTTGATTTCGATTTCGAAAACGTTTTCGAAATGCACAAATTAAATTTTCGAAATCGAAATTTCATCAAAATTTTGAAAATGTTTTTATAATTTCTGTAATTTCGATTTCGAAAACGTTTTTATTATTTTAGAAATTTCGAAAACGTTTTTATAATTTTAGAAATTTCGAAAACTTTTTTATAATTTCGGAAATGAAATCTAGTGGCGAAATGCGAAAACAGCACTATGACAGTGCATAATGGTGATTGATCAAAGGACAAAAATGCCCTGTCATTTTACATTTCGATTATTTATGGTCAATATTATTTTTACCCATAAAAATGTGATCAGAAGTGATTTTTAATCCGTTAGGCCTTGAAGTTATTAATCAACGGTCGTTGGGTTTAGTTACAAGTGGACTATTTAAATAGTTATTCAAATAAATGCAATTATTCAAACACGTCCTTCATATAGGCCTATCCAAAGAAGACTATTTAAGTTCAAATTAGTTAAGGAATTATCTATTTATACGGTTATTTAGTGAGTATTCATTCATTTTTTGATAAATGCATATAGGTTGTTGATTTAAGGTATGTAGTGTATACGGCTGTTTTTCATTAAAAGAAATTGAAAAATGAAGTGCTAACTAAATTCATTATAATCACTACCAACGTTTTTATAATTTCAATTTCGAAAATGTTTTTATAAGTTTTATAATTTCGATTTCGAAAATGAAATCTAGTTGCGAAAACAGCACTATCGAAGGGTCGACAGGCTCAATAGTTCAACAACTTCATTAACATTGCATAAAAGAGTGCAACATGAAAGACAATACAAAACTATTTGTATTTTTTCTTTATTTGATTCTGTAAAACTATCTCACGGGAGTTGAAAGTCTTCGAAAATTGCAAAAGTAAATTAACATGCTTCAGCTCAGTCAGAAAACAATTGAGATGGTGCCAAGTTAGCAAATTCTGTAAAAAAAATAGTTGCTTGCACTTGATAGTCCTGTGAATCATTCCCTCTAGAGTTGTCAAAAATTGTTTGCAGTTATTCTATGGAATCTGCCAATTTAATGAAATCACCCAGCATTGAGATAGTTGTGAATTCTGTGTTTTTCACTATACTGAAAATTTCAATTTTACGTATTACAGAACTCTACTACGCAGTATGGAACTAAGAAATAGTACTTCAGATTTTCACATTCAGTCTGGATTTCGATATTGAGACGATGTTGGAGACTAATACAAAATCCGCACCGAAGATTGATTGCTTCTCACCTGAAGGAGGCTGATAATCTGATCAATTCATTATCATATAGATCAAGTGGAAACAGCGGAGTACAGGATGTTGATTAATGCTGTTGAAAACGGCGATCACACTTATCTTGAACTGTTCCCTTCATATTCTTCACATAGCAGATGAAAGAAGCCATCTGCTCAATATGGACGGTTCAGATTGAAGTTCAGATTCATAATATTCGCTTCAAGGCGAGCACGAGATATTCATTTCCCTAACTGATGAGCATATGAAGTCAAAGCTCTTAAATTAAGAACATGAATGCCCAGCTTTCATGATCTTAATTAAACGGCAGCTTATATAGGCAAAATATGCAAAGAATGCCACGGCCGTATGATCTTAATTAACCGAAGTCTTAATTATCCGTGTCCGAATTAGCGAGCTTCGACTAAAGATAAATGCACTTCCTGAAGAATGTCAGCTTGATTTTGCGACTTCGGAAGTCTTAATCAAAGTGTAGGTAGCCAGTAGCTATTCTAGTTATTAACTTGCTCCTTCGAATAGCAGCGTTTCAAGCAAGCAGATGCCCATTTAACGCGGCGTAATTCGAGTAAGGGGCAATTCAGGTAACACTTCATTTTTTCCTACAAATATTGACTTTTCCTCTTATATAGTGCGAGTTTCACAGAACTTGCACGACAGCAGGAAACTACCGCGCATGCTCTGTGTAGCCTTTATTTTGGAAATAAATTCAATCGGTTTTGATCAAATGTACATAGAAAAGTAGAAAAATTCGCAACTTTTATTGAAGTTCAAAACTTCTGTTTTTAAGAAAAGCTATATTTGCAAATACCATTTCAGTGTTCTATGAAAGCCTGCCCTAACGCTGGCAACTGTATGTTGGGATCACTTATTTAAGCAAGTAGCTTCGAAGTTCCCAATATATGGAAATTTCAGTAACCCGCAGGGTAATTCAATTGACACGATAAATTAATAAAGTGGTGTGACAAATCTCCCAGGGATCTCAAGCCATTGATCACCATTGTTGAATGTCATATCAGTGAAGTGCTTCCTGCTCAAGAGAGTGTTTTCTACTCATTGCTTATAATGCTTCTTGATGCGCACATAATTTATGTCATATGGGCTGAGACTATGCCTCTTAATCTTCAATTCATATTGACCTCATGACATAAATTTCCAAACACAAATGATTTAAATAAGGCTACGGGGCAATGAGATCAAGCAAGACTTGGCATTGAAGCGACAAACTGAATATCAAGAAACAACAGCGAGGACATTTTCTGTAATTTGGATCCCTGACTTATGTGACTACAATGTCATCTGTCACTCGTGAATGCAACATTAAATGCAAAACTTTGAGGATTTTTCCAAGGGCAATTGCATCCTCCATGTACATGCAAAGGAATGAATTAAGTTCCTTCTGTAGTTTAGGTACTGAAAATATCCACTTTAGGCTGGAAAATATAGGAAGTTGATGCATGTAGAAGACTCGAAATCGACCGACCAATCATTTGCAATGATGTTTTGACGATCCCTGTAACCCGGTCTTTCGGGGCTTCATTAAATGCAACTTTTCAGAATACATTCGCAATGACGTATGTAAAGTAAAGACAGATGTGCAGACAGTCCACACAAACAAGCACATAAATGCATGTGCGAGTAGATCGCTTGCGTTTTGAGTCCTCTATGAAACCTTGGGTTGCACACCTGAGACAGTCAGATTTTAGCGATTGGATCGCATAGAGAAGAGAGGATGGTTAGAATTATGATCTTATTACACAGGATTCTGTGCTAATTTCGGTGTGAAGCATCCTTATTAAGCAACAGGTTCCAAAAGTAAGAAATATAGTCTTCCTAGTTATAAACGTATTTGTATGCTTTCAGAGGTATTTGATGAGACCATTTTACGCCGAATATTTGTGATGAATTTTCATGTGCTGTCAAGGTCATATTTTGCAATAATTTGGCATATTTCATTTTATGTAACCACAAGAGAATGTTGTTAGAGGAAGCTGTAAATCCTTGTATTCTGCTTTATCGTTGTAAATACCGATTGCTGGTCCACATAACAGAGTAATTTCATGAGTTTCATTCTTTTTCACTTTCAGTATGGAGACGATCCTTCTGTAATCGCCGGCGGTTCGTGGCCAGGAGAAGGAGGCAGTGAGCCTGAGGAAGGTGAATTATCGGACAGTGACGAAGGTCGTCATGAACGGAAGAAGAAGTCCAGTGAGAAAGACATCAGTCACAGACGTCATCGACATCGCAAACATAGAAATGATCAACCCAAGAAATGGCGTTGACTGGAATGTTTTCTACTTGTTGTAATATACCTCGAATTGATATCCATGGTTTGTTTTCATCTTCGTTTCTCTCCATTCGGCTGGCAGTTAGGCTGTTCCTCGACCTCGGTATTGCCATAACTTAATACTATGCTTGGACGTTGTGTTAGCTCGGATGTCATTCAAGTCGACTTCCAATGGCACGAGCAAGTTGGATCACTTACAGGCCTCTGCGTCATGCGTCCAAGGAAACATGTGCGCCCTTAAAGCACGGCATGCCTTAAAATAACGAATATCTTGGAACGGAAGAGTATAATGAAAGAAATATTATTACCGGGTATTAAAATGCTAGTGTATGCATCAACTTGGAGAATGATGACAAAACTTTGGAAGGGAACAAAAAACTGAAAACAGCAAGCTGAAGACTAGGAATATTATAATTGAATAGGAACTGTGGAATAGTAGAACTTTAGAAAGCCGAAGGGAAATATTTTGACGAAATGTTATCATAGCCAAAATTAGCCTACAAATGAAGATACAAAACTGGAGAAACAAAATTAATAGCTGTGCATCGAGTCATCAAGGTAGATCCATGTGGCAAGGTTTGCCCGGTCACTAACCTCAACGTGTACCAGGCCGACCAAATCGATTGAGCGATTAGGAAAGCCTCTCAATACCTCAGGAGGCATTAAATTAGCAAATAAAGCGCTAAACCAGTTTTTTACATTTTTTCTACCCTTTTTTTCGATATGCCTATAGCGACATGTCGATAGGATCTTATTGAACCAATTGGTTCACCTACAAGCGTTAATTATAAATTTATGGTGCGCATGCACTGCGAAGGCCATACTACACATAATGGCTTCTTTAGATATTATGGGCAACTTACTTCGTTCAAATAGACTATGCTTAGAGTCAGCAATTGATCTGATGCTGTTAAAACAATGGGGATGTTTATGAATACGCTCGGGCGAGCGTTTTATAGTTTGCGTGTCGTCTACGGTTGTGCGCGTTGCCGCTTGAACCACGGATGAACCGCTATCGCATGTAATTCTGTCTTCCCTGAGCATGAAATTGAGGCCCTAGACACGTGACGCAAAATCTACATTACAGGACTATACCGACAGATGTTGCAAGAATGTCACGCACAGCCATTGATGTTTATGGTCATGTACGCGTAGTTTATGCGTGAATTGCGCGTTATTGAGCGTGGCATGTCCCCTAGCCCTGTGGGAACGAATCTTGCGAAAAACTGGCGAATGTCAGCTGCAGAATATCATGCTAAAGTTCAGTCATATTTGCGGGATATTCGCTGGCGAAGTTCGCCGGCGACAATTCGCGCTCTGCTACCTTTTACTTTTGACTCTCTCTCTTATTTTCTTTAGTAATCCGCCTCTACAGCCGAGGCTCTATTGTCTCCCTCACCTCCTCACTATCCGCCACATATGGCTAATCTATCTAAGAAATAAGTGCAGACTATCATTCTTTGATAATGATAAGAATATAGAGAATCCGCTTATATCAATTTTCATAACATCTCTTGACATTCAATAATTTACAACAATGACAAATATTTGAATAATATCATAGTATTTACTGCGACATTTATGGAAGATAAATACTCTTTTTAGTTTAAGCCTTCGTGAATTAAAAAAGATCCCTTTTTATCACATCAGACTGAGTATAAAATATATTTTCATGTGAAGGTAATATACGAACATTACTACTTACCACTAATTAGTTGCTACAATATCCACGATTTCGCCGGTTGGCGAAAAATCAGCTCGCATTAGTAAACAAATATCTACCAACTAATTATAGCAACTTTTTCGCCACCTGTCGTTTTTTAATTTTACACATGTTTTTGGATAAATGATGACCATTTTCACATGCGGAGATAGTTTTTACTCGAAAATGAACCTTTAAAAAAATTATCCACAAAATCGCTACCTCGCCAGATAATCTGTTGATAATAGCAAGATGCGTTCCCACAGGGAGTGCGATTCGTGCAACATTTTACATAATCGAAGTTAGAAAGCGTGATTTTGAAAGGGAATAAAATTTCTAAATTATTTTTCGCTATTTAAAAATTTCAGTTTCTGAAATGCTTTTCGTTTGCTTCAAAAGTATGAGGTAAATTCCATTTGTTCGCTCGGTATCGTGCAGCTAGTGATGTAAATGGCAATAATTACCCACGAAACCGATCATTTTTGAAGCTTCGATTTGATTTCAACTCAAATTTTTATTTATATCACATCGATTTCTCTAACTTACTTGCATTCCGGTTAACAAGATCGTTGATATTTTGGCTGGAATTTAATGTTGTTTATGTTTGAAATCATCGACTTGCTAAATCCTATTAACGGTTCAAAATGTCTGTGATCAAATAATTTGGATGATTACAATTCTATGTCGAGAAATCAATGAAATTATTGCTTTTGTTCATTCCTTCTGTAGGGGATTGATTAATGATGGCGATTAATAATGCTCGAAATGGAGTCAATATGATATAGGGTAACCCACTAACCCAATTCTAACCAAGTCAGGAAGCATTATTTGACGATTGCATTTCCGAAGTTACAACAATAAAGGCCTTTCGTTATTCAACTAACTATGTTCCATATAAATGATGTTTCTCATTATTCAATTTCCAGAATATTCCATTGAAATGTTTTTTCTGCATAGAGCCCCAACTCTCCAAAGTCAGTAAATAATTTGTGACAATATACAGCATGGTCGTTTGTATGAAGCAGGTAGATAAGTAATTACTAAGTGAAAGACAAAGCATAGCTAATTATACTTTATCATGCTGCAGAAGCATTATTTTGAGTTTTTATTGCACTGTAAACCGTAGACAGATAATTATCCTACAAAATCAATGACAAAATCAACCTATGATTGTCACCTCTAATATCCTGCGATATCCGATGAATTTGTAGGTTCTCCACCGACGGAATTCTGTAGGTTTTTGTCGGCTACCACTTTATTTATGTTATTTGTATTATCATTTTCTTAATAGTTTGTGAAGATTGATATCCGATATTCTATAGGATACATTTGCTCAATTTTATACAATATTGGAATTAAAGTTCATAGTGCAAGTAGAAGAATATTGAAAATTCGCTTTTTTACGAAATACTACTGCTCTACTGCTCTAATTGATGATCATGTAAAAAAATTAGTGCAAGCATACAGAACAATTTATGATAACAGTAATCTCAAAATGTACAGAATTGATATGAGAATCAAAAATGAGGTTGCCAACTTGGCTTCAAACAATCAATACATATACAGTACAATCATGGCTTTAAACAAGCAATCAATGTTGGACTCAGATGATAACTTGATTCCCGAGAAGCAGAGGCATTTTCAATCACAGCTCTGGAAAGTTATCACATAATTTGTAATTCAACAAAACTGTAAAATTAAAAAAACTGTAAATTAGTGATTACTTGAATTTTGGGCAACCTGTATTGTTGTGTGGCAAAACCATGATTTAATTGAATAACCTACATTTTTGATATAATTTTAGCCATAAATTCATTGCTATTCATTTGTCGCTCTTTGTCAGTTATTGCAGGTGTTCAGTGGCAATCATCCTACAAAGAACTAACAATGACCGACAAAATAGATTTTGCAGGATAAATGTCTGTCAATTGTCAGTCAACGGCTTACAGTGTGCCAATTGGAATTGTATGTAACTTTGAAAACTTCTCTATCATCCCTGTATGTTAACTTTTGGCACCAACTGCACCTTTTCCATATGTCTATTTCAGATCTTTCCAAATGAATTTCAGACATTAGATGGATTTCAGATTTCTCTAGCTGAATTTCAGATCTCACAAGCTCAACTTTGAAAAGATCTTTAATTCAAATGGAGATCTCTAATTCATCTAGATCATATCTGAAATTCATTTGGGCAGATCTGAAATCGATTTGGAACTATCTGAACCATGTGAACAGTAAACACTTTGATCTGAACTGGAAATGGAGGATGTGTATCCTCAACGAAGATATCGGACAATGCGCCAGAAGTTTGAAGCTATCATAGATATTCTTTTACTCATCACAGATATCTTTAGTTTCCAAATATCTCACGAGTTTACAGTCTTTATATCTTCCAATATGGTCACTCATGAATGCTGCGTGGACTGTGTGCTTATACTTCATCACATGTTCATCAACACATGAAGAATTTGCATCACTATGATCAGCGCTGCATAATAAAGCTTAACTTTCAAGCTAACAATTAGCAAACTCGAAAATGAAGTACATCATTTTTGCTCCAGATCTTTCACATTGCATAAAATTATACCATTATTGTAAAGCAAGATTCACGTTATCCCAAACGGTGGGTGTGTGATAATTAGAAATGCTAACAATTTAGTACAAGCCACTGGTGGCAAAGGAATGTTCAAAAATTCACGGACAGAAATCGAATTGCTACGATCGCTTTAATCGAAATAATGATATGAAATCAAGAGTTTTAATTGGACCCAATTTATTGGTACGCAGCTGCCTCGGCAGTGGAAGCGCTCAAATTATAGGGCCTATCAAAAAATGGAAACTTTCAAATTTTCCAATACTTTCCATAATTTTCCACGGAAAATTTTCATCACTAGGAATCAGGGTTTTACTTTCCACAAATCGAATTCCGATTAGGCAAAAATTACAATGTCTTTTGCTGATGGATTTTCTGCCCCTACTGCTGAAATTGATACTCAAGTTGGCTGCGGATTAGCAGTACTACCATGATAATTAAGATTCATTCTACAGGTGCATTATTGCAGTAAATAGCCTCTGCCAAATTCAACCTGTATCACGGATAGAAATATTAATTATCAAAAGCGTCTTACAATCAGAATTATTATTGATTACGAGAAAAGCAAGTTGACGCAAAGTCTAAAACGTCAAATGATAGGACCAAAGTAAATATGGATAGGACTTTATGTTACAAGCGCTCAAAAGTTATCCATATTTAGCAGGTTCACTGGTAATCTAAAAATATTTATGTACAAGTTTTGTATCTCAATTTGGCAGATTTTTCTTCTCATTTTTCAGTAAGATGCATCTGTATAAGCCTATGCCATTTTGTTGCATGCCCTTCTGTAGATGAACGAAGAGTGCTCTCATTAGTATGATGCGTTGTATTAAAAATAAATTTTGTTATTCAATTCCATGATGCTTTGATTTTTTTTATTCGATTATATGATGGAAACCTTTTCTCAATTTAAGTGTACCATGTATCAGGATTAACTCCCTTAAAGTATATGAAGCATTAAATGCTATATGGCATAGCTGCTATCAATAATATATACAAGTAAAGCTGTAATGGTAAATAACATTTTTGGCTATAATCATATTATAACAACTTCAAATACTACTGCAACTTGTAAGCAGTGCTGATTTTTGCTCTATATCTGATTTTTCTATGTGCCAATCCATCCGGGATTTGCACCTATTTGGCACCCGTTTGTTATTCTCGAGTGTCACCAGGCTTTTGGCACGTAAGTGCGACCTAAATTCGCACGCAGAGGATTACAGTGTGCATGACAATGGTTACATAAGATATTTTTTGTCACAAAAAATGTCATTGAGTTTGCTTGAAATTGAAGACGCTTCTTCAATAGCCATGCTATTTTTATAATGAAACTTTTTGATGGATTTCGCCAATTGTTGGACGGGAAAACAAGAAAAAATGTTTGTTGGAAGTGATTTCACAAGGAGACATGCCACGCTCAATTACGCGTTATTCACGGGTAAACTACGTGTAATTAGGTTAGGGCGGTTTTTTATTGACCTAAAAAATTACGAATTTTGACTTTATTTTCAAGTAAATTTTTACCTAAAATTGACTTAAATGTAAAATTTTAACCAAATCTTTTTACCTAATTCAGTTTTGTTTAACCAAAGAAAGCATCATTTCAGACTTCATTTCATACTTGTTTTAATTACAGAAACACATTTTATTATTGAGCCCACAAATACAAAGTTCTTCACGAAAAGAAGGAATGCTTCTTAAACAACGAGTTAATTGTTACTGGCGTTGTAATTCATTATTGCATAGTATTTAGTGTATTGGGGAGAAAAGTTTCTGTTAAAATGCAGGAAATTTTTCAACTAGGAAAAGCTTCGTTCGATCGCAGCTGTGGTTGATTGTGCACACAACAGAAGATTGTATTCAGTTGGTGAAATATCGTCACGTGCCAAGTAAATCTCCATGATATCATTCTTCGATAAACGCAAGTTTTATATATGATTTGATTTCACAGAGATCAATTCCGAAATCCAGACTGTTTACGTCCTGTATTACCTGACGAATGCTGTAGTTGGTTCCTTCGCATCGCCCCATTAGATGATGCAGAGGTCACGTTGCCACATCCACTAGTTGGTCAACAATTACTGTGCTGGAAACTGTAGATTTTGCACGACTTACAAGTAATCCATCATCCTCGAAACCCAGCACAATTTATTTGACGTCGGAAAAGTGTTCTGCATGCCAAAACGCCGCGTTTAACCACGTTAAAAGCCGCGTTAAAAACACCTCGCACCATCAATTTTAGATTTTTCATTTCTTAGCCCACCAGTCTCTTAAAAAAATACAGTTAGATATAATCTATGCAGTACTTTCACCGAAGTTTGAAATTAGGCCAACTTTTTTATTTATTGAATGTGGGCCTAAATGCGGTGAAAGGTAATTAAATCAAAACAGCCGTTAGCTAGGTCAGGTAAACAATGGACATTGCCTATATATACGAGCAATGTGCCTAACTTTCTATACTCAAACTATGCTTTTCAATAAAGCATCTTTTTAGCGATTCTTGGATCCTAAATCCAATTTAAATTCGCTGATTTGACCAACAATTGCAGATTTTGTCGAGAATTCTTTGAAACGTTGTCCAGCGTTTTCGAAATCTGTTGTCAAGTTATAATTTGTAATTGATGCCTAAAGCTATTGTGTTCTGGTGAATATCGAATTCTAAGTTGACTTTCAAAGAACAGCCCACACTATTTTCCATTTTTTTAAAATTATGGAAGCATATTTACTCCTACATATATTACTTACATCCTATTTATATTACTTTTACTTACATGGAAGCATACTTACTCGGCTTTTGAATGTTAGCATCTGGGTAGGTGCTCCAAGTCATTGAAATCTAAATAATTGTTATGGGCTTTTCGGGAAAACTGAGTTTACACAATTTTAATGCTTTTTAATGAAATTTGCAACCTGTTTATGAAATGACTGGAATTGTGAAGTATGTTGATGATATCACCATCTGTATCCCTTTATATAAGTCTGGGTGTAATGAGCATGTTTTGGAGGAACACAGCAATGTAATGTCATGGGCGTGTAATATGAAATTAGTCGTGAATCAGAAGAAATCAAACAGTATCGTAGTTAAAAAGACCCTGACTTGTCTGCCAATTCGCATCCCTGATGTTGAATTTGTGGCATGTCACAAGATTCTTGTTGTCATTTGGAGCAGTGACTTAAAATGGAACCGTCATTTTGAATATTTCTCTAAAGTTTTTGTACAGAGACTTCATTGCTTGAGAGTGTTGAAGCAATTTCTTGAAAAAGAAAAATTGATTACTGTGTATAAAAGTCTCCTCTCGCTTTTAGAGTATTGTTCACCTCTTTTTGTTGGTATCCCAGCTAGTCTGTCTGAAGACCTTGAGAAATTGCAGAGACGAACACATAGAGTTATTTGTGGTATGTCATGTAAGTGCGATTGTATGGGAAACCTTGCAGTGAGAAGACTGAAAGCTGCGAGAAAACTGTCTATTGCATTCTCATCCGCTACATCAGCATCTTCCACCTGTCAGTAGGCGTACTGGTCGTATCATATTACCATTTTGTGCAACAACACGCCGTTTGAACTCATTTCTTGTGTATACTCGTATGTCAGCATTGCAGCTAAGAAATTGTCCTTCATTTGATTTATAGCTCGCATAATGGGCTTTCACGTTATATGAAAGAGTGAAACAATTTACAGTTGTATAGTGTTAGCCAGTGGCGGCTCATCAGAGGAGGCGAGGGAGACATTGCCTCCCCATGAATTTTATTTTTTCATTTTCAAAGTAGGCCCTATTTTACATTATAATTTACTAGGCCTATATTGTATGACTTATTTTGGCGAGCACATACCTTTAATTTTGGGAATTAATTGATTTTAAAATATCCATTTGTGAAGCGTGTCAAACTACTTCTGGCTTTTGCTTCATAGTTAAAATCTAATTTCTAATTTTTCATTTTTTGCCTCCTCATAGAAAATACCCACGAGCCGCCACTGGTGTTAGCTCTGATGTACATACATGCATCAATACCTGACGTTCCGCCTGTCCAAAGGTTGAAAATTCTTGGAGTGACCTTCGCAACAGACCTGAAATTGGATACTCACTTTGATAATGTTAACCAACTTGCTTCGCAGCGGTTGTATGCCTTGTGGATTCTCCGACCTCTGCTCAGTTTTGTTGACTTGAAGCGAATTTTTTGTGGATTGATTCTCTCTACCATCGAGTCCGGCCCTCCTTTATTTGTTTCAATGACATCACGCAATAAGAAGTTGCTGGACAGTATTCAACGTTGTGTTCATCGCATCGTGTGTCATCAGGACTGCAATTGTACCTCCTTTCCTGATCTGAATTCTTGTCGCGTAAATGCTGCTATTCGATTCTTGAACAAGATCATCCACTGCATCATTTGTGTCCAGACTCATCCGCTCGATGTGATCCTTCAACCTATGTGTCGAACTTCCCGCCGGCGTAACTCTTTCTTTCCGGCTACTGCTATCATTGTAAACAATGCTGTGATTGAATGACCAATCGTTCAATTGCTTCAGCCTAATAGCCTTGTATTGCATTTCTTTGTCTAATTACTACCGACTGTGCCATTATCTTTCTGTCTTATTGAAATGTATTTTGTACCTAAACATTACCAATGACTTCTGAAAATATACATTTACTAACTTACTTACTTACTTACTAACATCTACATATCCAAAGATGATTTTACTTTAACTTCTTATGATTACATGCATGTCCTGTGACTTTCTGCTATTTGTGATTCTCAGTATCTTGAAATATATGGATTTCGATTCTATTCTATTGCGAAGCAGCTGTTGAATTGCCCCTCCCTGTTTCCACTCCGACAGCTAACGTAGTATGGGCCTATGAAGCAGTACTTGAATGTTGATCTACTTGGTCTAGCCTACGGATCAATGCGATCTCCGACAAAATGGGCACAGGACTCCTATGAAATAGCAGAAACTGTTCCATATGGAATATTTTTGCTTCAAATCACCAAAATTGGGAAAATTATTGACTCACAAAAATTACCGATTTTTTGAAAATGACCGGTTATTACCGGTAATTTTTGAATCTTTGGCTTGACTATTTCTCTCCCTGAAGTTTCGGCCACGAATTCTTGTTTGATGCTTCATTGCTGCACATGTCTCTTTATTGACCTTGACTTTTTTCTATGTACAGCATGTCTTTGCTTCTCTTTTTCTCAGTGTGACATCAGTTTTCTGTTTTCTCTGTACCGTTTTCCTCGTTCAGAGTGGATGGCATGTTGGATCGGAGTCAGCGTATTTCTCATAAACGACCGTGCAATCTCAACTCAACTGAAATAGTATTATGTGTTAGCTAAAGCAAACAGCAGACATCAAGCCTTCTTCGTATTCGTCCGACTCCAAGGCATCTCTACAGCAACCCGTACTGCCGTCCTTCAGTGAGAGACGAGCAACGGAAATCTCTGTTGTGCAGAACAATTATGATCAAGAGCCAATACTTCGGGAGCCATTTTCGTCTCTTAAAACAGAATGAATAAGGGATTGAGGCAGATATGTAACGACCGCACGTTCGCTCGTTACACATTTTGACCTGAGATTCCTCTATGAAGCAAAACTTCCAAAGCATCTATACTAAAGTAGAAGAGCATTCAACCAGTAAATGAGGAAAATATGAAGTTTCATCAAAATCAGATCATTAGTTTATCCACTACTTTAAAAAATAGTACTTTTTCGTTCGCTCACAGACGAGTAATAAGTTATTTTTTGAAGCACCTTGTAGCCAAGGTAAGCATTTGAAATGGCATTTACTGACCACGTTCTACATGTTCATGGTCCCTCTACATATACATACTAAATTTGCTTAGATTTCAATAACAATTTTAGCATGTGGCAGTCAACTACAAATTTATTATTTTTCATAATAGAGTATTTTTTTTAGTTTAAAATTCAAATTGTGATGAAATCACCGTGATATCAATAATCGAACCAAAATAAAAAGTATTTAATAATTATAGACCATATCCAACAACATTTTATAAGCGGAATTGTCTGATTCTAATTTTGAAAATTCGACTTGGAGTTCCTTTTTTTCGTGGAATTTACATGAAGAATTGAAGATGTGTACGCATTTGAAGAACTAATAAAAATGTCGTCAATCTACATATTTATTGCCTGTTTTGTGTTCAAATTATCGTTTCAATGTAGAAGTCATTGAATGATTTGACTGAACAGCAATGTAACCACAATAAATTAGGACCTGTTGATAATCCTGATTTTCAAAGCGTGACCGAATTCTGCAGTTCATAAGCCTTTATGTAATTCATTGACTTGAGGTCGACTTAATCCTCGGATTAGGTTACTCTTGTATCCCGAAAATCATTTATTCATTGTCTAATCATCATCCAGGTACGCGAGCTCATTAATTTCGATGCCTTGCAAGTTGTACGTAGGCCAATGCCTATTCCACCTAAAGACTTGTGGATGAGTCACGACCAGCAACCACAGGTCTTGGGAGGCGAAGTAGAAGAGTGGGATCCTTTTCAGATAAGCCCCACCAAAAACTTACCTCCGCCACCCAAAGAAGACTGTAAAAAAGAGGATATGAAACTTGTACTTATTAGCTGTCATTGAAGAGGATGAAATTGGGACATGTCGTTAATAATTTGCATGAAAAGGTCCGTATTTCGGTACATTTGCCTTCAAACGAACTCACACAAGTATACATGAACAAGAGGTCTGTGTGTGCCGCATTGGCGCTTATTCTACATCTTGTAAGCTTAGACATGGCAGAACGATTCGATGGTTTGTGTAACAGTTCCAGTCGTTGGATCCACAAAGTCTTCGGTATGATTATTAACCGTTTGATGAGCATTCATGCCAATCATCGTTTCAATTTCTTGGTGTGATGCCCACAGTGGCGGGGCTTAACTTTTCGCGAGTGCATTTTTTGCATTGGTGGCGGCTTATCTGGAATGGATACGAAGAGTCAAGAAAACATTTTGTGCTGAGATACGTCGTACTGAATAGGCTACGTTCTCTGAATTGAATTATTTCAGTTGGACTAGTGTGCAGTGAATGTAAAATAATTCAACCCAGCTACTGTAGCAGTTCATTACTTCGCAATTAGCCTTCATTCTGATGGATTCCTCTCTGTCCATGAATTATAGTTAATTAGATTTCCCTTATAATGCTCTCAGCCGTTTTTGCATTAATTTCTTAATTTTATGGCGTTTGCATTTGCGCATTTGCTTAATTTGCATTGTATACCATGTATTGCGGTCCGATATCAGTGATAATGTCCGCTATCCGTTGACTGCCCGGAAAACCAGAACCCTTATTTTTAAGACATCTATTCAGAAAATAGAGCATGGATCAAGTGAGGGACTCCAACTACAAGCAATCTAACTGGCATATCAAATTTCATGAAATTTATGAAATTAAAATGACAGCTAGATTGCAAGTATCAGGAGTTCATCGCTCCATCCATGCCCTATCCATACGGCTTATAAAACATGGCAAAGTAAATAACAACATATCAAGAGAGTAACAAACATATCTACTTTGTAGGCTACATAACATAAGTCATTGAAAGGTAATGGTCACAACATTTCTTTCTGCATCTGCATTGATCTTCATGCATTTTGTTGGAGGTCCCACGATACTCGTTTCACTATTGCAAACTACTTGCACTGTTTCGTGTACGTGTTTTTCTTGAACACAGATCGATCTGTTGCAGGATGCGCCTAATCCTCGAGACAATGCATTTGATATGCTCTTCTCCTTATTAAAAGTCAATTTTGGATTCATCTTGTTGTATCGATCGACTGTTGAGCACGATTTCTGGCCTGTCACGGCCATAACGTCCTTGTCACTGAACCCAATTTCCTTTAAGGTCGTTACAGTGGTTGATCTGATGGAGTGGTTTGTGTAAACCGTCGATAGTTCAGCTCGCTCTGAAATATTTTTCATCATACCATTGAGTGTATTCTTCCCCAGTGGTGCTTTGCTGCAATACCACTCATTCGATCGCCAGTTAATTTTCGGTTTTGGGAAAAGAAGGTTGCTCTATTTTGGTAACTTACAATAATAAATTTTGATAGCCTCGACAGGACATTGACTTTTATCCTCCAATTCTGTGATGATGATCTGTCGGGCTGAATTGGTATTGCCAACTCGGATATTTTTTTCTTTGAGTGGTTTCAAGAGATTGATGTACGTTTCATTACCATTTTCGAAGAATTTGAGAGAGGATTTTGTAAGGGACCGAATCCATTCCCTTCCTCTAAATCCAAACTATGTTGAAAAATACTTCATCTTGAAGTCTCTCAGGGGTTGTATGTGTGAAATACATAAGCAATTTCTCCTTATCATCCTCATCAATAGACTCTCAATGTGTCTTTCATCTAGTAGACAGCGATGAATAGCAGCACGTATACAAACCAATGAGGTTGTGGAATAATGTTCCCCTTTTCGTGTTCGTATTTTAGTAAAAAAAGTCTCAAATATGATTCAAGGTATCGTGCCGGCAGGGTTTCAATGTTGCTTGATAATTTGTTCTTTTCCAGGAATGTTTTCAGCATCTTTATATAATTCTTCGTTTGTCGTTCGGTGTTTGCTGATTTGGCACTGTTTTCCAAGTTAAGAATTTCATTCATTTGTTCATTTGACAATTCACATTATCCACTTTCATCCATATGTACGTGTAGTTGTTGCTCCTCGATGTCTGTTGGTAATCCAGTCCATTAATTGAAAATAATGTCTTCTGTGCTTCCCATTAAATTCTCCATAAAAACCATTTCGTCTAAATCAAGTTTGCTAATCTGGTTGGTCTCAATGCGTGAAATGTCCATTTTGCTCAATCGTGAATGTAAAAATAATGGTAGCTGACTATCTTCAAACTTCAAACTTGTCTGATTATAAGATGCAATCATAATAATTAATCAATATCATGTGTATTACAGCTTTAGCTGTGAATTTTAAATTTTGATATCTACTCACAAATTATAATATCATAATATAGTGATATAACTACGACATCTGTACTACCACAGAAAATGTAGCACGAGGCGAAGCCGAGTGCTACATCTTTCTATGGTAGTACAGATGGAGTAGTTATATCACTATTATCAAACGATCAAGAAATGTCAATGAACTCTATGGACCAGTGACGATATAGACAATCTGCTAAGAACACAAACGTGGTTGGCTTTCCATGGCATCCAAAGTCCTAGTAGATAGCCTATCCAATATTGATGTCATGCATTTCCATAGAAATTAACAATACCATAGAAAGTACTATTATCTACTTCTATGTGCATTTCCTTCATTTGAATTTCAAGTGAACCGATATTTAACTGGCATTTGCATGAGGTGTAGCCTTATTATCTATACCCAAGATATCATCTAAGCTTACTTGCAATTTGGGTGCATTGTAGGGTAAAAAAATGTAGCACGGTAGCCCATTGGATTACATGTATTTTGATTCATAGAAATTCCGTTCTACATTAGAAAATGTAGAACGCATAGTTCAACATAGTGGAGATAGGAAGGGAGTTTGATAATAAACTATTTCAATTGTATTTATCGAATGACAACATAACGACAGATATACGTAGATTTCCATGATTAAACATAGAAATGAACATGAAATGAACAGCTAATTGACGGTCCGGGAATTGCAGCAATTCTAGATATGTTAAAGCTTGATTTCCGGGCAGATAATGTATTGAAATTTTGTTCATAGATGTCTTTTGAACATGGTATACAATATTGATGACATACACATTTTACGGGCATCAATGGACAAATTTTCGGCCCTCAAAACATGTATGCCATCATACTATTACGCTTCAGATTTGCTTTTTAGGTTTTCGTTTTGAATACTGAATTCGTCGTGCTCTTGATTCTTCTGGATTCCTCATCTAAATAGGAGGTTTTAATGCGCAGCACTGTATAGTCTATCTCACAATATCAGCAGTAGATCCCATTTTCGGTTATCGCAACTCTGATGCTTCTGGATCTTTGGTTTGAGTTATACTCTTTTAGGTTTTGCCATACATTACTGAAGACACACTTTTGCGCAATTTACTATCGAATGCATATGCTGTGTAGGCTACAGCGGTGCAGAACTGTGCAGAACTTGAAATTAACATCCGAAGAAAGCACTACATTTGGTCATGGAATAATAATTTCTTTTCTCACCGGCTTAATCCTAAATAGTATGTAAATTGGCGACAAACGGTTCAGCATGAGTTGTGGGATCGTAATACAAGACATTATGCATCGGTAACGTACATAAGATCTCAACTTTCTAACACTTGTACATGTAGGTGTTTAGTTTGCACTCTTGTATTATAAGCATATTCTTATCCACTTTCTTTCTGTATATACAAGTTAAATCTTAAGATAGAAAGATTCTAATAATCCTCTAAAGTTTCTTGCGTTTGGATATATTTAAGGAATTTACAACACATTTCATGATAATCTATGTTATTCTCCGCAACTCTCTATCGGTCAAGAGAAATGCCACCCATGTAACCGACGATATATTGGCAATCTTCAATCTGACCCATCTTCATGACTACTAACATCACAGATGACAAAATAAATAGATAAGTCTGAATGCTACAATGGCTTGCCATCGCTACGATTCTATTACGAGAAAACTGTAATCAGAGCAACACCTTTGCCACATAGGTTCAGGTAGCAAGTTTTAACCTGTCGATACTTGCGCAAAACGTTCAATTGATACAATTTCACTGGATTCGAATGCTGTCACTCAACGTCAAAAATGCCTGCTATAACTAAAATCTCGAATCGTTCATCATTGTTCTAGTGTATTGTATAGTATTTATTACCCAACGATGTGTAGCCTACATGAATTACTTTTATTAAAAAGCTCCTCATATAAAACAAATGTTAATAACCTCATACGATGATGTCAATCATCCCAGCTAGAGTTAAGTGTAGGCCTACAGTGAATGTAAAGCGTGACAAGCGCTAAATTTGAAAAATCGGGGACAATCCTTTGAAATAGTTCATAGGAGCAGACGGATATTCTGAAAGTGTATACATCTTTTTAGATTCTATGGAGCATTTGCTTGAATTCAGTTTGGATGCAAAACACGATAAGCGCCAATCATGAGCTCATTTAAGGTTCTGCGAAAGCAATAGAACATAGCAATAGAACCTGGATATCCTCTCGATTCATATTTGCCCTGATTTCAATTGCGCCATAATATTATTTGCGGACTGTGGTCAACTATTCACTCATCAGCAGCACCGAGATGATGTCATCTTTCTTCACTCGTTCAGGTAATGTCTGATCACATTTGTGTTTACTTGGACGAACCACTTGTGTTGAAGTTTCATTCAAAATGTTGCTATAACACACTATGTCATTTAAGAATGATGCGAATATCCTAATCCTAGCACACTGGCAGCCATCGCAATTTTTATCAAAAATGAAGGGAGCGTTTATCGCGTTTCGCATGAAAAACGAGTTGATTTTTTATTGTGGAGGCAAAACGAAGATCAGACCATTTCAAATTGTCATCATAGGGATAATGTATTTCAGGAAATCCAGTATCGGAGTCCAGCGCCATCCGGTGATTTCTATCTTTCATTTGAAAACAAAAAAATAGTTAGTTTGTACCATTGCCTAGGGAGGGTTTAACAAGGGATTTTCCGGGAATTCCCGATAATTTTGACTCTCGATATCTGGGTGAAGTCGATTTCAGAAAATCATTCGCATGCATTAACAGCATTATAGAAACAGGAATTGCAGCCCAACAATAGGTGCACGGAGGTTGCCTTTTCCATGACTTTCCGATTTGTCAATAACTCATAAATCTTGATAGATTGATTCAAAACTTCGCATTCTGTCAATGAGTGTGGAGTGTTCTCTATTTATATGAAAAATTCATGCAGATCGGATTAAAGAAGCACTTTAAGAATGAAAGATTTTAATGTGGTGGCTGCAAGTTATCTTTGCCAGGCTTGGAGCGAATGCGCTTTTGTATTCATTTTTGAAATGCATTTAAATACTACTTTCAAGTATTCCTTATTTGTATAGTACCCCAACCTGATATCCATAGGTCAGCTATAACTAGTTATGCAAATGGAAAATTTTAAGTAAAAATTTTCCAGAAAATTTTCCAATTTTTTCAAAATTTTCTGGAAAATTTTCCATTGGAAAATTTTGAAATTTATTTTTCGGTGATTGACGTTTTTCCTTTGTTTTGAAGACTTATGATAGTCGTTTGAAAAGACTATGTAATATTCAAAGACCGAAAACTTCTCTATCATCCCTGTATGTTAACTTTTGGTGCCAACTGCACCTTTTCCATGTCTATTTCAGATTTTTCCAATTGAATTTCAGACATTAGATGGATTTTAGATTTCTCTAGCTGAATTTCAGATATCTGCCACAAGCTCAACTTTGAAAAGATCTTTAACTCAACTGGAGATCTCCAATTCATCTGGATCATATCTGAAATTCATTTGGGCAGATCTGAAGTCGATTTGGAACTATCTGAACCAGATATGGAGGATGAGTATCCTCAACGAAGATATCGGACAATGCGCCAGAAGTTTGAAGCTATCATAGATATTCTTTTACTCATCACAGATATCTTTAGTTTCCAAATATCTCATGAGTCTTCCAATATGGTCGCTCATGAATGCTGCGTGGACTGTGTATGCTTACACTTCATCACATGTTCATCAACACATGGAGAATTTGTATCACTATGATCAACGCTGCATAATAAAGCTTTACTTTCAAGCTAACAATTAGCAAACTCGAAAATGATGAAAGTATATTTTTTTTGCTCCAGATCTTTCACATTGCATGAAATTAAACCCCTATTGTAAAGCAAGATATACGTTATCCCAAATGGTGTCTGTGCGATAATTAAAAATGCTAATATGAATGTTCAAAAATCCCCGGACGGAAATCGTATTGCCACGATGGCTTTAATCGAAATAATGATGAAATCAACAGTTTTAATTGGACCCAATTTATCGGTACGCAGCTGCCTCGGCAGTGGAAGCGCTCAAATTATAGGGCCTATCAAAAAATAAAAACTTTCAAATTTTCCAAAATTTTCCATAATTTTCCGGAAAATTTTCATCACTAGCTATAACCCGATTGAGGTGAAATGCTATTCTCTTCAACGTGTCATTCGTAAGGATTTCTGAAATAACAGTGGCCTAAAGGAATCATCAGAATCTTTGATGATCAAAGACAGGGTTCTAAGAACTCGTGGCATCATTTCATTTTCAAATAACAACTAATGAGATAATAGGACAAAACATAATGAATTTCCACACGCTTGCCAAATGCGTTGAATAGATATTTATGATCGACACAGCTATACCTGTGTCATACCTATGTCATAATACTGACATACCTCACGCTAAATGCGAGCGCCAATTCCTAAAGTGCTTTACCCTACCTTTCCTATTCAAATTGCACAATAGCAATTGCACAACTTTGCATCCAAATACGAGATCCCATCAGTTACAGAAATCTGCACTTTTGTGGTAATTAAATAATGTTACAAAGTGGCAGATAACACGGAGTAGACTACAAGTAGCATATACCTGAAGCCATTAATGAAATCGAGATGTTATTCATTGCAACTTCTGTGCAAAGGAGATTTCGTTTACACTTCAAGTTCCTGCGCTTAGAAGCAACGATTTCAAAATTTCGTGATAGGGACTTTCTGCGAATGGATCCTCTACCGGTAATCAAGTGGCATCTTCACTGGCAGAAGGATGCGGCATGTGCAAGTTCAATGAATGCGGTCTTTCAACATTCTCGTGCAACTGGTTGTATAAATAGTCTATGATTTATAATTTATAAATAAACAAAAAGCGCTTTCGTAGTACAAAAGATCAATAGTCAGTTAGTCACCAAGGCAAACGTAGAGTGAACAAGATATCTTTCTGTACACAGCGGTCGGGTGCGAGCCGTTTAATGCACAATGCCTCGTCGATAAGTAAATAAATAAGTGAGTGAATGTACTTTTTAGAATAAAAATCATCAATACAAATGCAAACCGTGATTTACACAGTAGTCTCAAAGTGAGTGAAGAAGCATATCACAAAACTAATTGGAATGTACATAAAGTCATGTAAACAACAAGTTTGCGTTCATTAGAGATGAAACATACGGAATTTTTGGCGTTTCTTTGTTCTATAAGAAGGTAGACGGATTTGGCGAGTATGATGCTGCCCTTTTGGTGAAAGTGGGTGAAGGACATGTGATGGTGAACTTTCATCGACACGAAAAAGCTTACAGCTAATATTTCGTCGTCTATTCGGAAAAGAAAAGTCATCACATCTGTTCACCGGCCAAGAATGAGACTTTGAGGACGAAATTATCCTGTGTGCGCGACGTTGTATACGTTTTAGACGGCCTTCGTCATTTTTTGACAGCTTTACGAACACTGGGCAGGCTTATTCAAATATTCTTCTAATTGAAATCTCGTAAATAACATTTAGATCTTCAATGGATGCATAGTTCCTGATCTGACGAATAACATAGAATCGACGGCTTCCTCTTGAACACATGTTTACAACATGATCCCTCCAAGTCCACTGACTGTTGAATAAAACTCTGAGAATAGACAGACACGATGTCTGAGGAATTTCAAGATCAATGGATCGCAGCAGTTTATGACGAGCATTTAGACTTAGATATACTCGTATTCAAACAAATGGCATTTTGACTACACCAATGCTGAACATTTTTTTGATCTCACGTTTACATTGGAGCGATATAACATCATAATTACCATCATTCAGAGGCAAAATCAGATTTATGTCATCAGCGTATTTTACGACTTTTTTCTTAACAAATACGGCATTCAAGTCACTGACGAAGCAGCAAAAAAGCGACGGACCAAAGCAGAGCCTTAAGGGATGCCTCTACACACAGGAAAGTATCTTGAGAATGCCATTTGAAGTTTAACGCAGGAAGTCCGATGCAAAAGATAGCTCACTATCCACATAAGAAAGCCCAACGGGAGACCTAGATAATTCATTTTACGTAAAAGTAGAGAGTGCTCAACATCCTCAAAAGCTTCGTACAAAGGTTTTGTGATGCGCTGGATGTTTGCGAACCAGCGAACAGATCCTTCAAATCTGCAAGCGCCAATTCTGGGGACTCATATTGGGATATCAATGAGTTTAAACCATTTGAGTTATTTTCTTTACCGCTTAGAAAATTAACAACCGACCACAGCGATTTGCCGCAATCCTTTGATTGATTTGCCTATGAGAGCTTAGCTTTATGTATCTCACTGCGCACCTTTTGTTTTACAAAGATTGTTTACAAAGATTGCTACAGGATTGTAGCAAGGACAATTGCTGTCTCTGTAATCTCTCCATTTTTCGTTTATCAGATGTTTTGTTAAGGGAGCCATCCAAACTTTGTCGTTAGAAGTCATTTTTACAATGTTCCTTGGTATTGTCATATCAATAGCATTGTTGAGAATACGATAGAAAATTCATCATTGTTCATTTACATCAGTCTCAGAAAGTAAGTCTTTCTAATCTACGGAGAAAATCCTTCTGCACAAATTGCGTAGATTAGATAATCTGTAGTCGTAAACAATAGCAGATCTAACATTTACATCACTTGAATTGCTTACAGAGTCTGAGGGAGACACTTTCAAAGTCAAATGATCAGATGTAGAAAAATGGAGCGTTATAGTCCGGGAGCTAGCGTGAAGTTGTGCAGGGAACGAGGTAGTACATAAAACTTTCATATAGCATAGCACACCTCTAACCTACTGCAAAACTTCGCGTCTGCCGGATCAGATCATTTGCTTTTAAGAATAGAGAGGATAACACAATCCTATGTATTTCCAGTGGTAAAATTGTGACATTTAAGGTGTTGACTCCATTTTTCGAATTTTTGCTCATAAAAGTTACACAAATTGATATTTTGTTGAACTGGTTATTATAGAAATCATCTACAGATCATGATCTTTCAAATGAGTTATCATTCAGTGACAGAGGATGAAGTAAAGTGTACAAACAGACACTTTTCGTTGGTGTAACTGCAAATTTTAACATAGAAAATTCAGGAAAATTGTTGATATACTTTAACGAAAAGTGTCTGTTTGTACACTTTATTTCATCCTCTGTCACTGAATGATAACTCATTTGAAAGATCATGATCTGTAGATGATTTCTATAATAACCAGTTCAACAAAATACCAATTTGTGTAACTTTTATGAGCAAAAATTCGAAAAATGGAGTCAACACCTTAAATGTCACAATTTTACCACTGGAAATACATAGGATTGTGTTATCCTCTCTATTTCTGAAAAGCAAATGATCTGATCCGGCAGACGCGAAGTTTTGCAGTAGGCTAGAGGTGTACTATGCTATGTGAAAGTTTTATGTACTACCTCGTTCCCTGCACGACTTCACGCTAGCTCCCGGACTATAATATGTATCACAGCTTTCATTATAGACATCTGAAAGATCATTAGGAACTAATACATGATCGAAGTAACCACATTTCCTGGTTGCACATGCAACAATATATGTCAAGTCGTGATCTGTAGGGGCCTACATAGTGATAGCGTGTCAAATTTGTTAAAATTATGAACATCAGGCGGTATGTACATGCAAAAGATAATTAGCATTTTATTTCTAAAAGACAACTGTAAACATCAACTTCACTTGGAAAATCAAAATCGGACAAGAACTGAAAATAGCTGGATATGGTGACAATCTTTGACGCATATTAAAGTTGGACAATAGCTGGAAATTACGAGGAGAGAAAACAGTCTTAAAGCGATCCAATGTGTCACCTACAAAGGGGACACGAACAAAAACAGGCTTCTTTTCGGGATCATATATAACATGTTTGGCAATAGACACTTTACAGTTCAATGAAAAATGACGGATAGCCATTAGCTATGAGGACGGACTTCGAAAATTCGAATTCTGACTGTAGACATTCTAATGAACAAATGCGAGACCAACGGTAAAATAACGACTTTACAAGACCGACTTTGATATGTCTCGGAACAAAACTATAGAAACTAGTATACAGGCCGTTCCATGTACTTTCTCTGTATACTGAAGTCTGGATAGTGTTATCGACACGCTTTGTACATTTTACATCAAGAAATGACAAAAAACCGTCTTGCTCTTCTTCACATTTAAAGACAATGCTAGACTGGCATTCATTAAAACAAGATGAAATACTTTGTACCACTATCATTTAAAAGACCAAAAGCAGTCATCAACATAACGAACATAATATGTACATCGACTCTGAATGACATTAGTCAAAGAAGGCTCCAAATAGCCCATGAAAATACCGGAAAATACTGGGCCTAAGCAAATACCCATGGCACAGCCATCAACTTGTCGAAAAAAGCGACCATTAAAAAGAAATTGGACGTTCAGCGTACAAAGCTCGAACAACTGTCTCAAGACAGGCAATGGCAGACGAATGTCAAGACCCTCATACTCAATGGTGGAAATTAAAATGTTTATTCTTTCACTGACGGGAACGCAAGTAAACAGCGACTTTACATCTAAAGAAAACATCCTTTGAATACAGACATTCAAATTCTGTACAGAGCCAACAAAATCTAAGGAATCACGCAAATTCTCAGGGATATACCGAAAACGTATTTCCCGCTAAACCCTATAGTGCTGACTTTGAATATTTTAAATTTTTATTTGAAACCATGAGACAACTTTTCGAGTCAGATATCTTTCAATTTACTATTTCCAATGTGCATCGAATGATTCATAAGGTAGTCAATTATTGACTTCATTGTGTGTTAAAGTTGTGATTGCCTATAAATGAAAACCTCATTGCCATAATCCTTAGTTCTTTCTTTTCATGGCAGACACATGAAAATTGAAAGTTAATGCATCTCTCACAGACGTCTGTAATGACAATTTCGCAAGTTAGGGAGAATTGCTCACTTATCTACGTCACTGCAAACCTGTATGAAAGACGAAACCTTCATTTCACTTTTTATAATGTTTTCTGTAATCATGTGAGAGTAATAACGCAGTCACAGTATTGTATTTCAGACAAAGTTGCTGTGTGATCAAAGCAAGGAACAGGCATTAATAGGTGCCAAATTGCAAATATATACCTGTACATCATGTTTTTTAGCTGAATGAGAGAGATAGAGAGAGCGAACTTTGCATAAACGAGCAAAATGCAAACCTCCACCTCTTCCTAAGAGTTTGACGGATTATATAGCGCAGGGGATAGGAGAGTAAGTGCAAGTCAGTGCATATTCACTCGTGCATGATCTTGATTGTCGCCGACGTGGCGCAGGTGGGGATCTTGTGCATGTCGGTGGCAGAGGACGAGATGTGAGAAACCATAAAATGAGACCAGTCATGATTTCGCTGAACTATCCCAAAAATTGCGAATTCTTCTTTCTTGCTTTCTTTTCAGCCATTCAGGCCACTGCTGGCCGATAGCTTCCACAATCTACGCCATCTGATTCGGTCTTGAGCTGGGCGCATCCAGGACACTTCCTTGGTAATCGCTTCGATATCATCCCTCCATCTTCGCCTCTGTTGTCCACGCTTTCTCTTGCCATGTCTTGGGGTCCATTCTGTGCATTTCATAGCCCATCGGTTGTTTGATATTCTGGCTAGGTGTCCACCACTTCAAGGAATGTATCTTTCTTGTGATGTCACAGACTGCTGTTTTTGCCCGCATATTTTCGTTTCTCCATCTGTCTCTTCTCGTGATACCAAGTGTAGATCTCTCCATATTCCTTTGAGCTACGGCTAAGATATCAATCTGTTTCTTTATGAAGGACCAGGTCTCCGCACCATACGTCATGGCAGGCAATATGATTCCATTCATAATTTTTCTTTTTAAGCAAAGAGGGATTTTCCAGTTTCGCAAAAACTGGTTGTATTGTCCGAACCTTTTCCAACCTTCTGTCGCTCACCGTTGTGCTTCTGCATGAGAACTGTCAGTTGTGATGAGTTGGCCTACATATTGTTCATCTTCTTCCAATCCTTGATCATCCACTTTTAGCTTTCTATCAGGTTATGATGTCTGGGCTGTTGAATTTCTCATGATCTTAGTTTTCTTCAAATTCATTTTCATGCCGTCTTTTCTCCCTTCTGTATTAGGCGACTCTAGCATCGTCTTCATGTCATTCATTGACTCAGCAAATATCAGCAAATCTCAGGCTACTTAGCAGCAAAAACTGCGAATTAGGCCTAATCATTTAAATGATTCAACACTTTCTGCTACAGATAGATGGAAATTACACTACATAAATTGTAGTTAAATTAAAATTTATGGTACAACTCAAAGAAGAACATAAACCGAAATTTTGAACTGTTTCTTCTCAAGCATGCCTTTTTATTGACAATTAATATAACCCACCAACAGAATGGCAAGAGAGGAAGTCGTATGTCTTAGTTATAGAATCCTAGATCTGTGTACTTGGGTCCCGATATATATCTAGGAGTCTATGGCTTTAGTATTAATTTGAATGGCTGGTTAAAGAAGCTGTAAATCCACCCGCTAATATATTTCAAATATGTCTATTCCTCGAAGGAAGGTCACGACGACAGTAACAAAGTATAAATTAGAGAGGTCTACACTCTTGACACGAACATTTCTTGCACGAATGTTTCATGCGTGTTTCAGTGTTGAGCCATGTCATTCGTGTTCGTGTTCCTTGACACAATTGGAATGATGCTTTTTTCGGTTTTAAAAGGATTCATTCATGGACGCGGGAGCAGGGGGGCAGCTGCAGTATCTCTTTGCCCCTCCAAAATATTCATTGTGAAAAATGTTTTTACATAGATTAATAAATTATTAATATAATAATTTATATTATAATATTCTAATCTATAATATAATTTATTATCAATGTAATAAATTCATAAAAGTGCAAATAAAGATTCATAATGAATACATTAGGCCTACTCTTTGACATTAACTAACATCCTTTAAAAAAGGATGATTCACCGTGCCTGGATTCATTGTAAATTTTTATTTTGAGTATTATGTTTACTGAACCTCTTCTAGCTAAAGACACGCTCTCATGCTCATGGCAAATATTTGAGCCTACTATGCTTTCAGCAGTAACATTGATATGACAATTTCTATCTCTGTAGAATCCATTTGATTCGACGACGATGTAGCATTCTTCTTGTTTGTCTACAAGACTTCTGCAAACGTCCCGCCAGATGGAGGTCGTAATGCACAAATGCCGCATTTCCCTGACTAGTAGCCGCAGCTCTACTATCGCTCAAGTGGTTCTACCTGATGAATTCGGTCCGACTCATAGCAATTTTATTGAATATTGGATGGCTTCGTGCACTTGGGAATGATCAGTATCAACGATCATTTCCTGCAACTTTCAATGCAACTACAACTTTTATCTTTCATGACCTTGAGGCCTGAAGAAAGATGACAATGGCAATATGGTCGTCTCACACTAATTAAAGGTTTGCTCCACATGAGAGCGTTTCCTATTCAAAGAAGTGCGGAGAATTTTTGGATTTACCGGCTACCCATAAGTATGTCTCTGTGAGACGAAACGTCGGGTATTCATTTGTCACTTGGTTTTATTTTAATTTTCTCATCCTGCAGTAGATGTGTAGGGAGCAGACGAACTTATTCTTATAAAAACTACAATGAATGAAAGCAGTTAACATTTTAGTTCAGATGAGGAATGAAGAACACAATGTGAGTTTATTTTGATTTGCAGTGATAACGTCTGTACAGGAAGAATATGAATATCACATTCAATACAATAAGAACTGACTCATTATACCAGAGAGTTTCTATTGAAAATTTCTCCTCTCTTTGTGAGCAGAGAATTGTGCTTCCGATGGATATATCTGATCGCACTCCACGGATAACTTGCAACAGAGACAATGTCACACCAATATGAAACAGCTGATGACTGTTCCCAATGAGATCAAAGCGACCAGGAAACCATCTCTCTGGAATTTTAGTCACAAAAAGGACGAAGGCGACTCCGAGAAAGATGGGATGAAGAAGATGATGAGATTGTAAGTTAACACTTAAATCCTGATGCCACAGTAGCACGTAAAATTTATGCCAAGCCGAACCAAGGCCGAACAGAAAATAGAAAATAGATGGCGTAAACATTAAACTGATAACTTTCCGTGAAACATTTCGCCGATGAGTGGCGAGTGTAAAGGCAAGTCCTGCGAATAGCATGAAAGACAATATCATAGAAATCGGCAGAACGAAAGCTCTCAAGGCTTTGTAGTAGACAGACAGCGAATAATAGCAATATCCAATGACGCTGTATGTAAATCCAACGACTCCAATACAAGCGTAATCACAACAGCAAACCACAAGGTGTGTTCCAGGCGATTGGCTGTGGAAGAGGTGTGCACATGAGCTGACCAAGTGTACGACAATCGAATTGACACTGAACAGGGTGATAAGGGCAGTATCGAAGGGTGACGATACCTCAAAATCCTTCCGAAACCTCCACAGCTCAAATCCTATGAAGAAAGTGCCAATGAGATGCGTCCAGACATTCCCAGTTTCATTATGCAAGCCAAAGAGACTGCGAAGATAGAACTGCCAAGGCTGACCATTGAGACGATATCGGGAATGAATGTGTTGGATACGAAAGAGAGGAGAAACCTCCTCAGATTTGAGATAAGCACACGCTGCAGATTTCCTCCGTGTCATCGTCAGTACCGTGAAGCTGGATGCCGGGTTTGTTCAGTGCTTTAAGGTTTTATGATGGATGAACGTGACGTCATGTGATGTCTAAAACCAATTGTCGTCCATTGTACTGCAGTTTTGATCAATGACGACAGTAATGCGTCACAAGAAGAACTGTCGTAAGAAGTGAATTAGAACTGAGCCCATTTGTTATTTTCTGCGCGTTCAATGACAGATTAACTTCCAGATCTGAATAGATGAGAGCATATTGACAGTGACGTCAATCCCAAGCAATTGCTTGAAAATGTGACGAATTCTATAAGTAATGTACAAGAAGTGAAAGTATTCAGAGATATAAATAAAGAATTATCAATAGTTGATTAATCTAAACAATTAATAGAAATTGGAACTGCTGGCAATCAATCAATTAGAATTAGATAGTGTGAGATGAATTACTTTTTTAATAGTGCATTTAAATCAGTGAAATGAAGAGCATATAGCATTATAAAGAAAATGTTTGTCATGCAAAAGATGTGCAATTTTTGGTCACATCCAACCGAGTTTATCTATTTGCCGTGAACTACAGACGCAAGACCACACAAATGAACAAAACCAATCGTCAAAATCATTTCGCAGCGTGTCAACAGTCATGCTAATCAAAATCAACATTTCGTCACAATAACTGCTGCTCTATAACGAGGTCACATTGACAACTGTTTTTTAAGCGTTATTTGTCGCAATGGTTATTGAACATGAGATGCGCGCATCAAGAGCTTCATAAACATTTAGGCACCGACATGTGAGAGAGAAAGCGTAATAGAAATCATGCAATGCATTTTCACACGATGCGAATTCAAAAAAAGAGCTGATTAAATAAGACACTGTTTAAAACAACTTGCAATAGTTGCTTTCTGGTGACTGTATGTCTCAATCACTCTAGAGCGCAAAGTCGACGAGCTGCGGAAAGGCAGACGTCACAGAATTGAACTGTTTTACATTTTCAGTTTAGTAGAAGTGAAGACTAATTCAAAAGATGGCACACACTGGAACTTAGTAAGTGGGCAAAAAAGGATTTCCTAATGCATTACAGAGATAGGAAAGAAAGTCATGCGTCGCTTGCGGATTGCTGTCAATTCCTCCAAAGTGCTTCGATTGCCAAAATTCCTTTAGATTCGAAGAATTCAGATCATTGCGCACAAGTTTTCTCCATAATATTGGCCCTTCCGATCATTATTCAAGAAAATAGCAGGCGCACGAAAACTAGTTCACTTGATGATTACAACATCCCCTTTTATCATTCCTCATTCCTCATTGCACACACTGAAATGTTACCAGACGATGTGTGTTTTGGTGTGTGCGAAGTGATATCACAGCACGCACGCATCTCTCACTGGTTCTGGACGTGCAAAACCGGCTGACAGCGCATCCCGACATTATCCCGAGTGGTCAGTTGTGGTCAGTAGGCCTTCTGAAAGAAAATTGAGCGTTTTCATTGGTGCAGGATTTTAACATGAAGACGACAGGATTTATAATGACAATTGACAGACAGTGTGAACTATCGCTGAGCTTCATCATCGCAAAGATTTTAGGATTCGTTGAATGTATAAAAAGATACAGTACAAATAAGTTGTACCAAAAACTGCTGCTAAAAAAGTCTGACATGATTTTTTTCATTGATGAACGTGCTCAGTTTCAATAAATGAAAGGATGTGTTGTGTTTAGTACTTTGATTTGGCAGAGCGATTAGGTTGTTCTGGACAGTTGTGGTTAGCAGACTTAAAAATATGAATGTTTAGTCAATTCATTTATCGATACCTACAGACGAAACTACGGAATACAGAAAATCAAGATTATGAACATTGAATCAGGCTAGAGTTAAGCTTTCAGATGATATCATATTTTCGAATTTGGGCACCATTTGGTGCAATTTCACTGAGTTTACACTTCTTCCAGAATTGGCAGAACTGCGCTATCTGTTGGATAAAACAATGTTTTTGACTGTCAACTGCACACAACTTGATAATTTTTGTTGAATAAACGCTGGAGTTTTCAAGTTTGTATTTCAAAGAATGCTGGTGTTATCAGCTCCAAGAATATGTAAATTTTATCAAGATCGGCCCATCCGTTCACTAGCAAGCGTCAAATTTGTGCTATTCCCATAATAAGTCATTGGATGAGTCTTCCCTCACTTGAGGTCAGACAGAAGATTTCGAATCTCGGATCAGACAAAGGATGGTCTCGTCTGCAGTCTGCGCCTGTTGACAACAGACAATAATATTTTCTTCAAACCGTAGGAATGCTGACGCTTGCGTCCGATCGACAAGGGTCAAGAACAGTTCATCAATGAAGACAGCTGGCGACACAAGAGTCAACATGATGTCTGAAATAACACTGTGGAAGCAACAAAACAAACGATCACTAATTACTTTATCTAATTAGGCAAGCCACGCTGTTTTAAGTTCGCTATCCGCGTACGATTCAATTGGATGAGAATCTACAAAAGATGTAAGAATTTTTCGGCTGTACGAGCATGATGCGAGCATTATGAGATCTGACGATGACCGCATGCACTGCACTCCGCACGATCGGGATACCCGAGGGGAATAGACACGTGTCCTGATGAAATAGTTGGCTCGAATAACAGACTGCATCAGAATAATGAGCGAAGTAATCAGATGTTGAGAGATAGCAAGAAGGAAAATCAACTTTCTTTGCGGAATGTTATTGCAGTTACCTAAATGCCTTTCAGCAACTGCCTTTTTTCTAGGAGGTGAAGTAGGTGAGAGGGACAGAATCTTCTTACTCACATTACAATTGCTATAGTCTCACATGTTATACAAAACTTTCTACATGCTGCAGATTCCCCGAATGCCAGTACGACATTCTCTTAATCTCTTCATAAGATGCATGAAGCGTTGTGCCACAGTCCTAAAACACTAGGTGACATGCCACGCGTAATTCACGCGTAATTACGGAACACCCCAAACATCCGTGGTTAAAGACATTCTATTCTTCTACCCGCGTACATACGCGCTGCACTAAGAGTCAGAAATCACTTGATCTGATGCTGTTAAAACATGGGAAATGTTTATGAATACACGCCGGCGAGCGTTTATAGTTTGCGCGTCGTCTACGGTAGTCTGTGTTGCCGCTTGAACCACGGATGAACCGCTAAGCATGTTCTGTCTTCCCTGAGCATGAAATTGAGGTCCGATCACATTGTTTATCCTCTGATACATGCAGACACATGAGACGCAAAGTCTATATAACAGGACTGCCAACATATGTTGCAGCACTGTCACGCATAGCCACGGCTGTTTAGGGTCATGTGTGTAATTACGCGTAGTTTACGCGTGAATTACGCGTAGTTTACGCGTGAATTACGCGTAACTGAGCGTGGCATGTCACCTGGTGAACTAAGATACGTCCCGATTAACTGAGAAATTTTACACGACAAAATTGCGATCAGAAACGGGGAATTCGGCATTTCTCTCAAACATGTCCCTATTAAGCGGAGTGAACAGTATTTCGAGATTATGTGCCCTTTATCAATTGCCGGTGAGATAACCTCTAACCGAGACCTGCAAAGCAAGTGCCATTTCAGCTGTTGTTAGATGGCAAAAACTATTTTGATTTTCGATTGAATTCGTAAAAAATTGCACAGATTTTTGGTTGAAATTCCATTTCCATAGGTGCACATATAAAAGCCGATGTGCAGTCCATCAGCTTGTTTAGCCCTTCTGAATATCACAAACTACCTTGGACATTTCAAAACCGTGTGGCGAACCGTTGTATAGGATGATGAAATGCAGCGTCCACCGTTGACAAGGAATTGATTCCTTAAATTATTCAGTTCTGTTGACAATTTCTGTATGACCAGTCCTGATCTGCATCAGTTATCTTCGCCGCTAAGGAATATGAACAAAAGAGTGGAAGATAGCGTATAAATATAGTTGATCATAGTCATTATCAAACAATTCAACTAGGCTGCTAAAAATGTACATTGAGTGTGTTCATTTCTCCTGTTATTCCTCCCAATTTTAACCGCATGTGACCGCTACTATCATAATAGCTATATTTCACGTTTTTATACTATTTCATTACGTTCATTTTACGCTTCATGTTATTTCCTATTTTATTGATTCCACAAACTGCATGAAATCTACGTAGATTATAAGCCTTTTTTGTTGATTGGCGGCTCATGCTTGTTTGTAAATAAAGGAAAATTAAGATTCTCTGATGTGGTATTACGAAAGCTATTCAAATATGAACAGCTGAGATTGGCATGCTTTGATATCTATGGAATTCTAGCCGATTCTTCAAACCTAAAACCCTTGAAAATATCTGGTCATTTTTCAATAAGAAAATATATTCGAAATTTATTAAAAATTTGCTTTTATTTATGACGATAATCTTTTAGAAGGACATTGCAATGAATGCGTCAACTGAACCACAACATTCTCTCCTCCAGAGGTGGTAATGATGACTGGCTTCATGTTGCTATCATCAAACAAAACGTGAGAAAGACACCAATTCAATGATAGCACGTACGAACATCAGCAGAAACTGCTATAATTTCAAAGTCTCCAGCGTGGAAAATGAAAGACGAATCGCTGTACGCAATACTTTTTATCACAGTCGGAGTAGCGTTTCGTTCCAGAAGACACTAATGAGCAGGGCAGAATTCTCAGAATCTTTGCAGATCAGTTTATCTGATAGCGCACAGGGATGCAGTGATCACTGTAATTACAGTCCACATTCATCATCGGACCATCATTGGATCCTCATCAATCTACAGTAGTCTACAGAAGAAAGTAATTAATACTTTCTTAATTAATTAGTAGTAGTAATCGTATATTTGTATAAAAATGAAAATAATAATGGACATGTACACAATACACACTGGCAATACACAGAAAAAGTAGACACAAGGAAGTTAACTTTCGAAACAAAGTGCTCAATGTAAAAATTGTCTTTGCTCGCTTAACCCAACATTATGAAAGAAGTAACACAGGGAAAAATGTTCTTTTCCTTTTAAGTTGGCGACACAAAGGAACAGAATATTGACTTCTGAGACGTTTCGGAACATAGTTATGCAGACAGTGATACCTTTGATTGGCAATTGACAGAAATAACTTTTTGCTTTGTGAAATGCGTCTATCTTTAATTTCATTTTTGTGACATGGGCATTTCCGAATGTTTCCACTTCCGAAATAAGTTCTGTAAATCATGCGATGTGTCCGGTTATCAACTTGCTGCAGCTGGTTTGAGAGTGCCTTATTCATGCCAACAAAAACTGGAGATCCGTATTCTAGCAGAGACCGAATAAACGACGTGTAAACTTTGTGTAGTTCTGAATCCGAAAGAACACTTCTTAGACGACGAAGGATGTGAAATCATTGCGTTGTTTTCCTGATGACGTTGCGCGTGTGAGATTTCCAGCTCAAATGATCATCAAGCATTACGCCAAGAACATTGATTTCGGACACTTGTTGGCAATGAGATAGATTCAATTGCTTCAGTACGCGTCAGCAGCATCAGTTTCGATTTGCTCATATTCAGGGTTACCTTGTTACGATGACACCAAGCTGAGACGAAACTGGTTTCTCCAGTGAGTTTCTCCTGAATTAAAGAAGGATTGCCCGAGTTCAGAGGAACAACAACATTCAAATCATCTGCATATTTGACACTAGATGCACAAGGAGTTGGTGAAACTAGATCTCCGACGAACGCGCAAAAGAGAACAGGTGCCAACACTGATGAATGGGACCCGAGATGTCTGATCCAATCTTTACTCTGCCAGTTCGATCTTGCAGGAAGTTCTTAATCCAGAGGAGACAGCCGCTGGGAAATTGGTGGTCTCTAACTTTGCGAATGAGCAGCCTGTGATCTATTGTATCGAACGCTCGTGAGAGGTCAAAACTCATTAAGGCAGATCCAAAAAGCAACTTATCGTCATTGATTCGGCTGATATTCTCAATTACATCAATTATAGCTGTTGTTGTAGAATGCGAGGGGCGGAAGCCATGTTGATGAGGCCCGTATGTTCTTGCAAACAGATTTCCAGTAGATTTCAAAACAACTTTCTCGAGTAGCCAATTAATACTTATAGGCCTATAATATCCCTGGAATATAGGCCTATACATTCCATGGACAGCAACCGCGGGGGAACTGGGCGGCTCACTCTTCAAATATTTTGGATTTTCAGTGCTTTTCCAAGAAGACATTTGATTATTTAATTTTATCATTGGATCATTGACAAACCAAAGGCTGTGTATTGGGTATTCAAACAGCGTATTTGGTGTTTCATTGAAAACTTAGTTTCCGCGAAGCGTCCACGAAACATGTGTTTCAAACCAGGGATGCGGACTCCGACTCCGGGTGGCACTTATATATAGCCCAGTTTCTTTGTAAAAAAACTGGTAGCCTACATCATAGATTATTATAGGCTTACCTGAACCTATCTTCAGTAATCATTTCTACATCAATTATCAACCATTTTCGATGAAAGTTGATCAAATGTCGATTTCAGTTGGATGCATGCTACTCTGCTCCTCCCATCTTGTTGATGTGCTGTGCTTCACACGGTTTTCTCCAGTCTCTACCAGGCAGGAAAATCCGCCATCCTTCTCAAAAATATGAGGACACTTTAGATTTTAATATTCGCTTTGGAGGAGCCATCACACACGATTAACGTGAGGGTAAGAGGTAATGTTCTCAAACAAACTAGCACTTCATTTTTGTCTCTGATGTGACCTTAGGCGCGTAGGTGTGATCGAGGCTAGGAAGGCTTCTCTTCTCTACTAAATCACCGAGTGAAAAGATAATCCTTTTTTCACTATCACGGTTCATTCCCTGAACAATTACAAGCTTATCTTTTTACTGCTGTCTCGACTGTACTTTTGTTTGAGGGAGAAAGTTGACATCAAGACAGTGACAGCTAGTGATGAAAATTTTCCGTGGAAAATTATGGAAAAAATTGGAACATTTTGGAACATTCTGAAAGTTTTGATTTTTTGATAAGCCCTATAATTTGAGCGCTTCCACTTCCGAGGCAGCTACGTACCAATAAATTGGGTCTAAAAATCTTGATTTCATCATTATTTCGATTAAAGCGATCGTAGCAATACGAGTTCCGTCCGCGGATTTTTGAACATTCCTTTGCCACCAGTGGCTTGTGCTAAATTGTTAGCATTTCTAATTATCACACAGACACCGTTTGGAATAACGTGAATCTTTCTTTACAATAGGGATAACTTCATGCAATGTGAAAGATCTGGAGCAAAAATAATGTACTTCATTTTGGAGTTTGCTGAATTGTTAGCTTAAAGGTAAAGCTTTATTATGCATCATTATTATGATCATAGTGATACAAATTCTTCATGTGTTGATGAACAAGTGAAGTATAAACACATAGTCCACGCAGCATTCATGAGCGACCATATTGGAAGATATAAAGACTGTAAACTCGTGAGATATTTGGACACTAAAGATATCTGTGATGAGTAAAAGAATATCTATGATAGCTTCAAACTTCTGCCGTATTGTCCGATATCTTCGCTGAGGACACACATCCTCCATTTCTAGTTCAGATGGTTCAGATAGTTCCAATGCGATTTCAGATCTGCCCAAATGAATTTCAGATATGATCCAGATGAATTGGAGATCTCCAGTTGAATTCAAGATCTTTTCAAAGTTGAGCTTCTGACAGATATCTGAAGTCCAGCTAGAGAAATCTGAAATCCTTCTAATGTCTGAAATTCATTTGGAAAGATCTGAAATAGACATGGAAAAGGTGCAGTTGGCTCCAAAAGTTAACATACAGTTTTCGGTCTTTGAATATTACATAGTCTTTTCAAACGACTATAATAAGTCCAAACAAAAGAAAAAACGTCAATCACTGAAAAATAAATTTCAAAATTTTCCACCGGAAAATTTTGAAAAAATTGGAAAATTTCCGGAAAATTTTCTGGAAAATTTTGACGGAAAATTTTCCATTTGCATCACTAGTGACAGCTATGTACGAAGATAAATAATTTGTTTGCATTATATTTCGGATCTAGTTATAGGCTTGGGTCCGAGACTCCGACTCCATCACAAATGATAGGACTCCGGGACTCCGACTCCATCACAAATGATAGGACTCCGGGACTCCGACTCCGACTCCATCACAAATGATAGGACTCCGGGACTCCGACTCCATCACAAATGATAGGACTCCGGGACTCCGACTCCATCACAAATGATAGGACTCAGGGACTCCGACTCCGACTATATCACAAATGATAGGACTCCGGGACTCCGACTCCATCACAAATGATAGGACTCCGGGACTCCGACTCCGACTCCATCACAAATGATAGGACTCCGGGACTCCGACTCCATCACAAATGATAGGACTCAGGGACTCCGACTCCATCACAAATGATAGGACTCAGGGACTCCGACTCCATCACAAATGATAGGACTCCGGGACTCCGACTCCGACTCCATCACAAATGATAGGACTCCGGGACTCCGACTCCATCACAAATGATAGGACTCAGGGACTCCGACTCCGACTCCATCACAAATGATAGGACTCAGGGACTCCGACTCCATCACAAATGATAGGACTCCGGGACTCCGACTCCATCACAAATGATAGGACTCCGGGACTCCGACTCCATCACAAATGATAGGACTCAGGGACTCCGACTCCGACTCCGCATCTCTGGTTAAGACATATTCATTTGTAACATTGGAATGATCTACCTATTGCTTGCAATGAGTTTAGCAAGTGCTAGCCGAGAAATTAATAATTCCTGAGAAAATCAATTTTACATATGCTTTAAAATATTGCAGAGTATCAACCTAACGCTATTTCACCGCGCAAAGAGTGTTAAAAACATATAGAAACAGTTAATAGAGGCAAACGTTAATATTTGGTGACACTTCCTTTTTTGCCTCCAAGACAACGGAAGTCTTTTGAGCAATGCACGAATTGAACCCAGTATCGGAGGCGGTTTCTTTGTACTAGACTGCCTTATATGTCTACGTCTACAAAGTCTGTCAATGAAGTTGGTTTGCATGCGGCGACCTTCTTCAGGATGGGCCAGCAGATTTTCTATTGGATTAAAATTCTTGAGAAGTCCACGGATTGAAGCAGTTGATGCACTGACAATTGATCCGAGTCTTAAGTGAAGTCTTATATATCGAATAGAACTTTAATCTTGAAAATTGAGTTTCATTGGTCCAGTCTTCAGTGATTGAGTCATGGAAATCAATTATTTCAATATACAAAAAAATCTTAGGCCTGTTAAAGTGGACTAATTTCAGAATATTCTATCATTCAAGCCAGCATGGCATAAGACAAGAAAGCAGAAATATGAAATTTGCTACGATCATCTGAAGCACCTCTTTCAAAACAAGCATGGTTCTGCAAGACTACATGTTAAAGATATAAATATACACGGAAAATTTAAGACTGAAAAAGATTAAGCAGAAGTCTAGGATGATAGAATGATTGGGATAAAAATGCATCATGACAAAAGTATGGGGTGGAAAAGCAATCTCTCACATTAGCATAGAAAAGTGCTTTGGTCTCCTGAATATACTGTATTATACTGAACGTCCCTAACTATGGCATCCAAGAAATGAAAATTGGAGAAATGAAATAAAAAAGACCATTTCGCGCTGGTTTTTCAGAAAACATTTTTCACGTGTTTTCGAAGATCAATATTTGACAAGTTAAAAGTCCAACATTTATGAGAGTGTAGACTTCCATCAATACGTCTCTGATTACCATTAGAGCAAGTCCGGCTGTTGGCGGTCGGTGTAATTGCAAACTGGTCAGTCATTGGCGATTATTAATACAATTTTTTAGCGTCCTCTTAAAGTGGACATTGGACAACTCTTTCATTCTGCATTAATAGCTATTGATATAAGGCTTTAATTGCAATAATTCAAGGGCACGCCCTATTGATTCTGAAGGCATGCGATTATTGGATCTGTATTTTCTACGCAAAATCTGTTTCGGCATTACAACATAAATCATTCTTTCAAATAATCGATCACTTCAGTTATCGGGGTTGAGATGGACATTTATTTCAAACCACTTAGTCAATCTGTAAAATTTGAAGTTTAATTAAGTTTGGTATTCATCACAGATCGAAGATGAATGTAAGTAAAAATGTCTTGAGTGAGTATATGAAACGAATACTAGCACGAGACGGCTTGAGCAAAACTTGTAGACCAACTAATTGCAGTATTCGAACCTCAGTGATGTCCGAACTCACGTCTGAGGAATACTCATTACCTGAAATGAAAGCTATGGCAGGACAGTAACATCAATAATCGATCCAAAGGTGCAGAAAATGAACAACCACGAACAAAATATGCAAAACAATCAAACGACCTAATTTACAATTACCTAAAACATCAAGTTTATCTTCTAATGTGCAAATTCTAAATGGTCGTCGACACTAGAGCGGAGCAGATTGAGTTTCAAAATGAACAATTTTGAGGGAGCACTCATTCAACTCAAGTCCTTCAAATTTCTCAAAATACTGTTTTAAAGGCAGTACTTTAATGAACTTCTCTTTCATCAAATTAGTCAATTTGTACCTTTTAACGCTACATTTCGACGTGTCCATGTAGATATCAACTGTACGCAGATCTCTGTGAGTGCTATGAAGTTTGCCATATATAACACAATAATTACTGGACTTTACTGTCTTTTTCTTGATTATAGACGAAACATTTCTATGACAAAGAGGTTTATAATGCACAATTGAGTGCAATCATGTTTATCAAAACGAACAGCATCATCAGACATTGATGGTGAAGATATGAGCTTCCTCCTAAACTCACGAATGATAATTTCCTGAAGAATAGTTTCATCAATGTATTTAAGGACCAGCGAGTTCTGTGTAAAGTATTAATGAAAAGCATTTCTTCGAGACATGAGACAACTTTCACAATATTTCATTGACAATATGATAATCTTCCTTGCGACCCACGAGGCATAGCGGTTTGAAAAGCAAACACGTGTTTGCGAATTTCGAAATGTGAATTCATATACCCTTATTTATCATCAACAATTGCATTCAGTTGGTGGCTCCCCCGGTGATAAGTTCGTGCATTATGCGCAAAGCCGATGACATTTTGCGGTACACGCCAGGTCGGCACTTGCGCAAGTGTTCGGCCAAGACGTTCAACACTGCCCCAACTACCTGTGCACACATGGGTGTTGTCGAATTGTTCACGCAGCATCACGCAGCTGCAGGTGCGAGTTAATAACGCGCACCGCAAATCATGGAGAGCAGTGCGGCGGATTTTGCGGATCTGTGAACAGGAAAACACATTGAGAGAATCTTGAAACAGGAGAATATGATCATTCAAAATTTACAACGTATTCCAATGTAGCAAAAAGGCTTTTGTTTGAATACTCAACTTTAAATGGGAAACTGAAGTAATGATGTTGCTATTGTCATTTTTGATATTATTACATTTCTGATTGCATCTTCAATATGAATATTTCAACAGACACATCAGTAATGACATGGTCTATGCCCAATGACGCTTAGTCTCTAAAAATGGAAAACAATCAGAATTGAACCGACATTAAAAGTAACAATAGCAAAATCATTGCTTTAATTTTCCAATTTAAATCATATCTTCAAATGGCTGCCAACTTTCAATAAAATGGGTTGCGGGACGGAGTCCGATCTATACATTGAAAATCACAAGCAGAGTAATGAAGAACTGCACCGGCCGGCCGAAAAATCTAATCCTATTCCCATTGGTGTAATCGTCAGATATTTGCAGAGATGCCAAATTCACCTAAATGGATTGATTGATCAGTGCACATTCTCAACGTTTTGATCAAACCGTACCAAGGACATTTCCTCGACTGTTATTGGAAATGTCAAACCGCTGGCAACAAGGTGTCTGTCAATTTCAAAATGATTAAATTATCGAAGCAGTTGTGCCGATTGATAATTTTGTATAAGAATAGTGTGGAGAACATCAGGCGAAATTCATTGAAGAAAAGTAAAATATAATCTTAACATGTTTCGGCTGGTCCTTATGAGACCCTGGTTGTTAGATCAAGGAGCATGTATGGATCTAAGTGCTTGATTGATGGCCGTAGAGGACAATGTCAAACAGTCATCAGTGAACATCTTTTAAACTGTAATTGAGATCGCAAGGACTGCTGTCTAGATTTGCAGTAGTAACTTGCAGCGATGTCGTAATGAACGCATCATGCGCATTTTAGAAGCTCTTTTTGTCAGGCGCACGTGGCAGACCGCACGTGGCTGACCTGGCTCTGCCATGGTCGGTCTTGTTGCACGTGTGACCTAACCTGTGTCGTCTCATCACGTTGATTTACATACCTTGTCCAAATCACTTAAGGTCGGTCCCTATGGCAAGGAGCAGCCCAAAACATGTCCTAGTGCTATTAATCAGTTTGTCTTACAATCTATTTCAATAAACTTCGCCTAATGTTCTCCACGCTATTCTTATTCAAAATCAAATAACTAATGTCCGGACTATTTGTATTTGTGTAACTTGATTACTCAATAGGCCTGTATTAAATCTACCACGGACATATGCCGGACGTACTGTAGTGAATATGATGGCAATACTTTTGAAGTTCAATAGTCAGTGCAAAATCTGCAACATTCATCAATTCATTCTTTCATGGAGAGAAGTTGACATTGGTGACAGACTTTCAACACTTGAACAATGGTGACGCTACATTTGAGGACAAACGCTTTCAGAAATCATCGATGTATGAGCAAACAATTGTCAATCAACCGTATTAATTGAATTAAAATTTACACAAAATTTATAAAGAATTATCAGTCGATTTGAGCGAGAAGATTCTCATTCACAACAGCAATAGCAAGCAGAATTCCTCAATTAACTTCAACGTATAATAACTTCAAATAGATTGGTTGGGTGACTGGTATGACCAGTGATCATTAACTTTATCTTAAAAAATTTATGAGCTTAGCCTAAACCTAAGTCTTTCCAGCTCAAAGGATCTCTACGAGGGAGAATTTCAGACAGACAGTGAAACATTCAACGGTCAAAGGTGTGAGTTACCAGCTCCACATCGTCCAAGCATCTCGGTAGAAGAATCTCCTGGAATCACGCGCTGTATCTCAACTTAATCAATGGTTTCCGAACTTGGATGTTGCATTTATATTCTAGATGGGCAGTACCTCTGACGCAGGCACTGAATGTTGGCCCGAGAGAGACCTTTGAAGATCCGCTGTTAATATTCAAAGATCAGAGGCTTGGTTACTTATCTTTCTGAAGTGCGGAGTGTATATTATGAATGCAATTACATGTAATTATAGTTTTTAGTACATCACGACTTATTTTGCGGCCGGTAGATTATTCATCAGATCTCGGAGTCTTAACAAGACTCAGGGAGATCTAATACCCTTCAAGATCTACTGTAATACTTGGAATAGTGTCCAGGTACTTCGACAAGTTTGCTGTGCATGCTCCACGAGCGCCAATCAATATTGGTATCACTTTTGCTCTGCAGTCTTTGGATTTCCATGCGCAGGTCTTGATATTTTTCTATTTTTTCCTTGTCTTTTGACAGATGTTATGGATTATTTGTTTGACGGATTATTGTCAATTGTCAGTGTCATCTTCTTTGTTTCATCATGCAAGATTATATATCATGTCTCCTAGCTTGGATGTATTGATCGGTTCGAATATCGAAGTCCCATAGGATCTTATGCTCTTCTATATTTATCTCTCGAGGTTTGTGTTTTCCGTATGACGATGTTGCTTCAATGTAGCAGTGTTTGCAAATATCCCCGTGCAAAGCTTTAATGGTCACACTGTGTCTTTTGAGATTTTACGTACTAGCAAGTTCTTTGCATGCAGTCAGTGTGTGAGAGACTGTTTCATTTGCCTCACAACACATGCAGCATGTGGGGTCATTACTGATCTGCATGATGATAGCCTTATGGGCCTTAGTGTTTAGCGCTTGGTCTTGTGCTGCTGTTAACAGGGCCTTTGTTTCGATTTTCAGATTGCCTACTCTCACCCAGCTATATCTGGACTTAGTTATCGAATGTTCTTCAATCTGTCTTGCATATTGCCCATGGAGAGGTTTTTGCCTCGAATGATCTTCTCTATCTCTTTCTATTCGTTTCGTCCAGTTTTCGAACGTCTCAGATTTTTCTTGGTAAATCCCATTAATCTTCACCACCGCCAGCAGTGGATCTTCTCTCTCATTCCTCTAGATGTAGAATAGTAGAGGTGACAATGTGTCTCCTTGGAATATTCCCCTTTTAATTTTGATGTTTCTAATCTCTGCTTTTCCATAAGAGGATCGTTCTCCTAGATTTCTTTGAGTGACGGATGATAGTTTGGATGTTTTGACTGATCTTGTACAGTTCTAGGCATCTTAATTGATATCGACGAGTGTGGAATTGAATCATAAGCCATATATATTGAATCATATGTTGGCTGAATTATCAATTCGATGGGTACCTATTACTTTCATGTTCAACCTCAAGAATATTTTCTTAAGCGTGATTATATCACAGGCAGTGGCGTCTTCTCCGTACCTGCGAAGCCTTCGGCGCATCCTCAATAATAATTTACCAACATTTATAAAAATGAGAAGGGTCATCATTCATTATATTTCATTTAAATTCGATAGCTTCTCGTGGTAGCTGTCCGTCTCAAAATCAGGCGCTCAACCTTAGAGTGAAGAGATTTGCTGCGCGTGCACGAACCACAGCTGTTTTCTTCTAACGATTAGACACACATGCTAGTCGTGTGTTCAGACGGAGCGAAAGAGAGTTGAGGCAGCAAAGCGCACGCGCCCGCACCAATGTTGGCTTTCCCGATAGACATAATGCTTTGCCTTCTCCAATTTTTACAATGAAATTCTCTGTTATTCTTGATCGAGGCTCGCTACCTAAATATAGAAAGGGAAACGCAACCTAATTGTTCCTGTCCTTCGTTTCTCGTCGGAGAGGCCAGTACGTCAACTGTAGCAGCTGTCTGACGTTCAGACAAGACTGTGATCAGATGATGAGCGTTCGCCAATGAGTGCACAGTAATGCATCTGACTCGAACACCCAGATTCCGTAGAATTCCATGATTTGTTTTTGCTTGATTGATGTGACGCTATGTTTAGTACTGTAGATGAGCTCATAATCACGCCTTTCGTCCGAAGGAAATATACTGAAAAGATGACAGTCGTCAAGCAAGGTAGGCCAACACCTGATTTAAAAATTGAAAGTACTCACAGAGAAAGAAATAAGAAATACACAAGACATTTGCATCAAAGTTCAAGCACATGAGTGGCTGACCAGCCGTGAGAAACGCAAGGAACTGTTTCCCTTCCTCTTTTTTTCTCGAGAAAATGTGGTCTGGACAGAGAGGTGATATAGTAATCTCAGCTCCTTCAGTAAGCGGTTAGGAGACATGAGCGATCAACTTCTCATGTGCACATTCACTTTGCATTAAAAAATGTTCGGGAAATTGTTATTAAAAATTCATCTTTTATGAAAATTAATGTTATAACATAAAAAAGTCTAGTATAGAAATAGCATTACAAATCCGAGCGAAGGCCTGTGGTCTGGGAGCACGCGACGCCACTGATCACAGGCAACCTGCCACTGGCACAACAAAATCACATAATCAAAGACTTCATTTAGTTTTGAAAGATATAAATGGGTCCATATCACTATTCAGATTCAAGAAATGAAACATGAATTTAGTGAATTATGAAGTCATGCCGGTGAATTAGACTAAAAACCTAAATTTTAGCCAAGAAAGTACGAATAATATCGCGACTTTTTCATGAAGACTTTCATTATAAAACAGATCATGAAATTCCCTTGATAATCAGCTTCATTTCCTCTTAGATAGGATGGCTATTAGCAAATATTCATTCCTTTTGATATCCAACTTGTTTCATACTACTTATATAGAAGAGTCATCTCGGTAGTATATAAATTGGCAAATTTTGACTTTTTTTGGAACTGTTCAAATAATTTTTTGGACCACGGAAACGCAATCTCCACAAAAAACTGAATCTTTTTATATAAAAATTTTCACTGTATACAGATACCGGTACTTTTTTGAGTCGACACTCTACCTATATATCCCTACTCTATGATATGCCCGGTACAGCATATCGGGTATTGTTCCTCTTGATTGTTTGAAAGCCGTCAGTTGGTTGACATCATAATTATGTCATTAATACATATTGTATACTGACGATTTGTGTGTTCCAACTTCAGTATTGATTGTGCTCAATATTGAAGGAGAATAAAGCTTTAATAATGAAATCAAACTTCAGTTAGATCATTTATGTGCTGCTATTACTTGAAATTTCAGGAATGACATGAATGTCACCGATCATCAGGCAACAATATAGTAGAAGGATATATAAACACATTGTAATTGCAATTATATTATATTACGTGTACAATGAAGATCTATGCATGAAGATCGGCAATGATATCATTTCACGAATTTTATAAAATGTATATCATTTTATTTTTTGAGATGAAAATACACCATTTTCACATCGTTAATAGATCTAGTTATACGAATTTTTCGATTTACACTGCTATCATGCTACTTTTACTGCTCTTAGCAATGAAATAAAATTTAGATCGCATGCAGCATCGATAGATTCCAAATAATGGAAGAGCAAATAAAGCAGTTTTGTCATGCAAAGCTTCTTGTATATCAAAAGCTATGTAGGCATATGGCCAGTGGCGTCGCGTGCTCCCAGACCATAGGCCTTCGCTCCAAAGTGGATTCCTATATTTCTGCAGCAGACAGCATGAACTGCATAAAATAATAAATTTATTAATTAATCTAATAATAATAATTACAGTGTCGGCGGAAATATTATGACCGCTTCTCAAAAGATTGTCTCTATGAGTCTGAAGACATGAAAACATTAGTTATTTATTCTCAAAACTTGTTTACTACTTTAAGAACATTACAGAATAGGAAATAATGATTGTTAAACATTTTAACGCTACACTTACAAGAAATAGTTAGTATTTCGTTGGATGGCCCGCACTTCTCTTCAGTGGGAGAATCCGGTTCTTCATTGAATTTGATAGATTTAGGCAGAAGTCGGGAGTGATTGAAAGGCACCAGTGTCGCTTGATCGATTCGAAATCAATTCAGTCAATGATTTCGGTTGATCTTGAGAAACACCAACCTTCAACTGTCTCCATAAATTCTCAATGGGGTTCAGATCCGGTGAGTTTCCAGGCCATTGAATAACACGAACATTTTGATCAGCAAGCCATGAAGTGATCTTCTTCGCTTTGTGACAGGGGGCTGAATCGTGCAAGAAATATTCGCATCCCAGAATGTTCATATGAGTCATCAGCTTGTCCTCGAGCAAATCGAGATAAACAGCTGCATTCATGTTTATGCCTTTCGGAAGAAAAAAGAGGCCTCCTCTGTTGTTCGCCGAGAAACAGCCCCAAACCATAACTTTCTGTGGGTGTTTCACAGTTGGCAATGTGTACCGGGGATTGTATCCTTCATTCGTTGGTCGTCTTACGAGATGAGGGGCTTGATAATTCAAGTCAAAAGTTGATTCGTCCGAAAAAAGAACTTTTGCCCAGTCACCGTTATCCCAGTCGCCATATTGATCAGCAAAACAACGACGCTGACTTCGCATCTTCTTCGTCAAAAGTGGTTTCCTCGCAGCTCTTCTGGCAGATATACCAAATTTTCTCAAACGATGCTTTATTTGGGTGACACCGAGATGTATTCCTTCTTCAGACAGTATATTTACAATTTTTGATGCTGGCAAAAAAAGATCTTTCACTACTTTTCGTCAAATCTTTCGATCAGTTTGTCTGGTGGTCTTCGCCGGTCTTCCTGTTCGCTGACGACTCTTCAAAGAACCGGTATCTTAAATTCTCTTGAGGGTATTGAACGCAGTTCCTTTGGCAACCTTCAATCTTCTTGCAATTGCCTCGTTAGAGTATCCTTCTTCTTTCAACAGTTGAATATTTCCGCGGAGCGATTCACTCAAGTCCGTTTTCTTTCCCATTGCGAGCAAAATGTACGATTGCAAGTAGATATTCAAATTTGAATATTTTGACAGCTAATCGATGCGTCTAGTTGGAAAGGCGTGAAGTTGATTTCTATGGCAACGTCTATAAATGGAAAGACGTGATGAAGTTGATTTCTACGGCATAGATATATGAGAGAATGAATAAGTATATCTGTCTACAGTGTATTATCGAAACTGTGATTTTACTGCTTTTCAATGAAGCGGTCATAATATTTCCGGCGACACTGTAGTTAATAATTATTAATTTAATTCATAAATACTTAATTTCAGAGAATTTTCAAACTTGTACAAGTACATGAACATTCAAATCATGCTGGCACAGAATGAAATGATGTGAGAAATAGATACTGATATTTAAATGAAAGGTACACTGAAGTCTATAGAATACCCAATGTAGACGTCTCACATGACTCTTGATCGCTTTGGTGAGATCACTATAGAGAACATTTACTCTCGAGGAAGCTCTCGCCAACGCAATTCTCTGTTGTGATTATTATAGCTTGTCAATCACTTGCATGTTTCAAATTTTGGGCTGCTAAAATGTTTTTTGTGCTCCTCCTGATATTCTATCCCTTGAGAGTGGTTTAGTTTTTATTTCAATGCCATGAACTTCGTGTACGGTGGCTCGAGTTTTCTGCATAATCCCTCGGACGACTGGCGGGTGTAGAAAATAACCACTGTTGAAATCGCCGCCATAAACACAATATCAGAATATGTCTTGAATCATTATCTCTGACTGAATCCCACATCAAATTATGGAACCTTCATCGCTATCTCCTTTCTGCGGCTTCTAACCTTCCGATCTGACATTCAGCCATTGGTTAACGCAGACACGACGATTCAACGCGTCATCATCTTCTCCAAAATTTGGCAAAGCCACGAATAGGGAAAATTTGCGCATTCAGATAACTGAATCTAAGAATTTATAAATAGATCTTTTCTTACATTGTTGCAATGTAATTGCTTCTTCGTTTCTATCGGGAGAAGACGATCGAGCTAAGCGCACACGCTCCACATATCACACAAACACACAAATCTCTGTGATTTGCTGTGAACACATCCCCAGCGCATTGTGTGATCGCTTGAAGATCTCTGCATTTAACAGCTGAGCAACGGAACGTATTTGAGAGTAGTGACTTGAAGCTGTAAAGTGTGTGTGTAAAGGTGTAAACGTAAAGATGCTCTCAAAAACAAAAAATTAAAACTATTTGAACCTTTGTTTTATGAACGCAAATAACTATTTTTGGGTATGCGGCGAAGGCCTCGCAGGCACGGAGATGACACCACTGTCTATGGCCTATACATCATAGACATCGCAAGTTTTGATTTCAGCTTTATGCACTCGAATCACAAACCTGCACCTGCGATCCTGCATTGTTTGACAATTTGTGTGATGGACAGACTGACAGACAATAGCCTGTTGCTTTTCGCTACATGAATAAACCAGTGCGGAAGGACATGGGTAGAACAAACGAAAGACCAAATTTGCTTCAATACAAAATGCGAAGAATCTCTATGATAAGAAAATATAATGGAAAAGTATTTTTCGATGATATTTTCTTACATCATTTTTCAAAAATTGAATGATTAAAAATGATCATTTCCTCAGAATAAAATGATATTATTTTATCATTGCCCATTTTTGATGAAGGTCATCTCCAGAGAATGGAGGACGAAAGCAAGCCACTGACATAATCTATAAACATGCATGACTATGATGACTCCTACTCAAAGATACAGATTGTTTCATAAAAAATGGATCACCCTTAAACATCGCCTTAACTTCAACTTTGTCTAACTCCGCCAAACTTGAACGAATTTCTCTGAAATTTGGAAGATATGTCAGTTGTGCCTACTAATATCATTGTTGGAAATTTCAAGCATGAATATTGAGTTGTTTTCCTGTTATAGATAAAAAAAGTAGCAGATAATTTGATCTTCATTTAGCAATGTTACACAAAATCATACCTCACTCTTATAAAATTACATTTGTTTCCTTTGTTATGTAATATGTTGTTCTACAAGCCAAAAGCTATCAAGCAAAACAAAAATAAAGAAAATCGGTCAATCAGAGCCAGTATAGCACCATTATTCATCAACAATAATGTAACTGCTACATGTGATTAACTGGACTTCATGTTCCATAGCTTCCTGACTTCGTTGCGGTGGTGTTGGCAGCACTCCTGATTGCTTTCAGCTAGAAATCTATCTCTTACCGGTTGAAAACAATACAAAGCACAAATGAACAATAACGAGATCGCATTCACAAAAGGCAAAGTGTCAGCCTTGCTAGAACTAGGGTTGTTTTCTTTGCGAGCTACAAGCAAGTGACTAAATGTCCCTTACACAAATGTGCAACGATGGCATAATGATGATTTTCGACTCTGTCGTAAAGATTGCTCTGGCCGTCCACGCAAAACATCCAAACGTAGAGACCGCCTAATTTTGAGATTTGTTAAAGTTGATCCAAGTCTCACGTTAACTGAGATGGCTGCACTAGACTCGTCTATTTCTAAGTCCACTATTCGTAGAAGACTTATTGAGTCGAATTTCAAGAGCTGTAAGAGGCCCTCTCAGATCGAATTATCAGATCAGCATACAAAAAGACGTCTCAGATGGGCAATGAGTCATTGTCACTGGCGAAATCAATGGGATCGGGTTGTCTGGTCTGATGAGGCATCAGTCCTTCTGAAGGATAGTGATAGTCGATTGAGATTATGGATAAATCTGATCAGGAAATTCCGAGACATTTACATCGTCCCCGGGTACAAGGTGGCGCGACTCTACTGATTTGGGCTGGCATTTGGACCAATGGCCGCTCTGAACTTCACATACAGCAAGGAACCATGAATTCTGAACGCTATGTGAATGTTTTACGAATGAACATTGGCCAAATAACAGATCAACTTGGTGATCCATCGACTTGGTTATTTATGGATGATAATGCTACGTGTCACAGGAGTAGTAGAGTCAACTTATGCAAGTCTCAATTAGGGCTTCGGACATTATCTTGGCCAGCTCGTTCTCCTGATCTGAATCCCATAGAAAATGTATGGAGTATTCTAAAACGTAGCGTTCGTCGTTCACTGCTACCTACAGATGGCGTATCACAACTTACGTCACTGTTAAAAAGAGAGTGGAGAAAGTTAGATCAGTCAAAAATCAACAATATCATCGAATCAATGCCTAGACGAATTGGTAATGTCATTGACAATAAGGGTAGGGCCACAAAATATTAGCTTCTTAAGAACCGTTACTGTATCATAGCTTATCAGATTATATAAGGACATTTAAATATATTAGGGACATGAAATAATATGAAAAATGCTTTCTGTATCATACTTATGTTTTATTTAGTCAAATTTTAGGATGATCCACTTTTTATGAAACGGACTGTATTTGATTGTTTAAAAGGGCTAGATGAGAAATAGATGCCTAAATTTGAACCCATTTTGTACGGTCCTTATCGTGGCAAAAAAGCATTACGGCAATGGGGCGAAATTGCTGTTTTGTTGCTGAACGGTGTGCTACTTGGAAATTTCGAGCAACTTTGAGCAAAAAGGCTTGGAAAAAGCATAATTTACTGATACTATATGACAAGTTTCAAGAATATTCGTTCAGTAGTTTCTCTGAAAAAGATTGTTAAAGATGAGAGCGGTAATACAGCAAATTAATGCAGTACTATCAATTTGGAAGAAAAATATTCAGATGATGGGGTCTTGATGAACACTCAACTCCCTCTGTAGAATTCATAACTATCAACAAATTCAGTGAGAATCCGAATATTACAGTGAGGAATTGGCTATTAATAAGGCTCAGCCATGTCAACAACGCTCTTCGAGTTATTCACCAGGCTGAAACTACAATATGGATCTATGTATTGCAAATAATTAACGGATGGCATTTTAGGTCCAAGTGGAATCGATCATCGGATGTCTGTCAATGTGCATTGTATAACATACGTAGCTGTTTGTTTTTATTCGCTTAAGTCAATTTTATATCACATTTTCTGATAATTCATGTATATTTTTTCTGTTGTATCATGTAGTTTCTTGCCGCAAAATTACATTTACACGTTAGATCATTGCCAAGCTTGGCAATCAGCAACGATATACACGTGCAACCATGGCCAGGCTTCGTACTTATTACAAAGAAACAATCTGCATGATCAAAATTAAAGACGCGGTTCATTTTTCTGTTCAGAAAAGTCATTTAGTCATTTATTTGGTGAATTGCAAGTGAACTTCACTATGCTCTTATCTAAGAATGAAACAATTGTTTTTCGTTTGTGCTATTCCTATATAACATGCGCTCTTCAGATCTAGTAATCAACTGACATAAAATAATGCAATGAAGTCTAATTGAAAGAATTGTATCAACAGGATGCTCTTATTTACAACTGCGTTTTGCAGAACATCTGAAAAAGTAGAATAGACTATTATTTATTGCAATTTGGATGCTGTATTTATACATACATAAAAATTTCTTGATTTATCATTAAAATGCGTTTCAGTTCTGTAGTTACTAAAAAGAGGCAATGAAAAGGAATAGTGTTGCTCGCTTACAAATATTTTCAAATTCATGCATTATCAGCTGATTTTCACTGGTTTCGTTGCACACACGGTAAAAATACGTCTATCTCCTATCTAGCCCTTTATAATATTAAATATCTTTGTTCCTACTAAAATCCTCTCATTCAATTTCAAAAATTGTCATGTTCACTACTCCAGTGACTTCTTGTAGAATTGTTTCAGTTAACTGCTGCCAAAGTTTGTCCAGCTACTTGGAAATAAACTTTTTAGAATTTGAATTTTGGCGTGCGAAGAGGACAGAGGCAATGCAAGTGGAAGGCAGGAGACAATACGGGCGCCCAATGATGAGATGGAAGGACTTTGTAGCCAAGGAGAGAAAGGCCATCACCGAGTGGAAGAAGATCGCGCAGGACAGAGATGAATAGAGAAGAATTGTGAACTGGACATAGGACCGAATGTATGTGAACAAATGTGACCAACTAGTTGACATTTGTATTTCTATAGTTGTAATGGTTTTGCCTTATCCCAATGTGTTGGGACCCATGTGGTGATGAAATAATATTCAATGCAAAGAAGAAATTGTGTTGTGATATTGATATACCGTAAAACCTCTATTTGAACGGCATGCCGCTCTATTTTTCAAACCTTCCCCGCACTGCCGTTTAATTAGAGGTGCCGTTCAATTAGAGAGTGCCGTTCTATTTTTCGACTAGCTGATCAGAATTTAGAGATGAAATTTTCAATAATTTTTATCTTAAATCTGTAAATTCAATAGATAAAAAGCGAAAACATGTAACATAAGAACTCTGCATCTATCTATATGACAAAAGTTAAGAAACACAGGTTACCGGTAATTACTGGTTAGAAATCACAAACTCACTAGTGAAAATCAAGTGACACGTCGCTGTTGTGGCTGTCCTCGTCATTCGCATCACCTTCAGCATCATCGTCAAAATTCAACTCGCCATTCATCTCCATTGAATGGGGCTACCCAGCCTCTAAAAATAGCTCCATAGCATTCTACAAACTATTTTCCTGTTTTACACAAAGTGTCGTTAAATTAGAGGGTGCCATTCAATTTTTCAACTCCTCCTCTAGACTGCCGTTATATTACAGGTTTTACGGTATTTATATTCTTGATAAATCGAAAAATGTTCAAGAGTCACTGATTCCTTCCAATTTAATTACCAACGTTCCATGATGATGATTTTATTCCAGAGGTCTGTTTTTCATGTGAAGAAGATCAGGTAGCCTTACACGAGTAGGTCTTCAGGCCTCAAAAACTATCTTTATTTTTCTAATGTGAAATGTTTGCTTCTCCGCTTCTCAGGAAACAAGGTGCGAGAACTTTTTGTGATGAAAATGTTTTGTGACCATTTGTTGGCTTCGTAGCGAAGAGAAGACTAAATCCTTGGAAGCTGGCAAAATAATTTTCATCCAATTTGTAGGAAGAAGTATTTAATTCATTCATGCACGCATTTTGCAAGTTTGTAGCCTACTGTCTTTGATCTTATTTATGTTTCGATAACTTCATGTATCTCAATAAAAATAAACACCTTCTGTTCTGTATTACATTGTAACAAAATTAGTGTAATCTTACTACTTTTTAATCTAAAGAAAGTAGATAGTTGATTTCCAGAATACAATATAGAATTTAAATTCAGGAATAGAGTTAATTTATCGAACCTCAGCAGATGCTTAGAGAGCAGATGTAACAAACACTTCAGACAGTTTGGGCCCACTTCATCAGCCGTGGACATGCTGGAACCGGCCGACGTTGCTGTCAAAGAATTCAAGCATGTCCTCTAATCACACGGCAACAGAACCATCTGTCGGAAGCGTGAAATCTACATCAAGATTTTCAGGAGGACATCGGTTGGGCTTAGTTACCTATTTGCAGATGCGTGACATTCATAGAGCAAGTATATAGTAGTCGGAGTGTCGACTCAAAAAGCATCTGTATACAGTGCAAATTTTTATATGAAAAGATTCAGTTTTTTGCGGAGATTGCGTTCCCGTGGTCCAAAAAATTATTTGAGCAATTTTTAAAAAGCTAAATTTTTGTAAATTTATATACTACCGACATGAGGCCTCTTTATATGTGAAGTCAAAAGTCAAAACGTTTGCTTCCAACTTGGAAAACGTAATACAAATATGTGATGAGTGATAAAATGATAAAATGGCTATATACAGTGAATAAGAGACGGAGGATGAGACGTGCAAGTAAGAGAAATGATGATACGGAGTAGTACTGTAGATGTGTAGCATGAAGCAAGTTGGATATCAAAAGGAATGAATATTTGCTAACAAGCATCGTAAGCAAGCGGAAATTATGTTGATGATCAAGGGAATTTCATGAACTGCATTAAAATGGGAGTCTTCCTATTGCGCTTTCTTGGCCGAAATTTCAAGTTTTTAATCCAATTTTGTGTTTCATTTCTTGAATCTGAATAGTGATGTGGCTCTGCCAGTGGCAGGTTGCTTGTGATATGATCACGCTTAAGAAAATACTCTTAATGTTGAGCATGAAAATGATAGCAACCCATCGATTTGCTAACTTAACAAACATTACCATTCCAAGCCTGCCATGACACCGAGGATTTGCAAGAAACTATATATAGCTTATGCATTTACTCGGCTAATCAGTCAATTCCGTGGTAATTTCTTCAAAACTGCAAAATGTGCATATCTCACATTTGATGACAATACGCAACTGTGCTCACCTCGAGTTCATTAGATAAAATCGAAGCTGCTTCCACATTGGGGATTTAATAAATGCGGAGTTGTTACTCTTCCTAATATACTTATACTATGGTGACATTCATTTCAAAATTGGGTGAAGTTAATATATCGACATGTGTAAAATACCACTGTTTACAATGCTGTGGACACAGTTCGACTACAAAAGAGGTGAGACTAAATAAACTAATGAATATGATCAGTTACAGAAAAGTCATTTGGAGTGCTCTTATATTCACATAATAGTCTGTCTGACTTACCCTGTGGGAACGCATCTTGCTAATATCAACAGATTATCTGGCGAGGTAGCGATTTTGTGGATAATTTTTTTAAAGGTTCATTTTCGTGTAAAAACTATCTCCGCATGTGAAAATGGTCATCATCTATCCAAAAACATGTGTAAAATTAAATAACGACAGTTGGCGAAAAAGTTGCTATAATTAGTTGGTAGATATTTGTTTACTAATGCGAGCTGATTTTTCGCCAACCGGAGAAATCGTGGATATTGTAGCAACTAATTAGTGGTAAGTAGTAATGTTCGTATATTACCTTTACATGAAAATATATTGTATACTCAGTCTGATCTGATAAAAAGGGATCTTTTTTAATTCACGAAGACTTAAACTAAAAAAGTATTTATCTTCCATAAATGTCGCAGTAAATACTATTACATTATTCAAATATTTGTCATTGTTGTAAATTATTGAATGTCAAGAGATGTTATGAAAATTGATATAAGCGGATTCTGTATAAACTTATTATCATCGAAGAATGATAATCTGCACTTATTTCTTAGATAGATTAGCCATGTATGGGTGATGGTGACGAGGTGAGGGAGAAACTTGAGCCTCGGCTGAAGAGGCGGATTGCTAGAGAAAATAAGAGAGAAAGTCGAAAGTAAAATGTGGCATGCAGAGCGCGAATTGTCGCCGGCGAACTTCGCCAGCGAATATGCTAAAAATGATTACTGAACTATTGCATGATAATATGTTGCTGATTATCTGCCAGCTTTTCGCCAGATTAGTTCCCACAGGGTACGTTCAAGGATGTTGTACTCTTGAGTTTCTCAGATTTTGAATCACGCGTCTAATTCTTTGTCACGAGATACATTTATGCTATATTTGCGGAGTTGTCCTATGTATTCTAGAGCAATATTTTTATTTGAGATTGGAAATTAGCAAGTGTGTGAAATTTCGACAGGCGTTCATCAAATATCACTTTAAACATATCACTTAATCGCCTAAGTTAATCCACCTGTAATAATTGATAAATGGTGCTTTTTGCCAACACTCTATGTAAATAATAATTAAATATTCAGTTGCATCTAGCTATTCAGGTTTGTCCGCATTTTTCAACTCAGGATTCAACTCAATATGTAATTATTCTATCAAGGCTTTTATTCTTGCATACCCATACAACTCGATATCCTCTCTATATTATCATGGAACCTTTTCGTGTGATCAGCTGAAATATCAGCAATTCTGAAGACGTCAAATTCTCAACCACAATGAATTGTAACGGATATAATATCAAGAAATGTTCAGCCAACTAAGTGCACTGTAAACCATTGACTGACAATTGACAGACATTTATCCTACAAAATCTATTTTGTCAGTTATTGTTAGTTCTTGTAGGATGATTGCCACTGAACACCTACAATATCTGACAAAAAGCGACAAAATGAATAGCAATGAATTATATCTTAAATTTTATCAAAAATGTAGGTAATTAATTAAATTATGTCAAATAAATCATGGTTTTGCCACACAATAATACAGATTGCCCAAATGTGAAGCAATCACTAATCGAAAAAATCAATCAATATTCAACAGTTTTTGTTTAGTTCATTTGGAAACAAAGCATCTGTTTCGATGTCGAGGGAGAACCTACAAATTCGTCGGATATCGCAGGATATTGGAGATGACAATCGCCGGTTGATTTTGTCAGTAATTTTGTAGGATAATTGTCGGTCTACGGTTTACAGTGTGGACGAAGCGCTTGTTAATGCAAACCTTCTGTATTATCCCTGGCATATCAGCAAGAAAACTGATTTTAAAAGTTCATGAGTCAACCCTGATGATGCTTAACATGAATGTATTAGAGGGTTTTCCAATATTTCTTGCTAAATCTCCAATAGATAATTAATTCTCTAACATAAAGCTTGTTGACTACTGGTGACAAATCGTTTTTCGATTCATCGTAACAAGTTATTAGCAAGTTGAAGTTGCATGTTTATATCATGCTGTAAGATTAGCTGACAGTTTGCGAGCTAGCTTTTTCATTGACTATTTATCTGACATTGCATACTGTCTATATTATCAAAACATCGATCGCTTGCTTCGCTGCTGAATACAGCACTATATTGAAAGTAAAATCACATCATGATCTAACGTTTATCGAATCATACAAACAAAACGTTATCATATTTCTCTTTATCGCACACTCTTTATACAAAATCGAATATCTACAATGCAATCACACACATTCCCTGTGAATCTCGTGTTGACAAATGCGCCTCATGATAGCTCGTATCATGAAAAGCAAAAGTGACTGAACACATGTCGGGTACCACAAGAAAATCATGATGATGAACTGAAACAATGCTGGAAATGAAGGATGTTGCAACTATGTGAGTTTTTCAAAATATAATAACAATTGGCTTTATTGCGAAATGTCAGACGCACATCGTTTACAAAGGTGACACAGGAAGACAAAGGACGAAGAAAAGGAAAAATCAGTTACTGTGGATCACTTTCTCTGCAGCCGGCGCAGTCTTGGTCTGAAATTCCTTTGGTGTGCAGATACAGGCGGTAATTGGCGGCGTAGTATATGAGTTTTTCAAGTTACCTTGCATACTCCTGCAGGCGAGGGGATAGGTCTACTGTCATTATGATAGGAAGGCCATGGCCTAAATTAGATCTTCTGCAGTTTTCTTCGCTTTTATTGCTTTCATTTATTTTATTCTGGCACTTTTCATCGCTTCAACGTAGCAAATGCGTCGGATGTGTATGAAAGATAGACTGGTCAGTTGTTTCTCAGGTCATCTTTCGTGGTTAGGATGATGAGGCTCGTGCTGCTCCTGTTCGAAGAGGCATTTGATCTTTCCTTCGTCCTATCAAGAAGTTGCTTCTTCTTTAAAGCTGTGGAAACCCTGATATCATCGAGATGCAGCCCGATGATGTGATGACTCGGACACTGCTGACGGTGTCACTAGTGTCTCTGTTGCGCCATGACCCCTGTGGAAGAAGAGCAGGCTAACTTCCCTTGTTGAGTTGCGTCTGTCAGCATATTTCTTCTTCTCACCTTCTCACTCAACTACAGATAGGTTTCGCGGCCTGTCAGTCCAGAATGTTCTCCACGATTGACGGTCTTCGATTTCGGCCATGGTCGACCGACTCCTTGATAGTGTGGATCCTCCTTTTTCTTGGTCGCCAGTCGAACCATCGTTTGAGGATCCTTGAGGCGTCCATGAGTCGAATATGGCCATACCATCTTAGCTGGATTTCTTCGATTATCATCAGGATGCTCTTCACATCCAGCTCTTGTCTGATGTTGTCATTTCTGTTTCGATCTGTAAGTGTGACTCTTTTGATTAGTCGGAGGACCCTCATTTCTGCTGCTTGCATTTGGCTCTTGACAGGTGCGGTCAGAGTCCAGCTCTCGCATCAATATAACAGGAGAGGCCGCATCATGGTCTTGTATCTTGTTGTTTTTACTCTTTGGGGTAAAAAACATCTATAGCATATACAAGTATATTTCTTATTATCTCATAACCATGAGATCAGATGGGTTTCCATTCGAATTCCATTTCTTAACAGGGTGAGCTTTTACTTAGACAGACTCGAGGCGTCGGACTGCGATTTATTGCGTTCACCATCTCGCATTACGAAGGGATGTTTATTTCCATAGCTATGAGTGTTAATATCACTAGCAAAAACTCCAGATCATTAAGGTGTAGAATTTCATTCCAATCAACAAAATTTTTATCGTTGAACAAACTTCTGGTAAAATAGCTTTGATATTGTAGCCACACAATGATCTCTAGTGCCCATTGGAGGCTCAGTACTGACCAGATAAGGTAGACATCAAGGTCATCAACCAATGTCACATCAAGAAGATTCGACGTCACAATCAGATGCAATATGGCGAATATCTTCAGAAACGAAAAGACACGCACTGCAGAAAGATGGACAGAACAGACATACAAGAATTCGAGAAAATCCTAGTTGCAAGCAATTATTATGACTCATCAATAAAGCATTCAGAAACTCCAAGAGGAAAACAAAGTCCATGTATGACAGCGTCACGTACTTCAAATTTCCAAACATATCCTACAAAGCTGACAATAAAATAAAAAATATTTTCAGACGAGAGAAAGTGGTTGTTCAACTCACAAGAAAAAATTAAGCCCTGCAAACAACCTCTCCATCAAAATTGCTAAATATCTAAGTGTCGGATCAAGGATCCCAATAAGAGTTTCCATAAAAATATCATATACCGGAAAAAGTGATCTTCTTGCTGGCAATCTTACATTTGCGCTGTTTACATTCAACATCATCTGAATCATCACCTCAACACTAAGAATACGCAGGAAGACACATGATATTCTCACGGACATCATTGCAAATTACAACGGACATCATTGCAGATTACAACGATGAGAGCAACCTCCGCCTTAGAGAAGCACTGCAATCAATAAAATGAAGCCGACAACAAGCAGTAAACGGGAGCAAAAAATTATAGAAATTTTCTTTTCGTTTGATTGTAGCGGCATGACACTCAGTGTTATTTTCTTATCGTCACATAGTGTTTTATGGTATTTATAAAGATTTTTGTGATATCACAATTTCTAAACATGTTTGATATCTATTGACTTTCCTGTCAAGTCATTGTCTTGCTCTGGCAAAATACAGCCTACTCCTAACTGCCACATTATCATTTTTCATTTTTTTTACTTCTCCCTCTTTCTTCTCTTAATCTGACATGAGCGTCGTATTACCTTACTATTTTTACAATCATTTGTAATGATTTTGATTTTCAATTTAAAAATATAAACGCCTCATGACTAATTCTTTCCTCCCTTTGTATACATCTTCTATGTAGAGATTTTATATCTGTAAGCTGCAATCTGTGACTGTATGGCATATGAATTTAATTTTGATATTCTGTTAGCTTCCTGTCTAAGATCTTCTTTTAAATCTAAAGACAATCACTGTGTTGTGATAGAAATCAATTTCACATGATTAATAAAACACAAAAAATAACTTCAAGAAACCGTGACTCCTCCCAATCTCCTATTAATCAGACTCAATCTTATCTTGCAGTCATTTTCTTCTCTTCTCATCAGAGAAGTAAAATCCTTCTTAACATGAACCTTGCCGATACCATTGTCATTGAGCAATTTATTATTAAACAGCAGAGCATTGCGGTCAGCCGAATTTCGAAGTCGAGGCAATAGAGGCCTATTCCTACCCCCACGTAACGTATGCGACCAAGACGATTGGTGCGTTAAATGACATTAATGATATGAATGGTAGGGCATTACTTGGGTACCAGTTTGTGTTCCATATGACTGCAAGTGATCAATAGAGTTCGACAAAATAGTTTATTTTTTAAACAGGAAAAGTTCTTTACTTAGTTGGTAAAATTCTTAGAATAGTTTTTGTCTTTAAGTAGTTATGCGATGGATCGGCAAACATTTTAAAACTATGTATAATATCCTTTATAAGATGTTGTACAACTACCTCGAACAAAACACGATTTCAACTACAGAAAAACCTTTGAATTGCGGCCAGTAGAGGGACTCACAAAAAGTGGCCGCTTTTTGGGGGTGGCCGCAATTGTTAGTCTTTGCATAAAATAGTTTGTTTGTGCAGTGTACCTTCCATGTAGGCCTACTTACAAGACTATAATAGGTGCTTAGTTAATGTCGTTAAAATTTTCGCACTAAGAATTTTAAGCATTTTGACAACAGAGCGCCGCTGTCTGAGAATTAAGGCACCACATGAAAGACCATGTAACGGGATAAAGGAAAATTTACATACATGTTGTATGTGCTGTATATACATGTATGTCAGAACACAGTGGGTCAACGTGTCTTACAATGTTTACACCGCATGATAATGTACACTGTAAACCGTTGACTGACAATTGACAGGCATTTATCCTACAAAATCTATTTTGTCAGTTATTGTTAGTTCTTGTAGGATGATTGTCACTGAACACCTACAATATCTGACAAAAAGCGACAAAATGAATAGCAATGAATTATAGCTTAAATTTTATCAAAAATGTAGGTAATTAATTGAATTATGTCAAAATAAATCAACGTTCAACCATTCAATAATGAAGATTGCCCAAAAGTCAAGCAATCACTAATCGAAAAAATCAATTAATATTCAACAGTTGTTGTTTAGTTCACTTGCATACAAAGCATCTGTTTCGATGTCGGTGGAGAACCTACAAATTCGTCGGATATCGCAGGATATTGGAGGTGACAATCGTCGGTTGATTTTGTCAGTAATTTTGTTGGATAATTGTCGGTCTACGGTTTACAGTGTTTACACCGCATGATACTGTAGCACGTGGTCTCAAATTCATGCACACTTTAGATTCAGTTTGACACGATCAGATCACAATCTATCCACTGCAAAAATATTCTGTAATGCAAGTTTGGTAGCAATTTTTTGCTCAGAATGTTTGCAGCACATCTTCTCCGTTCATATAAATTTGTAGCAGTCCGTTATGATCTTTTGTGAGTGCAAAGTTTCTGATTCCTTTGAGCCACTTAAGTGCTGTTGCAGCGTCTGGACAAGATTCTTCATGTTGAGTATACTCATTGTCTTCCTCTTCAATGTCAGCCGCGTCTGCCGTGGAATCACCCTCGGCGGAGGTGACAGCTTGTGCTAAGTCAGTTGCCCATGTCGATTATTGTAATGTTCGCATCAATTTCAAGATATTGTTCCATCGGAACACGTTCTTCAAACTTGTTTGACTCACTCAAGTCAGTGAAAAAGGTTGACAAAGTTTCCTCAGAATTCCTACCTCACTTTCGAAAGCAAGTCCGGCGTGCAGATCACTATCACACTGGGCTTGAGCTAATTTGCAGAAGCGACAATCCAGTGACAAGCATCAAGGACCGTAAGCGAAGATGCGACGGTTCAGACATTGGCTTCATCCGAAGAATTAATCACAGAGAGCAACCTGGATAAGAGCTTCTTTCGGTAAAACACTTTGAAATTTTGACTGACGCCCGCGCCAAGATAACATCATATCAGAAGGGAATATCATTTTGACTAATCAGTCAATGGACAGACTGTCCGCTATTGTGAGGTAATGTTTATTTGGTTGGACTAATTTACCTGTCCTTAATTCTGAATTTGGGGTGTCCTTTTTTCTGAGGTTCTTTTATTAATTTTGTGGGACTTCGAAAATGTGTCCTTAATTCAGAGGTGTCCGCTTTTGTGATGTGCCCGCTAAGAGAGGTTTTACTGTAACGACAAAAAGGCATCAACAAGGAGACAGTCAACAACTATTGTAATAACTGTTTGTTATTATAATGCGGTGAATATCATCCTCTGTGAGACTTTATCTCCGGTCGGATAGCATCATTTTGAAGTTACTGAAGGACCTACATCCACTGACACAACCGCACAGAACCGCAGAATTGGGTCATGCAGTCAGGAACGTCAGTGCAGCCTCCATGTAGAATGTTTGCCACATCGGATGTAATTTTGAAGGCTGGATTCTTTGTCAACATGGCGTCCAACCTCGTCTGCAGCTTTTCTCTGGTGGCACCCGAAATATTGTTCAGTCATCGCATCTACAATTAATTGGCATGTATCAACCAAAGCGAATCCTTGACTTTCCAGTTGTTTGATGGAAGCGCCAGGTAGAAAAGAGAGACTGCCGTGGATGTAAAAAGGAATTCTTATCGACTGAAAAGTGGTTGGCTATTAGAAATCCATTTAGCTGCTAGTCAGAATACTGCCTACATAGTTACACATGAAAGCCTCGAATCATCTGCTATTTAATCGAATTTTATCAAAGTCCTAAATAGAAATTGATAGCAGGTTCTTATTCCAAAAAAGAGTTGTTTTATTTCAAAAGTAGTCAAAATAGTTGAAAACTATTATGTCGAGCTTTAGTGATCTACTTTTCTTCTGTCGTGATTGAAAAAATATTTCCATCAATGTTGACGATGGCTTCCAGAATTGCTTTAAACTTTGAAAAGATGTTCTGCTGAATGGGCGATGATCTATTGAAGTAACACTCATTTTGATTTCATTGTAGATGTTATATGCATGGTGCTCAGATGATTTTGGCGTATTTGATTATTAGTCTGGCAGCCAGCACGAGTTTCTGCAGGGATCGAGGTCGAAAGTGAGAATTTCACAGAATGATGTACACCTCATAGTCCGGCAGCCAGCACGAGTTTCTGCAGGGATCGAGGTCGAAAGTGAGAATTTCACAGAATGATGTGCACCTCATAGTCCGGCAGCCAGCACGAGTTTCTACAGGGAACGAGACCAAAAATGAAACCTTCACAGAATGATGTGCACCCTATGCCTACGACGAATCGGCACGTCTGCCGAGTTCTTCTTCATGTGAGTTCGTGAGTTTTCAATTGAGTTCCTCTTTTTGTCAGACAGGAGCAAAGAAAAACATATGTAAATCCAATGGGACGCAGAATGCAGTTTTTGGCTAAAATGAACTTTTCTATGTTTTCGCTTATCAAACAAAAATTACGAAGCCGAGAGTCATAATTTTTGGCATGGAATGTCTTCAGGTCATTTCCTTTCATGTTCATGCACCCCTGCCTATGAAGCTAAACACATTTAGATTTGGCGAGCCTTTTAATATCAGCAGGCACAAGCATTTTGAGCAACTTTATCCACTTTCAACCATCAAAAGCATGATAAGAGCAAATGCACATAATGGAAAATGACCAAAAGACATTCCATGCCAAACATTATGACTCTAGGCTTAGTACTTTTCGTTTGATAAGCGAAAATATAGAAAATTTCATTTTAGCCAAAAACTGCATTCTGCGTTCCATTGGATTTACATGTGTTTTTCTTTGATCCTGTCTGAGAAGAAGAGGAACTCAATAGAACTCGGCAGACGCACCGATTCGTAGTAGGCAGAAGATGTACATCATTCTGTGAAAGTCTCACTTTCAGCCTCGTTCCCTGCAGAAACTCGTGCTGGCTGCCGGACTATGAGGTGCACATCATTCTGTGAAAGTCTCATTTTCGGCCTCGTTCCCCGTAGAAACTCGTGCTGGCTGCCGGACTATGAGGTGCACATCATTCTGTGAAAGTCTCATTTTCGGCCTCGTTCCCTGCAGAAACTCGTTCTGGCTGCCGGACTATGAGGTGCACATCATTCTGTGAAAGTCTCATTGTCGGCCTCGTTCCCTGCAGAAACTCGTTCTGTCTGCCGGACTATGAGGTGCACATCATTCTGTGAAAGTCTCACTTTCGGCCTCGTTCCCTGCAGAAACTCGTGCTGGCTGCCGGACTATATGTTACGTGTGCAGAGAGTCATTCGATAGATCATTCGATCTTTTGGTCGTGCCATATGATTTCATTGATTAATTTCTTAAAGGACAAACAGAATTATGATTGATCCAGTTTATGCCAACTCACATTCGTACGCCGCCTGTTCGCAATAAGGGGTGGTTCAGAGCTGCACAGACTCCAATATGACAAAGAACTGAAAATTGCGTTTGAGAATGGTGAGGAAATTCTAGAATTCTCTGAAAATCGCGACTCGAAGAAACGACGTGGAGGTCTAAAGAAGAAACCTAGACCATTGCGACGTCTGGAAGTGACACATACTCCAGAACATGAAAGATGCTTAGTTTGCATTTGGAAACTGTACATGTCAAAGAGGCCAAGTAATTGCACTGTATCCAATCTCTTTTTTATTGTGGCACCGAAGTGAAGCCTCGATTGAACAAGGAAAGTGGTTCCAAAATGTGGCAATTGGACGACACTCCTTGGATGGTATAGTGAGAAATTTCAAATCTTACTGATGTGATTCCTACTTCCAACAAGACACACTTCAGCAACCAATCATTACGAAAAACGTGTGCAACAACATTGCACAAGGCAGGCTTCGAGAGAGCAGACATTGCAAAAGTTACTGGTCATACATCTCCAGCCATAGAAAATTATATTGAACACGATTCCAACGATTTCTATCGTTTAACTATGGCATTGCACACTGGTGGAGCAATGTTATCAGATTCTGCCGGAACCGCATCGTCAAATTCTGGAAACGATGAATGTCAAAAGCTTATTTTCAATGCCCCAATGAGCAAGAAGATGAAAATCAGAGCCAATGGTGACACAAACACAATTGAATTCTCTTTTGAGTAGACTTTCTATTTTGACTTTTTCATGTACATGTAAGCATACTTACAGTTCAATGTCCCATCGCTTGTGTTTTCGGCAACATCTATGCCAATTTCAGTCCTGTTATATGATTTAACAGGACTGAATTTCAATACATTATAGTGATATAACTACGACATCTGTACTACCACAGAAAATGTAGCACGAGGCGAAGCCGAGTGCTACATCTTTCTATGGTAGTACAGATGGAGTAGTTATATCACTATTATCAAACGATCAAGAAATGTCAATGAACTCTATGGACCAGTGACGATATAGACAATCTGCTAAGAACACAAACGTGGTTGGCTTTCCATGGCATCCAAAGTCCTAGTAGATAGCCTATCCAATATTGATGTCATGCATTTCCATAGAAGTTAACAATACCATAGAAAGTACTATTATCTACTTCTATGTGCATTTCCTTCATTTGAATTTCAAGTGAACCGATATTTAACTGGCATTTGCATGAGGTGTAGCCTTATTATCTAATCTAAGCTTACTTGCAATTTGGGTGCATTGTAGGGTAAAAAAATGTAGCACGGTAGCCCATTGGATTACATGTATTTTGATTCATAGAAATTCCGTTCTACATTAGAAAATGTAGAACGCATAGTTCAACATAGTGGAGATAGGAAGGGAGTTTGATAATATGTGCTATCGAAGATCCTAGCTATCTGATGGTTATATTGATTAGAGGGAATTAAATGCATGGTGCTCAGATAATTTTGGCGTATTTGATTATGTTACGTGTGCAGAGAGTCATTCGATAGATCGTTCGATCTTTTGATCGTGCCATATGATTTCATTGATTAATTTCTTAAAGGACAAACAGAATTATGATTGATCCAGTTTATGCCAACTCACATTCGTACACCGCCTGTTTGTCTTCTGAGTAAACATTGCAGGTCAAGTTTGACCAATATATCCTGTCACATTGAGTTTACAGTGAATGGCACAGGTTTGCGCATTTCGCACAATGACATTTATTCCGAGTGACTTCTCATCATATGTTACCAACTGCGCGCTTCAAATCTACCAACTTGAGCCAACTCTCGCTCAAATCTTGAATTGTTGAATGCAACGCTTTTCAAAAATTAATTGTTATTTAAATTGGGGTAATCAATCAATATATTTTAATAGCAGGAGAAAGCAATCGTCATGAAGTTTATTTATTATTCGATGACAGAAATCAAGTGATTGCTTTTATTTATTATCACCATTTGAATCTAATTTAAATACAATATAGTCCGGGAGCTAGCGTGAAGTTGTGCAGGGAACGAGGTTGTACATAAAACTTTCACATAGAATAGTACACCTCTAACCTACTGCAAAACTTCGCGTCTGCCGGATCAGATCATTTGCTTTTCAGAAATAGAGAGGATAACAAAATCCTATGTATTTTCAGTGGTAAAATTGTGACATTTAAGGTGCTGACTCCATTTTTTCGAATTTTTGCTCATAAAAGTTACACAAATTGGTCTTTTGTTGAACTGGTTATTATAGAAATCATCTACAGATCATGATCTTTCAAATGAGTTATCATTCAGTGACAGAGGATGAAGTAAAGTGTATAAACAGACACTTTTCGTTAGTGTAACTGCAAATTTTAACATAGAAATTTCAGGAAAATTGTTGATATACTTTAACGAAAAGTGTCTGTTTGTACACTTTACTTCATCCTCTGTCACTGAATGATAACTCATTTGAAAGATCATGATCTGTAGATGATTTCTATAATAACCAGTTCAACAAAATACCAATTTGTGTAACTTTTATGAGCAAAAAGTCGAAAAAATGGAGTCAACACCTTAAATGTCACAATTTTACCACTGGAAATACATAGGATTGTGTTATCCTCTCTATTTCTGAAAAGCAAATGATCTGATCCGGCAGACGCGAAGTTTTGCAGTAGGTTAGAGGTGTACTATGCTATGTGAAAGTTTTATGTAATACCTCGTTGCCTGCACAAGTTCACGCTAGCTCCCGGACTAATAATTCTTGATGTTGAATTTTCGACTTTAGTACCTCACTTAAACGTGTTAGACTACATTCACATCCTTGCAAGTGGATAATAGTTAATATCAGTTTATAGGCAGGGATGCGGAGTTGTCGAGTTGTCCCACCATTTTGATAGGACTCCGACTACGGATGGCAAGTATATCAGCGTTAGTTCTGGTATCCTACATCATAGATCATTATAGGCTTTCCTGAGTCTGACTTTAGTGATGACTGCTGTATCAAATCAATCATTTTCTATGAAAGTCAATCACCTTTGCACATTACGTGTTGATGTGTGTTTCACACGGTTTTTCTCCAGTCTCTAACAGGCAGGAAAATCCTCCAAAATCCACCATCCTTCTTCAAAAAAATATGAGTACACTTTCGATTTTAATATGCGCTAGAGCCATCACACACGATCTAACGTGAGAGTGAAGAGGTAATGTTCTCAAACAAACTAATATTTTATTTTTGTCTCTGATGTGACCTTTGGCACGCAAGTGTGATCGAGGCTAGGAAGGCTTGTCTTCTCTACTAAATCAGTGACTGAAACGTCCTTTTTCACTATCACGGTTCAATCCCTGAACTATTACAAGCTTTGCATGCACTGCTGTCTCTGTACTTTTGTTTGATGAAGAAAGTTGATATCAAGACAGTGACAGCTGTGCACGAGGACAAATAATTTGTTTGTATCATATTTCGAGTCCAGTTATAGGCCGCAGTCCGGAGTCCTATTATTTGATAGGACTCCGACTCCACATTCCTGTTTGCAGGGAACTGGGCATTGCGTAGACTAACTACATGAACCACATGCAGTCATACAGAGTTGGAAGTGGGTCAACGAAACTTGACCCATGACCCACGGTATATGTGACCCACGACCCACCTGATCCACCGACTTTTCACGGAAACATGACCCACGACCCATCTGACCCACAGGGTACCCTGACCCATGACCCACCTGACCCACCTGACCCACATGCTGCAAGGGTGAATGATGTGAGTGCAATTTCCTTTTCTGGTATCATCTTTAGTTTCATTTTCATTCAAGATTGTAGGTCTATCTAAGTAGAGGACTCGTACTATCAAAATTGTTGTTAAGAACTGTTATGAAGATTCAAGTGTCACTTTCAGATCATTTGTCGCATGATAAAAAGACATGTAACCTCATCAAAATTATCTTATAATCAAATTTCATGAACCACAAATCCCTAAGGTTCTAAAAAAATTTAAACGATTCTGTTTCTTGTTATTTAATTCTTGACTATCCTTTTTAGTGCTACCTATTTAACTCGTGGAGTGATGATTAGTTAAGTTGAGGGCCCTAAAGACTAAATTTCAAATTTTACATATCTTAGTCAAATGAAGTTAAAAAATAAGACTGCAGTAGGCTAAATCCTTTATTCTATATACTACGTGCGTGAAAATTATCCCAGAAAAATCGTCAAACTGATATTTTGTTGCTTCTGATGGCAATCGGTTCAAATTTCATTTACTTCCGCTTATGTTAGATTTAAGTAGAAAGTTGTATATTTGATGCAAGAATGACATTCATTCAAAAGCAAATGGAGTAAGCATGCGTAACGCGTGAATAAAAAATTGCACGATTACAAGATTACAATTCATGAATTGGCTTGCAATGTACACATAGGATATGTACATTCGTATATGAGTGGCGCTACATGTGCGAGTACGTTGTGATAACAATCACTAGCGACATCATGTAAGTATTCCTATTTTTATTGATGCGAAATATCAAGAAATATCTCCTCACAGAGCTCTACCGTAATATGTCTGTGTGAAAGGGATAAGTCGATATCAATGACCTTCGTATGAATTAGTGTATTGCAGATGATCATGCATCGAATGAGCAATGAGATGCATGGATCACGTACGATGCGAAAGTAGAATTAACGGCTAAATACTTTAGATATGAAGCGCGTATATTGTCAAGATATTTTTATCAATTACATATTTCGAAAATATTAAATATCTGATCAATCTTTACCATAGATTTACCATTTTAATCTATATATATATAGAGGACATTTTCTGCGAAAGACCAACAAAATCAAAAGAAAAAACAAACAAAACGAAGTTCAGCTGGCATTGCAAGAAAATTTTCAAGATGAATAGAACCTCTGAATACCTGACTTCCTCAGTAGCTGTATCTCTGAAATCAAGGTCACACATCATTGGGTATCGTCAGACATAGCGACAGAGAATCGAGCATACACAATTGTACTCAAACAACTTCTATCCACCAACCAACATCTCTCAGTAGACAGCAACAATTGTTTTCGAGCCTTTAATTTGTGTGAATTCCGCCCCCTTTCGAATCTGTGAGGCGTGTGAAAGTCAATAGTGTTGCATATTTTGACTGTGTGCATCCATCAGCCCTTTCAGTGACACTGACTCAATCATTTTTCATGAATGATAAGAGTACGAATAAGTAAGCTACTAAGTTACTGTATTTGAGATTGTCAAATCTATCATGGGTCAAACTGGCTGGAAGTGGGTCAAGGAAGTCTGACCCACGACCCACCTGACCCACGGTAAATGTGACCCACGACTCATCTGACCCACCAACTTTTCGGGAAAACATGACCCACGAGACCCACGGGATTTTGTGACCCACTTGACCCACCTGACCCATGACCCACGACCCACTTCCAACTCTGCAGTCATATTCTTAATTGGTTGTTAATACTGATGAGAGAAATTGCATGCGCCATCCATGTATCGCAGATGCAGTGATAATCTAATATCGAAACTAATTAAAGAAGTCACATGAACATAGACAAAGACCATAAAGAGTAAAAGTGTTGTTTTTGAAAGACGAACATACTAAACCGGTTGTGCACCGAATAGGCTCACCGGTGCTCTTGTATACTAGCTGTAACCTATCAGCTTGTAATATGCTTAGTAGCAGCCTATCTCAAGACATCCCTCAAGGTGAGAAGTTTGCCCTATGTGATAGAGTAGAGCAGAGATATATTTTTCAGACTAATAAAATTCAGACAGAAATTTCATACAAGGCAAGAAATGTTGATGCCAGACTGAAAGCAATTCTTGACTATATTTACAGTAGCTATCTTATTTATAAATTTTCTTACTCGCTGTGCAATGAATTTTACATCGGTCACATCAATACCATTTAAATATCGGTACATGGAACACAGACGTAGTGTACACAATAACAATTCCGATAGCGCGCTTGCTGCATACATGCAACGGAATCATGATAGAAGTCAGATGAACATTGAAGATTTTGACCTTTCCAAGAAAAGTGCACTAACCCAGTTGAGACTCGCGTTAAACTAGACACATTTAACATCTTTCTCCGTAATAATCGTGAGTTAGGAATGACAAACTTCTGAGCACTGAATCTTGTCCCTTAATATTTATATAAAAGCAAGTTCATTTTATCGCTAATTCCCCAGAAAACGGGCGAACGCTCGAAACGTCGGGAGCGTGTGTCCATAGTTTTACTAAAAAACCTACTGAAGTACTGTGAGTGAAGACTCACGTACTGGCTTGCGTGAGTTTTTTAGCGTTGTTTTTTATCTGCACACACTTACCACACTTCACTCATTCTTCCAATGGGCATCAATGATATTGAACAATACGTAGTGTTCTTCTTTTCTGATAATTTGCTCACTTTTTGCAAGCCTTTGATTTTCAATTCTATGAAAAATATACGCTTACTTACATGCCTACTTTTTACTTTAACTTCAATTCAAAGTCTCTTCGATTTTTAGTCGGACGCAGATAGATTATTTTGGGGAAACCTGCAAAGTTTGAAACAAATTAGGAAAATCATATGAGGAAAATGTTGTCCCGTGTAATATATGATTTAGTTTCGAATATCCACATACAAAGAGAATGACAATAATTAAGTCAATGTAAGACATCAACACCTTTGATTCCCCGACCGCACTCGCCTGAATCAGGAATCGAACTGAAGTCCGAAGTGGAAACGAGCTCGCACCTTCTTCACTAGGGCACGCTGACGGTATCGTGAAAGGGGAGTAAAAATGTTTGAAAGCAAGATTCAAGACCATGTATATATAACACAGTATAAAATCTTCTTTTTGAAGCACGATTTTAAAAGCATCATTGACAACAAACTTTGTTCAACAAACACGGTTTTAAAGTCTTGTTTAAAAACCTGGTTGAGAAGGTATGTTTCAAAGAAGGTTCTTTTGTCTCTGTGACAGATATCTATACATCTATACAGATAGCTCTATAACGTTACACAAAGAAAGCAAAAAAGATCAAAATAATGAAAGGAGTCAGACATGGCGATGCCATCTCTCCAAAGCTCTTCACGTCGGCGCTCGAGCAGATTTCAGAAAGATTAACTGGGAAGAAAGAGGGATAAACATTGAAGGAAAAAGACTGTCACATCTAACATTCGCGGACGACATTGTCATAATTGCGCAGTCAGCCAACGAACTGAAAATAATGATGGAGGAGTTAATAAGCGAAAGTGACATACACAGTCTGAGACTAAATACCACAAAAACAAAGTGCATGTTTAACAACTTATGTAGACGGTCGAAAATAAAAATAAATGAGAAAGAGATCGAGGAAACCGAGGACTACATATATCTCGGACAGTGATTCAGCCTCAATGAAAAGAACCAAGAGAAGGAAGTATCGAGGAGGATAGGTATAGCGTGGAAAGCTTTCAGCAAACATCGAGACATTTTCACCAGCAGTCTGCCTATGTCTCTGAAGCGGAAGGTACTCGAGTCATGTGTAATACCAGCATTAATCTACGGCGCCGAAACTTGGACAAAGAAGACGGAACAGAAGATCAGAGCAACACAAATGAAGATGGAGAGAAGAATTTTGAAGATAGCATTCATAGACAGGAAGACGAACGAATGGGTGCGAAGAATGACAAAGGCCACGGACGCACTACAAATGGTGAAGGCAAGAAAGTGGCCGTGGGCAGGACACATTGCACGAATGGAAGACAGTAAATGGACCAATGATTAACAACATGGAGACCGCCAAGAAAGTGGCATGAAGAAATGGTACTGTTCAGCAACACAATTAACTGGCCACAATTAGCCGGAGACAGGTGGTGGAAGTGTCATACTGAGGCCTTCGCCCTGCAGTGGGCAGATGTAGGCTGATGATGATGATGATGTCTCTGTGAAAAGGCACTTATCCAATGGACATCGGAGAGTTTAGAAAAGTTCAACATGCGTTAGGATGTTGTCCTCTTTATCTTCTACGCTGGCGTGCATCCTATTATTTTACTCTTTGTTTGCTCCATTGTTTGATTAAGGCTTTTGTTAGTTTACTGTATCATTGTTTTCCTCGTGCCTTCATCGGGTCGCATTGTGCACCGCTTCAATATTACATAATAATGAATGGAATGTTTACTGCCGTCGAGCCAATGAATTGAACGTCGTGCAACCTGTGAATAAAGAAATGATTGTGAACGACGTCAAGACAGACGAGTGACGGAAAAAGTGGTGTCAGATCGAATCGTAAATGTACAAAGAAGTATACAATATGGACTTGCGAATTCAGTAACTGGACTGAAGCTGTTGCTACAGACCATCAAAAGCTATCATTGTGACCTGCGGTAACTAATTACATTTCGAATAAAAATAATTTGTTTCATTGTCGTCGTAAATACCATTTGCGACTAAAATATAACTTAAAAATTTGTAGCAGTTGTAGCTGGCCTAGTTCCGCGGTCAAATAAGTTCGACGGATTACAACAACTTACCCTCTCGGATGCCCGCGCTCGCCTCTCTCGTGCCTCCATCTCTTCTTCCTCGGCCTCGTCTGCCCACGAGACTCGCTTGGGTCGCTGTTGACTTCCGCCAACACCAGACGTACAACTGGAGTACTCGACGTTACGGCTCTCGCCGTCAAGTTGTAAGAGGCGCAGACCCTCTACCGCGTCCGATGCCGCGTCAAACTCACACTCTCGATCCACTGCGGATGCTATAGTCGTCATTCAATAATATAATCAATCTTATTCGCGTCTGGCCGACTTTCGTCCGAGCCAGAACAGCAAAACTAAAAGACAAACCGAACAGCATTCACAATTTTAAAATCTGCGCACAATAAAATTCATGAGATAATGACACAGTAAAAGACTACCATAAGGCGCATAAAACTGTTACATTTCCCCCCGCACCATAAAAGCATGACGCTCCCGCGTCATCCCTACCATAATTTAACGCGCTTAAGCGCTGGCACACTTTGTGCAATAATACGAAGGCGCTTTCGTACCAGGTTAGTCCGCTCCGTACCTGAGTAATGCGGGTCGCCGGACCACGTCATTTCGGGCATGAACCGGATTTGCCGGAAAACCGCCGCGGCCTCGCGATTAGCGGCCTCTACCGCCCTTCGGGCCTCCCCTCTCAGCTTGGCGGCCGGTGCCTCCGCATGAAAAACGGGCGCATCCGGGTACTGCCTTTGGACCTCCCTGCGTATGTCCTCGAGATCTCGCATCCACGTAGTACTTCTGCGGGTATCATTGATACCCACACCTAGCAAGACCGCGGAGACCCGCGCAGGGAGGTCGTTTGCGGACCTCAGACTCCCGATCGCTTTCGCGATACGGAGGCCAGGTACCGCAATGGTGCGGTACGGGTGCCTATTGAACGGGTATCGAACGAAATTCGATCACCAGGACCACACCGGTTGCCCTCTCTCACTCGAAGGTTCTGGTCGCCGCTGCCGACGTGTAGACCCCGGCACAGCTACCGCTGGCGGGCGTACGGAGGTGGCTGCCACCCTCGCATAGGATGCCGGCTGGCAAACATTTGTAGACGTTTGCCGGAGCGGTGTAGCCGAGCGCTCTGGCGGGAGCCGGCCTTTCTCGCGCATGGCCGCGAGCACTCGCCGGGTGACTTCCGTCACTAACTCCTCCGTAGCGGATACCGGCGCTGTCGTCTCCGCCGCTGGACTCGGGATCAGTATTGTGACCGGTTCTTCCGCTTGGCGGAATACAAAAGTCGCCCTCTCAACAATCTCTGCCTGAAAATTGAGGTGTCGGCGCAGCCAACTGTGCACCCTCTCCCTGATGGGAGGAATGCAGTCGGTCACGACCCCTATACGGTTATCCTTTCGCCGATTCAAGAAGAATCGGCTTAAGGAGTCGAGGGCGTATAGTGTTATCTCCGCGAACCACTCCTTGATGGGTCGGTCACCTCCATCAAAACATTCAGGCTTTCGCCATGAATGAAGTGTCGGGCCAGCTGTCCGCCCCACGTCTCACGGACGGCCTTTGGCAAACAACCCAAACGAGGCCGCGTCTCCTGCTCCACCACCATCTGTAAGTGCAGAAGATCACTATAGTTAAAATCGTCCTCACTATCGTTGATACAGAAGAATCTCGTCTCCTAAATCCACATCTTCAATATCCTCCGGTATTGGAGAAAGCGGATGACGACCTTCTTCAAACTGCTGAGCGGGGCTTTGTCACAGCCAGATTCCTCCTCTAGGTCGCAGTTTGTAATACTTACCTCCAGGTCTACACCCGGATTGACCTCTATTTGTTCTCCGTGATACGGCTGGATTTCCCGCTGGACTTCGATAACCGTGCTATCGGTTGATTATCTAGCGATTATCCACTGGACAGGGCTTAATGCGGCTCACATGGACTATTTGATGTTTACCCGGTCGAGCTGGATCAGTTATCTCTACATTTGTTGTGCTTATAACACGTGATACAAGGTAAGGCCCCCGCCAGGGTCTTGACAACTGGATCAATTGGGAAGTGCATTTCTCTCATAAATAATCTGGACGGCGAGTAACCCGTGGAGTAATGGATATTGGACCGATACGCCCACATGCAGAAATGTAGCGTCTCGTCCCACCTCACTCGATCTCGATTGGTATGAGACAGCAGCAAATTCTTAAAAGTACGGTTGAGTCTCTCGACTCCCCCATTCCCCATAGGATGATAAGGACTAGAGCGCAATTTCCTCATTCCCAAAAACTGACACAGCTGGCGAAATAGTGCTGACTCAAATTCCGTCCCTTGATCGGACAAAATCTCCTTCGGTACTCCATAGCGAAAAGCCCAATGGGAGAGAATTGTAGTAGCCACTGTTTTGACTGTATGATCTTTCAGTGGGACTGCTTCCGCCCACTTTGTAAAAGCGTCCACTTTTGTAAGAATAAATCGATTTCCGCTGGCCGTTCTATTTAAGGGACCATTTATGTCCAAAGAAATACGCGCAAGAGGTTCGTCCGCTGGTATTGGTTTGAGATGTGCTACAGTCTTAGGGTTGGGACCCCTGCATTCACCACACACTCCGAAGACGCCACCCATTCATCAATGTCCTTCCGTAACCTTGGCCACCAAAGACGCAGGCTTACTTTCCTGAAAGTTGACTCTTTAACTGTGTGCCCACCCACAGGGTTATTGTGGTATTGCTGAAGGGCTTGTTCTCTGAACGATAGAGGCAAAATAACCATCCAACCCTCATCGTCAGGATATCTGATATGCAATACATCTTCAATCAGAGCCATAAAAGGAAACTCTTTGATCATTTTTCGCAACTCAGGAATTCCTTGTGCGTTTGATAATTGTGGAGGGGCTGAGCGTCCTTGCTGAATCCATGAGACGGCATGCGAAATTGCTGGGGATTCTAGCTGTGCCCTTTTAAGGTCCTCAGCCGACCAACCATAAGGCCAGGTTATGGCTGCAATTTCAAAACTTTGTTCTAACTCCTTAGAGCATGCTGGACAATCACCATGTGAGCGATGTGGCCGCATCGATAGCGCATCGGCATTTGTATGTTTCGGATTCGGTCGATATTCAATAAACTGATATTCTTGTAATTTCTGTATCCAACGTGCCACTTGTCCAGTCGGCTCTTTAGACGAATTCAGCAACGTCAAAGCACTATGATCTGTCCGTAAAATGAAAGGTCTCCCTAACAAATACGCTCGCATAGGGTTGTTTTCCGGGATTCCCCGGTAAATCAGCTAATTTCGAGAAATCGATTTCCCGGGAAATTATTTCGGGATCCCGGGAAATACATAATATTTGTGATTTAGTTACAGCAAAGATATTAATAGGGTAGATATGTCGCTCTTTTGTATTATGTGTAATTTCGGTTTCAACAATAAACAAACTGTAATTGGAAGACTTCGATTTTCTATTGTCTTAACGACCAATAGAAAACGCATTATAAAATTATTGTCTAAATTGGCTCGGCAAAAAAGAATAAAATCATATTTAAATAAATAAGAAAATAATGTAAAACGGCTTCTTAAATACATTCAGAAAAGTTCTAAAAACTAATAAAATCATTTTTTAATCTATTCTGAATGTATCTAAGCAATCATTTTACATTAATTCCATATTTATATGTAAATTTTATCATATTTTAAAACAATTTGCCAATCAATTTAGACAAGAAATTATGGAACAAATGGGACACCTAACTTTTTTAATAATCTATTACGTCTTCTCGGGAGCTCTGTCCAGAGCATGTTTTTATGAACACCCAAGTTTTATAGCTCATTAGAATCTTTGGAAAGTTAGCTTTTAAATGATGTATGCCTTCTTGCTGTACAATAAATATAAAAGGCAGAAGAAGCGATTAAAATTGATGAAAATCTAGCTGTCCCATTTTTTTATCACCACTGTATGTATTTACATGCTATATTACCCTCGAGTTATTCTAAAATATTGTTGATAATCTATCATCAATGTATTCGGCTTATAAACCTTACTAATTTATTTCCCGGGAAATTCCCGGGATCCCGGGAAATGATTGAATGATTTCCCGATTTCCCGGGATAAGATTTTTTGGGATATACAACAACCATACGCTCGCAGATCATGAATAAAATATACCATCGCCAACATCTCCTTTCGGGTTACGCAATAATTTCTCTCTACTTTAGTTAGACACCTACTCTCGTAAGCGATTACTCTTTCCAATCCACTCTCGGCTTTCTGTGACAACACACACCCAATTACCCGATCGCTGGCATCGGTGTCTAGGATAAATTTCCCTGCTTCCGCAGAAAACTCTGGCAAAGTCAGAACCGGCACAGAGCATAAAGCTCGTCTTAATATAATAAAAGCTTCCTCGCACTCATCCGTCCACGAAAACTTTGCGTTCTTACCTGTTATTCGGTGGAGCGGTTCGGCTATGCTTACGAATCCTTTAATAAACCGCCGGTAGTAGCTACACAGTCCGATGAATCCCCGTAATTTCTTTTGAGTATCTGGGCGCGGCCAATTCATGACTTTCTCGATTGTGGATTTGTCGGTATGGACACCTTCCGACGATACCACATGTCCGAGATATTTAACCTCCGTCTTAAACCATTGACATTTCTTGGGATTTAATTGCAATTTAGCCTCACGAAAACGCTTTAACACCAACACCAAGTTAGCTAGATGGTCTTCAAACGAGCGCCCAATAACGATGGTATCGTCTAGATATACCAAACAGAGATCCCCCGTCAAACCTGCCAAGACATTATTCATTAGTCTTGCAAAAACAGCAGGGGCAGTAGTCAGTCTCATTGGAAGAACGTTGAATTCATATAGGCCCCTGTGGGTTGAGAAAGCAGTCTTTTCCTTAGAGCTTTCCTCTAATGGTACTTGCCAATACCCCGACTTGAGATCCAAAGCGGTGAAATATTTTGCTCCAGCCAACGAATCTAGACTCTCGTCCATTCTCGGAAGCGGGTAAGCATCTTTTACCGTTATCTCGTTCAATTGCCGAAAATCCACACAACATCGCATAGATCTATCTTTCTTCTTTACTAATAAAATCGGGCTTGACCACGGGCTATTACTAGGTCTGACTACATCATCTCGCAACATTTCATCCACCATCTTGTCAACATCAGCTCTCTGATGAGGAGGAATTCTCCGTCCTCTGACTTTCATAGGAGGACTCATGCCTGTATTTATTGTGTGATGGAAAAGCGTTGTTCTACCTAAAGGTTTCCCTCCTCAACAAAAACATCGGCAAACTCACGAAGTAAAGCTTCCGCTTTGCGACAACATCCCTTGACGAATTTGGTCAATCGCCACCTCAACATTAGATTTATTAGGTTTCAACGTAGACTCTTCACTTACCGTTAGAACTTCCTCAACAGGTTCAAACTACGCAATATGCGCCCCTGAAGGAATTTTCACTTCTGAATGAGTAATGTCAAGCAATTGAAGTCATACTTTACCATTATCTGTCCGCACTACACCATTTGCCATAAGAATACCTTCCGGTAAACTTTGCTGCAAAGGCGTGACCACTCCAAGAATCGCTCTCCTGGACCAGTTTTGACAAATACCTTTACAATAGATAAGAGCGTCAGGAGGGACTGTCGTTTCCTCGACCAAAATTACCTCGGTATCTACAACATCAAACGACTTCTCATCTTCAGCGTCGTGCCGGTTCTTGCGAACTCCACGACTCCTCGACTATTCAAAATGTCGATGTCGAACACTGACAAAAAATCCTGTCCAAAAATTAGATCATAACTACAAATTCATATTGACATAATTCCGGACCCAAATGTACTTAGAGATTACTAATTCCGGCGACTTTTAACGCTCTTTTCTCAGCGTCAGCTAGCCCCAATCTTCCGTGGAAGATCTATATGGACCACACTCCTGTCAGCACCACTGTCTAGCTGACCCCATCCTCTGTGATGGGCAATACGAAATTCGACTAAGTTCTTGCCTCTTCTAGCAGTTCCAGGCAGCAACCATTCCGCGAGACCGATTTCGCCCGGAGGGAAAACAGAACTTTCGTTGGTCTCGCTTACTCGTTTAAATCACGGAAGGGACAATCACGTCTGAAATGCCCCTCTCGATTGCAGCCGAAACACCTATTTCCCGACGGACGGAATTCACTTACCCGGGCTGCTGATCGTGGGGAGTTGGAGATCTCGGAACTCTCCTGTCATACGACTGCTGTTGGCGATATGCTCCCTCGCGAGGTTGTCTCCACTTCCTGTCCGAATCTGGAACACCCGAGACTCGACTATCTTGCCAAACACTTCTCGGGCTTGTTCGTCGACCATTCGACCCACTATCCTTCGATAGAGGCCAATTTCTCTCCGATAACAGCGGTATTTCGCGGATCTTATCCGCCACTTGAAGGATATCACTTATCCTTAACGGTGGAACCACGGCAAAATAACGTGCAACTTCCACATTAGTCGTTCCCTGAATCATCCGCTCCATTGTGATCTGTTCTTAGCCTTTAAGCGAACTATCAGAAAAAGCTACACGAGCTGGGAACGAGTGTAAAACAACTCCTTCGCTCTAGCCGCACTCGGAGCCCCGGAGTAATGCCGTCGCAGACTCCGCACGAGAAACCGTAGATCCTTTTGCTCATCCTCGGAACGGTTACTGACAAATGCAAAAACATCATCTGTCAACAATGAACTAAAATGAAAAATTCTCTTCTCTGGAGGATAGCTGTAAAGAACAGCTTCTACCCGCTTGTAACATACGTCAAAACCCCCACCCTTGAAATGTGGGATACTCTTTAAAGAAACACGAGCACAACGAGTGGCTTCCGCCACACGACACTGTGACTTCACATAATCCGTGAAGATGATATTCAAATAATGTATTATGTCTAGGAACGAATCTCCAACATTTCCCTGCTCTTGAGCACTGCATACTTTCGTGAACACCGCAGTAAACTTCCGTTCTCTGACAGGGTAGGTATCCAGCGCCAACTTGAAACGGCGATACCACAGTGCAAAATTACCACTATTAAACGGAGTAAAATGACTAACATCAAATCTAGAGTAAAATCGATCCAGACACGAATTCACTCTTACTCCCTCCATAGGGCGTGGCCGACCACCGCTGCCACCATTTGTAGCTGGCCTAGTTCCGCGGTCAAATAAGTTCGACGGATTACAACAACTTACCCTCTCGGTTACCCGCGCTCGCCTCTCTCGTGCCTCCATCTCTTCTTCCTCGGCCTCGTCTGCCCACGAGACTCGCTTGGGTCGCTGTTGACTTCCGCCAACACCAGACGTACAACTGGAGTACTCGACGTTACGGCTCTCGCCGTCAAGTTGTAAGAGGCGCAGACCCTCTACCGCGTCCGATGCCGCGTCAAACTCACACTCTCGATCCACTACGGATGCAATAGTCGTTATTCAATAATATCGTCAATCTTATTCGTGTCTGGCCGACTTTCGTCCGAACCAGAACAGCAAAACTAAAAGACAGACCGAACAGTACTCACAATTTTAAAATCTGCGCGCAATAAAAGTTCATGAGATAATGACACAGTAAAAGACCACCATAAAGCGCATAAAAATGTTACACAGTTATACATGACATAATCAAGCTATGATATCATTTTATTTTTTAAAGTGAAAAGATGCCATCTTTTAGTGAAATATATGTAGGCCTACACCGTAAATAGATCTAGTCATACGAATTTTTCGATTTACACTGCTACCATGCTACTTTCACTGCGCTTAGCAATGAAACTATAACTAGATTGCGTGCAGCATCGATATATTCCAAATAATGGAAGACCGAAAAAAGCAGTTTATTCATACAAAGCTTCTTGTATATCAAAACTTAGGTAGGGCCTGTGGCCTGTAGGTTACATCAGATATCGCAAGTTTTGATTCTGCACTCGAATTACAAATATGCCTACAATATAGGTCAACAGTATCTTAAGTGTGAAAAAGGCTAAAAATATTTAGATTGCAGTCAAGACTTCAAAAGCATCAAGACAGTTATCAATGAGTTCAATGTGTTCAATCATTGTCAATCCGTGTGATAGACAAACAGACTGACAGACAACAGCCCGTTGCTGTTCGCTACATGAATCAACCAGTGGGGAAGGACCCCTGTGGGAACGCATCTTGCTAATATCAACAGATCATCTGTCGAGGTAGCGATTTTGTGGATAACTTTTTTTAAAGGTTCATTTTCGTGTAAAAACTATCTCCGCATGTGAAAATGGTCATCATCTATCCAAAAACATGTGTAAAATTAAATAACGACAGTTGGCGAAAAAGTTGCTATAATTAGTTGGTAGATATTTGTTTACTAATGCGAGCTGATTTTTCGCCAACCGACGAAATCGTGGATATTGTAGCAACTAATTAGTGGTAAGTAGTAATGTTCGTATATTACCTTTACATGAAAATATATTGTATACTCAGTCTGATCTGATAAAAAGGGATCTTTATTAATTCACGAAGGCTTAAACTAAAAAGTAGTTATCTTCCATAAATGTCGCAGTAAATACTATTATATTATTCAAATATTTGTGATTGCTGTAAATAATTTAATGTCAAGAGATGTTATGAAAATTGATATAAGCGGATTGATTCTCTATATTATCATTATCAAAGAATGATAGTCTGCACTTATTTGTTAGATAAGATAAGCCATGTATGGGTGATGGTGAGGAGGTGAGGGAGAAACTTGAGCCTCGGCTGTAGAGGCGGATTACTAAAGAAAATAAGGGAGAAAGTCAAAAGTAAAAGGTGGCATACATAGCGCGACTTGTCGCCGGCGAACTTCGCCAGCGAATATGCTAAAAATTATTACTGAACTATTGCATGATAATATGTAGCTGATTATCTGCCAGCTTTTCGCCAGATTCGTTCCCACAGGGACAATGGTAAAACAAACGAAAGAGACTAAATTTGCTTCAATACAAAATGCAAAAAATCTATGATTAGAAATCATAATTAAAACAAAAATTTTTGATAATATCATTTTATATCATTTTTTTTAGAATAAAAGGATATCATTTTATCATTGCCGATCTTTGTAATCAAGTAATGGACATTATTACATGAATGATGCGCAATAAGCGACTATTCAAACTATGCTGGTGAATGAAATGAAAGCATTTGTTAGTTTATATAAGTAAATCTGATGGCCATGTTAATTAAAGAGCCTATATATCATATGGTCTCAAACATCACTCATATGCTTGTTTCAATTTGATAAATTTTTGTCGTTTGATGCCCAAGTCAATCAGATTCGGAAAAAATCTTTTCTTATTCTGCGAAATCTTTATAGAATCCGAAGATACATAAGTGACCATCACGCCAACACTTTAATTTGTTCCTTTGTATTCACGTTGTTGGACTACTGCAATGTCATCTATGCAGGTTGGAAGACTTCGAACATACTCCGACTCCAAAAAGTTCAAAATGCCTGTGCCAGATTTGTGCGTCGACTTCCGAAACGTGCTCACATTTCTGAAACTCTCCGGAGCCTTCATTGGTTACCTGTGCGACTATGCGTACAATTCAAAGTGTGTTGCCTAGTGCACAATTGTATTTACGGCAATTACTTACCTTAAAGATCTGTTGACTCCTGCTGCATCCTCTGCATCGTTCATGTCACTGAGGTCGAAGGACGCCCCCTTACACCACCAACCATTATCAAGAACAGCTGGTGCCAGGGCGCCTTTCAATTCGTTGGACCCTCATTATGGAATTCGCTCCCTCTACATTTGAGGAATGAAACAAACCCTCGCAGCTTCAAGAAAGCATTGAAAACCTTCTTTTTCACTCTTTTATGACTCCTGTAACCTCTTACCTGTACCCCCACTCTGATTACACATTGTGTAGATTTTGTGGTAAAATATACAGTTGCGTGCGGTGCTACTTATCGATAGGCATGCGATGCGCAGAATCAGAATTTGATATTTTCTAAATGCCCATGTGTTCAAAGTTAGACATTGTCCTTGCATGCTATGGCATGTATCATATTCGATATTGAAAATGGCGCTAACACGTAGCGCGAATATTCACGAAATTATCTAAAATTGAAATCCATCCTCCTTGACTTTTTAACGAAGTCATCAAATGACGTAATGATAGAAAAAGCCTTCTTACATCATTCGAAGGTTACAAGTGAAGTTTTCTCAATGGACATTCAGACTTGAGCTTCAAAACCACCATGGAAAAATCGTCGTCTCGACGAATGTACGCCTTTTCATCCTTCAGGTCTTCATTTGAATTTCATTTTGGGCATCGGTCGCCCAGCTTCAACAACATTTTTTCGGCAAATATTCCGCCAGATCGGTAAACAAATTGATAGCATAAAATGTTCAAGAATGTTCTACATTGTACATCAGACAACGCTTTGTTCTTTAGCTGGTGATGGATGACCAATACATAACACATCGGACTGGCTCATACAATGCATGCACATGCACACAAGTCAGTCTGATGAGATCTGGTCTATCTGTATCATTTTCCCTAAAGTGAGCGATGCGACCATTTCGCCGAATGTAGCCACTATATAATTTCACAGGCTTTTGTATAGGAGCTGTGCGAGAAGACAGCGTGCACAGACTGCGAGTTAGTCAATGCAAATAGATAGCACCAGTGAATGCGGCGATGCCTCACCGTTGTTAAAGCTCTTTACATGTCATCTCCCTCAATGAAATGACTTTCTATGGGATTTTATGCGATATTCAGAGCCCAAACTGTCCTCAATCTTGGGAGGGATAAAAATGGTTAATTTTCAGAATTTAAGCGAGGCATTCGCCGCATGTACCGCATCTATAGACCGCACGCCACTGAAAATATATTATTATTATTATAGTGACAAAAATGTTTTGAAACAAACCATGCGCTTAGACGAGATGCAATAGTTATCCGTTTTGATGACTAACCCAGCCAACAATTTCCGGCAACCATCTTCATCCTTTTACAGACCTTTAAATCTTCTGAAACTGTATGCAATACAATCGGCAACCATTGCTGGTAAGTTAAACTCATTGAAAAATTTTCCTTATCAATTTGCACGATAATTGGTATTCTGTATCATGCGCGAACTCAATCCACAACTGTGCTCTGAGAACACTAAAACTGAACACAGTACGGACACTGCAGACACGAATTTGATCTCCCAACACAAAACCGTGTTATGTGATTCTTCATCACCATCAGATTTCATTTTCCTTTTACTCAAACATTTCATCCAGCTTCAAAAATTTCTTGCTGATTGAGCGGTGCCGTAGATTATCGCACATACTGTCATAGACATCGACATGCGAGCGTTGCTAGTGAATGAAATGTGATTATTCCTAATCAATCAGTGTAAGCACATTTTGTATTTATACGTACTTTAAACATCAACTCTTGCAATGCTTGCTATGATATATAAATGACAATTTGATCATTTCGAAAACTTTGTGTAAAGTTTGGTACTCATATTCTTCCACCCCTCCCCCCACATTTTTGTTGTTGACACCCGCGAGTGTCTTCTCTTGCTTCTAAGGCAGTTTCACTACCGTCGCAAAAGCGTTGTGTGTAGAATTCTTGTGGTTTTTAGAAAATTTACAGCACTTGCTTTGTCGCTCACTGTAAGAGTAGACAACAATCTCACGAAGTTCATGATCACAGCACAGCTGTATCCTGTATTCTAACTGAGTATCCAAGGGACCGATCTTTCATCCCAGGTCAAGTAGGACTTCTCAGTGGTGTTACTACTGTTGTACTGTCACTCAGCGACAAACCAAGTCTATTCTAAATCCAATGCAAGTAAGTTTGACGAAATTTGATGAATTTGGAAAAATAAGAAAATGAGGGGGTGAGGAGAATAGAAGTACCTAAGATTTCATGTTAAATTTTCTATTTTTTCTGTTAATCTTCATCGGTGAATCTTCGAGGTTCTAACTGTTAAAATTGACTTTCCAATGATTTTCCGTTGAATGGTTTACTGCTACTTAGCAACTCAATGCATTTAGGATATTCAAGAATTGCAGGCCCTATAGTGCTCACGATTTTAGAATATCTGAAAATGAACCGTGACGAGGTTTACTTTCGCTAATGTGGGTTATTACTCTTTCATCGAGAGATTGCTTACTACCGTCTGCAAAAGTTAATTCTACCTATAGCTTTGCACAACTAATGTATTAAGCTGCACGCTCACAGGTTTCTGCAATGTATTCTAAGGCACAGTCGTTTAGAATACTCTTCTGCTTTTTTTTAGAAATATGCTAAATGTACTAATGCTTGTGACTGATGGAGCAGAAAATCATGATTTGGAAGAAGAAATAATAATTAAATAACATAGTTCGCAGCAGATATCTTGATAAAGTAAGGTATAGTGTATGTCTGAACACCTTCAGTTACAATCTCTACAAAATAACATGTCCAGTAAGCTACAAAATTGATCTTGTTAATAGAATCTGAGAGCGACAAACAATTGTGACATTATTGTGATATTCAAGTTTGTTTTAAGTTCTTGAAATTTCCTTATTTTTTAGTTCAAATCAAAACTTTATTTTCGGCATAAAATTCATTTATTCACCGCATCTTCTGAATATGTGAGGGTAAATTGCCATGACAGGAAAAATGTTGAAGGGCAATATTTTTAAGCTAGTCCTGGGTGTGCAGGATAAAATTTCATAGAAATATTCGTGTAATCACATATGAGACATTTGCCACAGAAATTAGAAGACAAGCAATTCTATGAGATCAGCAGGCAGGTTAATCGTAGAAATCCGAAGCCAGATTTCTACATATTCTTGCTTTCATGGTTATATTGTATGTACCTAAAAAACTTAAGGTAGTAATGCTGGAAAAATAGTTCTAGCCAGTTTTAGCCGAAAAATGGTGACAACTTTCGCTAATGTGGGTTATTACTCTTTCATCGAGAGATTGCTTACTATCGTCTGCAAAAGTTAATTAAACCTATAGCTTTGCACAACTAATGTACTAAGCTGCACGCTCACAGGTTTCTGCAATGTATTCTAAGGAAAAACGCGGCAGTCACACACTCATTCGTGTTAATTAAAATAAAATTATTTGCTCGTTCTATGAACCAAAGACACGAGTATGACATGAGAATTACACGGGAATTTCTTTCCTAAACTCTGTTTATCGATGTGATGCAGTGGAAATACCTCAAATTCGATCAGATTCAACCTGGATGACTCTGTGCATGGTTTGTAATCCAAACTAATGAAGCAATGATTAGCCTGTCTTCCAAACTAGTTTCTAGTCGTGTTTTGACTCTGCGGAACTATGTCGAAGTAATCACTGTCACCAAAAATCTGCGACAGACAATATTTGTTGTAAGTACTTTTGGACGCTCCGTTCATAAAATCTTTCCAGTGATAACATCAACTAATGAATTATTGAATGAGAATCATCACAACGAACTTAGAAATGGGGATATCGCGCGACTTTCATGGGAGCTCACTTTTACAGTAGGTCAATACCTCATTCATATCGGGATCGAGGTACCGTGCAGATCGACCAAATGCAGTTAGCAATGAACTCGATTATTCTTGCGACAACTGAATGGGAAAATTCTTTGATTGTGAGATCACTAGAGTTATCCAAATAACTCCTCGCTTATTATCGAGCAACTGATGGAATCATTCATGAACTCAAGTCATGCAGTGATAAGTCAGCGATTCTAGGGTTTATTGATAGATAGTCCGGGAGCTAGCGTGAAGTTGTGCAGGGAACGAGGTAGTACATAAAACTTTCATATAGCATAGTACACCTCTAACCTACTGCAAAACTTCGCGTCTGCCGGATCAGATCATTTGCTTTTCAGAAATAGAGAGGATAACACAATCCTATGTATTTCCAGTGGTAAAATTGTGACATTTAAGGTGTTGACTCCATTTTTTCGAATTTTTGCTCATAAAAGTTACACAAATTGGTATTTTGTTGAACTGGTTATTATAGAAATCATCTACAGATCATGATCTTTCAAATGAGTTATCATTCAGTGACAGAGGATGAAGTAAAGTGTACAAACAGACACTTTTCGTTAAAGTATATCAACAATTTTCCTGAAATTTCTATGTTAAAATTTGCAGTTACAACAACGAAAAGTGTCTGTTTGTACACTTTACTTCATCCTCTGTCACTGAATGATAACTCATTTGAAAGATCATGATCTGTAGATGATTTCTATAATAACCAGTTCAACAAAATACCAATTTGTGTAACTTTTATGAGCAAAAATTCGAAAAAATGGAGTCAACACCTTAAATGTCACAATTTTACCACTGGAAATACATAGGATTGTGTTATCCTCTCTATTTCTGAAAAGCAAATGATCTGATCCGGCAGACGCGAAGTTTTGCAGTAGGTTAGAGGTGTACTATGCTATGTGAAAGTTTTATGTACTACCTCGTTCCCTGCACAACTTCACGCTAGCTCCCGACTAAGACTTTGGACCAATGATTTTTATTTGCATTTAGTGCATATTTAAATATGTTTCAAGTGTTGGTATTTGTAGTTCGGACATTGTGAAGAAAGTATTTTACGATAGGTTACCTATTTATGGTCGTGTTTCAACATTACGAAATAAGGATTTGCGCCAAGTGGTACTCTTATGTAATTAAATGAATTGTTAATTACAACTTTACGATTGTTTAGAGACGATGTTTGAGACGATTTACTTTAACTGGCGGATTAAGCTACTACTTTTACTCAAAGATCTCTTTGAATATTCGCAGCGCGGAAGATTCGCTTGAGTGAAAGACACACAATTGAACCACATAGTCTTGGATGTGCTCTACGTCTTTCTTTCTCGAATTATCCTCTGACTTGTTCTGATTTATTCCCACCAGAAAATCATTGTCACATTCAAGAGTTCCAATCACTTCCATGTCATAAAGTGGTTCTACAGAGCTGATCATAAAAAACCATAGAAATTGACAACAATAAAACCTCTAGAATGGAAGTAAAGCTTCATGCGATACACAATCGTGGCACAAAAATCGCACGCATTTTCACTTAGATACACTTGTCAACGTCTGTATCATTGGGTTAGAATCAGTCACATGTGCAATTCTAAGCCTTTCATTGGTTCTTCATGCCCCAACTTAGTTCCCCCAGATGTGCCGCGACCTTGATTCAATTTCCATTCTAGTCAACTTCAGATAAACAATCTATTTCTATGCCCCCGGATGTGCCGCGACCTTGAGTCAATTTCCATTCTAGTCAACCTCAGATAAACAGTTTATTTCTATGCCCCCGGATGTGCCGCGACCTTCAGTCAATTTCCATTCTAGCGAACTTCAGATAAACAGTTTATTTCTATGCCCCCGGATGTGCCGCGACCTTGATTCAATTTCCATTCTAGTCAACCTCAGATAAACAATCTATTTCTATGTAAAAAACTGACCACCTAAATTTCGCTGAAAATCAATTGATTCTCATGCCTTCCAGTTGTTTCGCACATCAACGTGCCATACGTCATTCGAGAACTTTCATTCTCAGCTTTAAAATGAGCTATGGTAGACGCGCATCCTTTTTGTATTTGCTGACTAGTACTCAAAATATGAAAATCGCTTAATTTACAAATTGCAAGTTTTCAATAGGAAAACATGTGAGTACGATAATGAGTCACGCAAGGGGATATCGAGCATTTACTGAGCTCTCTTTTGACATACTGTTCATCAAAATCGGTGAGTTTATAAAAAGTTAGTGACATCCTGAAGTTATCACAAAATCATCACCTTTTTGGGTTGAAAATGTTATATTCTCATTTCCGCAAAAGTAGACATGTTCACCATGGAAGGTCAACGAAACTTCAAAACAAGACAATTAGCGAAGGCTCTGTTCTCTCAAAGCGGCTGCCGATTGTTTACTTCCATTGTTTGTTTACTTTTGCGGAAATGAGAAGGAATATTGAAAAAGTATGAAAGAGAACTATTGAAATTATATGAATATAACTTGCATATTCGTACTCCTCACATCGCAAGGATTCAGAGGATACCAAACATGAACATTTTTGATTAAACAGTGAGAATATAACATTTTCAACCCAAAAAGGTGATGATTTTGTGATAACTTCACGATATCACTAACTTTTTATAAACTCACCGATGTTGATGAACAGTGTGTCAAATGCTCGCTCTCCCTGTGTCTGATTCATTATCATATTCACATATTTTCTTTTTGAAAAATTGCAATTCTTAAATGGAGCGATTTTCATATTTTAAGTACTGTTCAGCAAATACAATAACAGATACTAAAGCTCATTTTAAAGCAGCGAATGCAAGCTCTCGAATGATGCATGGCACGTTGATGTGCGACACAACTGGAATCGATTGATTTTCAGCGAAATATAGGTGGTCAGTTTTTTATGATCAGCTCAGTATTAAGCGGATTCTTTTGCAGGGGAATAAATTCATTTCTCAAAAATGGTGAAGCGTTCCTCCTTCACAAAGTTTGAGGGATGACTTGTACATGTGATTTTTGCTAAGCTTGGCAAAGGCTACTTTTAATTTAGATTTCTGCGGGAACAATGTGTGCAACATGGTTGAATTCGGGTACACGGGTCCTACGGACCAGGTTTGTGCGGGTCCGCGGGTCCGCCTGACCCGAAGCTTCAGGGTCCATGCACCCGGACTGAAAATATTCTACTCTGTCGCTTTTTTGTAGCTCTGATATTTCATAGCCGCTGGCACTTAAAAAAATTATCAGAACTTGTTATCAAGAATTTGGAGTTTTGTATGCATAGATTGTATACATGTACAGCATGAAGCTTGTTGTCTAAAGAAAATTAGATTGACGACAAACTTCGATGCAATTTAACACTTTTCATTGTCTCGAAAATCGAGGATTTGTCTTGTGCATAGATTTCATCTTGTCACTTCACACTTTGTATTATGTTGTTTAGATATCAATGCGACAGGCAATGCAATGACATCCATAGAAATTGACAACAATAGAACCTCTAGAATGGAAATTAAGCTTCATGCAATGCACAATAACTGCACATAAATCGCACGCATTTTCACTTAGATGCACCTGCCAACGTCTGTATCATTGGGTTAGAATCAGTCACATGTGTAAATCGAGGCTTTTCATTGGTTATTCATGCCCCAACTTAGTTCCCCTGGATGTGCCGCGACCTTAAGTCAGTTTCCATTCTAGCGAACTTCAGATAAACAGTTTATTTCTATGGTCGAAATCGACGAAACATAACCATGAATTTTAGAAATTATGCTTGAAGCTCAGCAAGCCAAAATCACGTATTTTGAGAATGCGTCTGGCATAGAAATTTGCTTTCAACTTTGGCAATCCAAAACTATTCACAAATAATATAGGCTGCGTTTCTTAAAAATCAGGGTTGGCTTTTTGCCGGCTAAAACTGGTTTTTGCCACTAAGTGATAAAAACGAGGTAAAAACTGACTAAAACTAAAATTCCTGAAAAATCAGTCTATTTCTTCGAAATATCGACAGCAAGTTGGGATTGAGCATCGCGATGCGTTCGGGTTTGCAGATTGCAACTTTTATCTTGCAAAGCATGACATTCATTCTGTGATGGACCGACATGACATGTTTTCATCACGAATGACGTACGATGCTGTCTTTGTTTACGACTGCTCTGCCCCTTTCTTGTGCCTCTAGAACAAATCTAGACTTCAGCACCATTTTGTCCTATTGTAACAGAAGTAGTCAGATACTCGCAGAATTATCATCAAATGAATGAAAAAATGAAAATAAAATATATGAATAAAACTGGTTAATACATAGAACCAGTTTATTAAGCGTTTATTTTTAAATTAATTTTTATTTTATTTTTTTATCTATTTTTAAGCAAACCACTTTCTTCATGCGGACGAGCTTCAGTAATCCCACTATATCTTCTGTGTTGAGTGTTTAGCAAGAATGCAGTGTATTTTAATAACAGCTTAAGTTTCATCAGATCTAGAGTTGAACCCAGGTCTCATGGGCGTAGAGAGAACACTCTATCAAAAAGTCTCTGCACCGGAAAATCTCAGCTCCCAAATCAAGCAATGTTCAACAGTCGCTTAGAATACTCTTCTGTTTTTTTTAGAAATATGCTAAATGTACTAATGCTTGTGACTGATGGAGCAGAAAATCATGATTTGGAAGAAGAAATAATAATTAAATAACATAGTTCGCAGCAGATATCTTGATAAAGTAAGGTATAGTGTATGTCTGAACACCTTCAGTTACAAAAGAACATGTCCAGTAAGCTGCAAAATTGATCGTTGTTAATAGAATCTGAGAGCGACAAACAATTGTGACATTATTGTGATATTCAAGTTTGTTTTAAGTTCTTGAAATTTCCATATTTTGAGCTCAAATCAAAACTTTACTTTCGGCATAAAATTCATCTATTCACCGCATCTTCTGAATATGTGAGGGTAAATTGCCATGACAAGGCAGGAAAAATGTTGAAGGGCAAAATTTTTAATCTAGTCCTCCTGGGAGTGCAGGATAAAATTTCATAGAAATATTCGTGTAATCACATATAATACATTTGCCACAGAAGTTAGAAGACAAGCAATTCTATGAGATCAGCAGGCAGGTTAATCGTACAAATCCGAGGCCAAATCCGACACAGACTGGTCCTCTTGAGAGATAGATTAAATTTCATGAATAGTTAGACACCAATTGGTCAATTTATAACAAATCTAGTTCCTTATTTCATTTTCTTCATGGAGTAGTTCCAGGTGAGACGTTGTAGGTCGATTCTAGCAAGTTCAGTACCCATACTGTAGTTTCACATGTATTCTTTTCTTTTTTCTCTTTTCTTCAAAGTTCATTACAAATTTATTCATTAGAGTTATATTTTGTACAGTAGGCTTAATCTTAGTATATTTTATGTAGTTGTAACTGAGATTCCTAGAGGATGATGATTTTCATTTAAATATTCTTGCCTTCATGGTTATATTGTATGTACCTAAAAAAACTTAAGTAGTAATGCTGGAAAAAAAGTTCTAGCCAGTTTTTGCCAGTTTTAGCCGAAAAATGGTGACAAAACCTAATGGTTTTTACCAGGTGGCAAAAACCAGGGTGGTTTTTACCGGCCTACCCTGTTAAAATGCGATACACAACATGTTTTGATCGCAGATATTTGACACAGTATTTTGAAACAGCATTCATGTGCAGAGCTACGTGATCTTCAGAGGTCTATTTCTCAGAACATAGATTTGAAATAAAAAAGAATTATATCTTTCCTACCAGTTCCTACCAGTACGTTCGAATCCTACCAGCCGCACATCTTTTGCATGGCAATTTGATCTATTGTTTATTTAATTTCATTGTTGTTAATTGCATTCACGACATGGCTTAAGATGCTTTGGTGGACAATCGATCCCCGCTACTTGCCTTAATGTCGGCGGTCAGAATTGTGATGTGTTATTTATCCATTGATTATTATTGCCTTGACAACTGATGTGTGGTGGTGAGGGTTTGATCCTGCCAATTGACAGAGTCGCGTAAGTGGCTCGTAGCTCAGTTGGTTAGAGCACAGGTCTAGTTAACCTTGGTCGTAGGTTCGAATCCTACCAGCCGCACATCTTTTGCATGGCAATTTGATCTATTGTTTATTTAATTTCATTGTTGTTACTAACATAAAAAGAATTTCTTTCAGACTAAGTTGTACGCGGCGAACGTGTAAGGTCTGTAGTGGTAATGAGACATTTAAAGTTTGGAAGCACTGGTTTATAGGCTTACATTAAAATTATTAACCTAATGCCTAGAATATCGCAATCGATCTGCTCTGATACTTGCACGCCTGAGGGCATTGAATCTTGTGAATAGGTTATCATACAAGTCCTAAATACAGACCTATGTGTATGTAACACGTATATGCCCTTTGCATCGGCATAGGCCTACTGTTGTTTTGGTAATGGAAATGTGGAAATAATTCCGGATCCGCGGATCTGCCTTGGTCCTATACGAGTCCGGGTTGTCTGGGTCCACAGGTCTGCATGACCAGAAGCCTCCGGGTCGTCTGGGTTGAGGATCCGGACCCAAATTCAACCCTGGTGTGCAACTATATGAGTGAAGACAGTTATCATGGAAGGATTTAACAAATCTGTTCACTTTCTCTCGGAATGTCCACAAAATCACTTATTAAGTAAGACAATTAACCAAATAGAACAAACAAAAGTGATTTCAATAATTCCCCGTGGTTCATCCAACAATTGTACATTTCGTCGATTGAATCGATTGATAAATGTTTTGCGTATTAAGTCTCAGCAGAATAATTGATAAGTTTCATTACCGGCGCAGTTCTGGGGTCATAAGCTAATTGACTGAAATGAATCTAATCACTTCATATGATAGCCAATTCAATTATAATCTGCAGTTTTCTTCGTTAATTGCATCTCTACAGAATACAATGAACTTTCACAGGATGATACTGATACTTATAAACAGCTGCGGCATAGAAAGTTCATTGCGGTTATCTTGGAAAATTCGCGAAATCATATCCTGCTTGCGGACACAGTTAAAGATATGAATGCAAATTAGAGCAAAATTTTATGTGAGATGAAAGGTCGAATCCAGAAGTTGTCAAGCATTAGTTTCATCGAAATGAATTGATTGCAAAAGTTGAATATATAAATGCAATTAATTGATTGTTGATTTCGACTAATTGCAATAATCAGATTGATTGTTACTTACACTGTAAATCGCTCAATACCAATCACATACGAAGGGTGCATAAAAAATATTTTTTAGTATATTTCTGTATTCTCTTGGTATATACTTGCATGCTTTTCGTATGCTTTTTCAAATGTGGTGTGCTTTACATACTAAAGACATACCACCACAATGTTAAAGAAAGCATCAATGATTTCAAATATGTGTTGATTTAAGGCCTTTTGTCAATCCAGATGACACTAATGTTACTACTGTTTTGTAAGTAGTAAGATAATGACATTTAATAGTCTAACTTACAATACTGAATTCGATATTAATACATGTAAGTCTAAGGCATTCCATAAATAATCAATAAGTATTTAACCATCAACAATTATGCATTATGTAATTTTGGAACTAAGCATTTTATCAATCCGAGATAAAAACACATTATATTTCATGAACGCAAAAATAGTTATCTTTGAGATATATAAGTCAACATGGTTGCTAGGTAGTTACGGTATTATTTAAATGATGTTTATCAACTTAGTTCATGGAAATGAGCTAAGTACGAGTCTTGTGAATGCCATAAGACAAGTAGCAACGATGACATGCGGCGTTACTTTAACAATAATTCCAATCTAGTTAAATACCACACTTTCACAAAGAAATATTCACGACTGGTATTCCTGGAAAAATATTATTTGACAGTAGTATGTAATACAATTTATTTTTTGCCATGTGACTTAAAACTCTTCATACTAAACACATGAGAATGAGGACCAATTTGCATCGGGTCTCGTATATAAAACATGCCAACAACTCGTATTTAATTGTAAAACAGCCAATCACAGATAGAATAGTTCGTATCGCTACATACCAATCACACACGAAAGTAAGTGAGAATTCGGATGAAAAATATACCACATCTCCATGAACATGCGAGAATCTCGTATCAGATGTTAGTTTCAAATTGAAAGTGATTTCTGTATATGTTTGTATGTAATTTTCGTATCCAGCGTTTTACAGTGTATAGCCTGAGTGTGTCTAAAGCCGGGCGAAAACGCCTGAGAGCTGTACAGCCAATGTATTTTTTAAACAAGAACAGCTCTTGAAATATTAATTTGTATGATAAGGGTTATCGCAGAAAAGGGACATCAACTCATGAAATTAATTAATTGCTCTGTGGAATTGCAATTTATTCTTACTCCCTGACTGCCTGGATCATACGTGATAATCCGTTGCTGCAAACTGTTGCTTTTCATATCAAATTGCATACCGGTATCTTGGACTATGAGGGACTGATTACAAGATGAAATGATTGATATGAAAGAATTCTTGCATGGCATGCGGATGTGTACTCTCGCTGAGGAAAGGATTGAATAACCGGTTTCCACCTCTTCTATGCATCTCTGAGTTTATTTCGTCTATCTGACAATTCATAGTGATTGCGAAACTCGGAAGTTGCAAACTATCTTCCGGTTTTGGTGGCGAGGAAGATGGCAAATTATTCTCTGCTACTGAGTAAGTGGGATTTTTTCTTCACTTGCTCAATCCTTCTCTGCTTGAATTACCGCGATATTCCATCTGCTCCTAAATTAGTCTCAAAGTGTTGGTTGCCCTGATTTACGAATAATACGAAGTTTGTGCTCAAGAAGACATTTTTACTGTCAATCGAAGCACTTTGCTAAAACTCGCAGTAATCCGCAAGCGACGCATGACGTTTTTTCCTATCTCTGTAAAGCATTAGGAAATCCTTTTTGCCCACTTGCTAAGTTCCTCGATGTGCCGTGAATTTTGAATTAATCACACTTCTAGCAAACCGAAGCAGATAAATATTTAAGTCTGTGGTTGTATGTCTGTGTCATGTCTACAGTATTCAATTTACAAAATAATCATCATATTTTGGTTTACTCATTTTCTTCACTTTTATAGCAGGTCCTTCAGAAAGAACTTTGATTACTAAGATATGAAAATCACTCATTCTAACTGCATATGAATTGCGCATATGATTTTCACCCTGTTTCATAAAATATATCACTGCTTTATATCAGCAATTTTATCAGTGTGGAAAATTTTTTGCGCTTCTTAAAATAAATATAAAGCAGTGATTTAAATCAGTCCCACACTGCTTAAAATCAGTATTTTAAGCAGTCTGGAAAAGAATTGCGTTTCACAAAGAAGTATCAGTAGCGCGCGAAAATTGAAAATATGGAAATTCACTGATAGAAATGTGAAAATTTCTATCAACCTCTTGAGGTTGATAAATCTGTGAATGATCATCGAGAAAGTTACAGAAACTTAAAATATCGGAGATATGATTGCAAATACAACTTAAAAATGGGAAAACGGCTTTTGATTTTCAATTTTACTGTCAGTAACAAACTATTTGTCAGAATGGCAAATTTGGATACTGTTTATTGAAAAATTCTTCCTTTGAAAAGTGGCAATGCTGTGACGACAAAACGTCCGGTAACAGCAAAATTATAAAGGGTTGCTTTGAGGGCTTCGATTTCTTTCTTGTAATGAGGTACGGCATGTCATGAAATCATTTCAATATTAAAAGACGTTGAGGTATTGACTTTTACATACATCGATGACAGCTAGAAAAAAAGATTCTCAAATATTCCACCATTTGCCTCAGATTGACTTCTCTAATTATTATTTCAATTACTGTCAAACATAGAGTAGGTACAGTATATTAGGTAGAGTGGAAACTCCGCATTTATTAAATCCCCGATGTGTATACACTTTCAATTTTATTAAATGAACTCGAGGTGAATGCAGTTGGAATTGTCTCCAAATATGAGACATGCACATTTATGCAGTTTGAAGAAATTACCACGGAATTGACTGATTATAATAGTATAAAGCAGATGGAAATGAGATTATTTTACAGATTGTCCGTGTCATGACAGCCTCGGAGCGGTAATGTTTGTTAAATTAGGAACTCGATGACCCCATTGCTTTCATGCTGAACCACAAGAGAATCTTTTTAAGCGCCATCTTATCTCAAGCAGCTGATAGAGCAAAATAACAGAATCAAAGACAATGATTTTCATTACCTTTGAAAGCTGTAAATGGGTGCACACCACTATTCAGATTCAAGAAATGAAACATGAATTTACTCAATCATAAATTCATGCCGATGAAAATTGAATCAAAAATATGAAATTTCAGCCACGACAGCACAATAAAATCTCAACTTTTTATGAAGACTTTCATTATAATGCCGTTCATTACATTTTCTTGATCATCAGCACAATTTCGATCAGCTTATTATTACAATCGCAATCAGCTTATTTGCGATGCTTGTTAGCGAATATTCATTCCTTTTGATATCCAACTTGTTTCATACTACTTACAACGGGGAGTCATGTCGGTAGTAATTAAATTGGCAAATATTGAGGTTTTTCAAAACTGCTCAAATAATGTTGTGGACCGCAGGAACGTAATCTCCGGAAAAACTGAATCTTTTCATATAAAAATTTTCACTGTATACAGATACTTTTTTAAGTCGACACTCTACCTACATATACTCTATATACTCTATGCTGTCAAAAAATATTTTATTACGAAGAATTATCCACAATTGTTTTATTCACTCAATCACACTGATATATATCAGTGTTTTCATCAGTCCGAAATCTTTATGAAACGCTATATGTATCACTGATTAATTTAGACTGCTTAATCTTCAGTCGGAAAATTAATTTTTATGAAACGCAATTTAAAGCAGTGCTTTATATTTCACTGCTGAAAATGTCACTGATACATATCAGACTGCTTAATTTTATGAAACAGGCCCCTGATGAAGGCTTCGAATTGCGATGAATTTGTGATTTCAGTATCTTAAATCTTTGAGTTCTAAGCATATTTTCTGCTTTAAGAAACACTTCACAGGCAAGTAAAGATAGTTTCTGACTCGGATCTAATTTATTGGCCTGACTCGCAAACTGGTCAACTATGTTAAGAAACACTGTTCAAGAGTCTAGAATCACATCGACGATCCTTTTGTGAAGGCATTGTAGAAGGAAGAGAAGGAAATTTCCTTCTTACGAAGAGATTCTCGTTCGCTGAATGGGAAATCCAGCTTCCCGGTAACGCCCAACATGTCTGCAATGTGTCATTTAATACACGATCCAACAGAACTGTGAAAGTGGAACTCTTCCCTCAGTTGGAGCACATTGAAGCACCGCAAATGAACTTCCAACTGAACGGAATAATCGCTGGTGCTGTCAAATGATCCAGCCTTGTCGACAATCTGCCAGCCTCCCAAGCGTGATGTAGTATGCATGAGACAACTTGCATAAGACTCTGTACCCAGATGTAACGAGTGTTACATTAAACCACTGTCATTTCAACAAACATGAGATGTCTGTATCCACGTGTACTTTGAATACTTAGATAACGTCGCTAAGCGATTGGCGTGTCAGTCAGACAACAAATGGAATAATCCGCATTCAATGACAATGACACATTTGCTGCCCCATCTCACCTTATGTGCTTGTTAAATAAGATCTTCCGCCTAAAAACGTGAGCCTCTACGTCAAAGAAACCAGCATTAAGATCATAGAAGCAAAAGTAGATTCATATATTTCATTCATCACAGATAATGCACTTGAGAATGCAACATCAGTTAACAAAGATCTTGAGGCAGGATATTTGAGTGAAAGCATTGGAACATGTAACCTTAATGAAATGGCACAATTTGCTCACATAATACCATAGCAATCGAATAATGAGGAGCCAGTTCAACATTAAACAATTCAAATTGTGCGAAGTTTCAGAAACTGTTATCAACCGGATCACACAGACACAGGCGATGTCAAGTTCTACAGGGAAGTTTGTGAACGTTTTTTCGTGCGCCTGCTAACTTTTTTAATTATGATCGGAAGGACCAACATTGTCGAGAAAACTTTTGCGCAATGATCTGAATAAGTAGTAGTAGTAAAATGTCTTTATTCAAAATAATGGTAATCACAAGTCACACAAAAAGTACAAAAAGTCATATGATCATTGCGGAACATAGAACAAAGGATGATGATTGACTCAGGTAAGTTCGTGAAAAAGGTAACTCGTACTGTTGTGAATGATCGAATCGTCTCGGTATAAAGTGCTGCAACAAGTGGTCTGGCTTAGAAATGTCACGAAAAAGTTTGAGTGCGTTGTTACGTCGACGAGTGGCAATCGATATAAATGATTTGCAAACACAGTCGTTGCCACAAATGATGCGATGAGATCGCCTATGGATCTTCTCTATTCTCTCTGCGTTTTTGTTACTCAAGCCGATCAAAAGGGCAGAATTACTTTCGAGAATACTGAGAATAGTCGCGTTATACAATGTGATCAAGTCTTTTTTTGGTAGATATCGTTTTAACCGCTTCAAAACATGGAGTCGTTGAGTTGATCGAGTGCAAATTTCTTTCACGTAAAGATCCCAAGTCATACCAGAATTGTAAATTACCCCAAGGATTCTCAGTTGTTGTTGGACCTCTATATCACTTGGAGGAGAAATTAATGCAGAGATCAAAGCAAACATTACTTTCGTCTTGTTACGATTCAACTTAAGTCCATTTTGAGAACACCAGAAATCAATACCTTCTGTCTCATGATAAACCAATGTCGATAAACTCTGCAGATACAAGACTCAAATCATCCACTTTCACTTAAATTCTTCGAATCTGAAGGAATCGTGGCGATCGGAGCATTTTGAAGGAATTCACACCAATCCGCAAGCGGCGTACGACTATTTTGCAAGGTATTAAAAATTTCTTGTTGCCCACTTAGTAAGTTCCTGCATGTGCCATCATTTTGAATCAGTTTGCACTTCTAGCAAAGTGATACGATTAAACAATCTAATTATGTGGCTAAAAGTATCGAATTTCTATGAAGGCACTATATTCCAGTGCAATCATAGAAACTGGATTGCACAACACGTTCTGACAATTGTGAATGAGTGGATGTCTCACCGTCGGATATCACGCAGCTGACTGTCTTGTGACCAATTTAGGATTAGTTGTCGGCAAGACGGGATCGATCTTGACAGCTTCGTCCTCGCTTTAAGTGAAGACTTAACATTGCTTTCCGACACAAACGCTACAAAGCTTGACTCCTTTCCAGTTCCCTGCCCCCCCCCCGGCCGCCAGTGCCAGTTCTCTCGTTATGAGAGCTTCAGACCATCTGATGGCCTACAATTCTGATTTGCATGTATTGCATGATGCCTTTATTCTGCTGATATGAACAGCAAATAACCTGTTGAAACCCTGATTTGCAAAGTCAATCACTGCGACAACAGTTTTGCAATATAGGCCTATACTCGTGCATCACGGTTGCTTTGGAAGTTAGTTCACGCGTGTGCACTTTGTGACGTCACATATGAGTCATCATCGCCGTCAGCATGAGTCATAGAAGTAGCGTTTCAATGGTAGGCCTATTGTTAATTTCTATGGCATCAGCTTCCCGATATCTAAGATACCCATATTCCTAATGCTATGATCCCATTCGATTTCTTAAGATTTCCGCAAAACAAGGCGTGTTAAGGTACTGGAAAAGAGCACAAAGTATTCTCCGATTGTGATACCACATCAGGACCTCGCTTGCATCGGGACTCGGGAGGCATGAGAATCTATATCATCAAAGTATCTTCTCAGGACAAAATGGAAACGTCGAATTGAGAGACAAGCTTAACCTCAGTCTCGCCAACGTTTGATCCACTTGATTGGAACTGCAGACAACCACGAGGAACATTGCGGTTTGAAAACCAGCAGATAAACTTGCTTTTCGAGCAACATGCATTGCAGTTTGCAAATGGCGACATTTGAATGTTATCGACCTTTTCAAGGAGAACCCGCAGAGTTCTGCATTGATCAAAGATAGAGCCTTCATTGATATGAGACGAAGAGAAACAAGAAAATTGCAATACTTGAGGTCTTCATAAAGGTCAGCTGCTTGTCAATTTGTGATGGCAATGAAGTCCTTGCATTATCTCAAAAGAAGTCAAGCGCTACGGGTCATCATCGGAGTTATTATCTCCATGTTATCTACCTCCATCGCTATCTGCATTGAAATGGTCCAGAGGTCTAAACTGGGTTTTATCGACTGGCTAGTCATGCTATAAACCGACAGCAAATGTGAGGTGCACCATAGATATTGTAGCAGCTCTAATGTCCACATGCTACATGTATTAGATTCGCCGTATGTCCGTTCATATTCGAATTTCACCATTCTCATTAGTCAGATTTGAAATCGAAAGTGGTATGCATTGTTTTTGACATAAGCTGATTTTCAGATTTGGATTTGCTGCATATCGGATAAAATATGACTAAATAGTTAGCTAAAATGTCAGCAATTATCAAGTGATGATACTGCATGAGTATGTTATTTTTATGCTAGCTTATTATTTATGAAGACAAATTATTTGTCTGCTTTTGAAAATCAATTATACTCCCATGAGGTCCCATTTCGTGAGTCTAGGCTGCTTGGCGCCATTAGAATACGACTTCCAGACACTAGATAGTGAAACATCAGTAATCAATTGACCTTATTTTTCAATATGAAAAATGAGATCACATTGTTTAATTCCATTTGGACATCATGATCCGCCAATTTAAACAATCAAAACAAGAAAATATTTTAGATTGATTTTATTAAATTTTTAACAGAAAACACACAAACTCCACCGATGTGCATTTCTGATATTTTCTTGCAATGTGTTCAAATAACGAAATGTTTTCTTCAATTATCTGCTTAATTGATTGAAAAAGTGACGAAATATGTAAATTCGAAACTCAATCTAACGAAACCGGTAACCAATTCAGGGCGAGATATTGACGAAAAGGCATTATGGATAAAATCAACAAGATATCATCACCGAGCAATTTCTAGGGGATCATTGGCACTTAAACAGCTGTCATCGTACAGATTATAAAATTGGAATGATTTTTTGAAAGTTATCAATAACACCGAATACTGAGCGGGATTCCCGTCACCATTATTGCAAAGAGACATGAAATTATGCTGCTTCGAGAGGACACGGGTTGATGACACTCTTCTGGACTGAGAGTTCAGAATGGTGCACATTTCTATCAAGGTTGCAGATCAGTTTGTAAAATCCGTGGAAATAACGAATACCATAGATAGCTCGACTTTCATGATGAAATATCACAATATTTGATCTGCTGGCCATGCTTTCACGAATTTAACTTATAAGTTTGATATGATGGTTCATGGCAATGAAAAAGAGCATACAAAATGCCATTAACACATTTGAGAGATATTTCAGATGACTTTAATCATTTCACATTGAAGTTGAGGCTGAATCAGACCCATAACATTTCAGGATGCAATGTCCAAAAACAGCATTTCGTATTTCAATCAAATGGTTTTGAAAAGGCCGATAAGGACGCTTTAGGATGATAACTCAATGTTCTACGCCTGTGCAAAAGTCCCTAAGACATTGCCTATCGGGACAAAAGCGATTACTGGTGCTCAGAAGCGATATTCTTTGCGACAAATTCAAATCAGCAATCAATTTCGACTACAATTTTAGAATTGGCGCTATTGAAGTGAAATATTTTGCAATGGACTTGAAATTGACACCTACAAATAGCATTTTGTTGTTGTCGAGCTGCAACAATCTTTATTAATTGACCGTCCTCATGCAGAAATATAGCCATACCTTCATGCCTAAGGCATCACTTGTCAATATATCCCATCACCGTCGAATAATATTACGCAGGCCTCCTTGTAAACACTTAATAAAACCATGACATTCTCAGATATTGAATGTCAAACAGATTCATTGTCAATACTTGACTCCTCTCTAATGGATATCTATGACCTCTCGACAGCAAAGACACGGTTATTGCAATTTACGGTGATAGCGCTTGTACAGGAAGAAAATGTACATAGAGTTGATCGCAAAGAGGAAAGACTCAATGAACCAGAGCAGTGTGATTGAGAACTGTTGCTCCCTCTCGGAACAAAGAACAGACTTTGTTGATTCTAGGTCAGTTCTCACTCCTCGAATGACGAGCCATTCAGACAAAGTGACGAAAACATGGAACCATTGATGACTATGTCCAACGAGATCAAAGCAGCCCGGAAACCATCTCTCTGGAATCTTCGAAACGTACAAGAAAAAGCCGAGGCCTAGAATCATTGGATGAAAAAGATGATGAACTTGCATTTCCACATAACTTCGATGCCACAACAACATATGAAGCTTGTGCCACACTGGACCAAGTGAAAACATAAAGTAGCCAACAGTTGGGGCCAACATGAGTACAATAACTTTCCCTGAGAAATTCCTGCCACGAGATGCGAGTGCAAAGGCAATGGCTGCAGACAGGACGAAAGATAAGAACATAGAAAGCGGAAGGATGAACGTTCGTGTCGCCCGATAGTAGCTGGGTAAGGCATAAAAGCAATATCCAATCAAATTATAGGTAAATCCTTCAATTCCAATACACGCATAATCACAACAATAAACCAAGAGGTGTGTTCTAGGAGAATGGCTGTGAAATAGATGTGCCCCTGAGCTCACAAGATGAAGGATGATAGAGATGATGGCGAACAAGGTAACCATGGCCGTATCAAACGGTGCTGTCACTCCAAAATCGATTCTGAACTTCCATAACTCAAGTCCAATGAAAACAGCGCCCAATAGATGCGTCCAGACATTTCCAGCCTCATTATGCAGGCCGAAGAGACTTCGGAGGTAGAAATACCAAGGTTGACCATTGACACGATATCGTGAATGGATGTGATCAATTCGAAATATAGGAGAAACCTCCGCGTGTTTGAGATAAGCCGACTGGGATTTGTTGATTTCAGATGTGATGCGTTGTAATATCATTCCGTTGAATCCTTTTCCCTTATACAATGCGTGTCACATTTGATTTTGGGAGAATGAAAATCAGGCACAGCAAAATTTGAATCGATCACCCCACTGTCAATATGCACTGCAGAGACGGTTGATGATGAATTCAATGAGAGCCCTGAGGAATGAAGACAAATTAAAACGATCTCAATTCACCTGACAACAATATGCGATCTTCACAACTGTGAAATGGCAAGCGGCAAAACTTACTAGATAAGAATGGTAGCGATCTATGCAGACAGTCAGTAGTTCAGCAAATTTTCCCTTTGCGCGGATCTTATTCGCTCTTCAAACTTCCAATCCATTCATCAAAGTTATTTTCATCTCTGCGTTTCAATGACGTATTAGCGATGACAGATTAATTCCAAGATTTATTTATAATTGTTCTCCGTCCGAAATTTTCGATTGACTTCAGCGTATGATGTGGGTGGCTAGAGTTTCCAACTGTCAGGCATCAAAGAGGCATTTTCGGGTTATTTTGTTTAAATCGGAGAATTAAATCATCATTGTGAACTCGAACTGCCTGATTTTGTGAGGCTGTGTGGTCCTGGCATTTTCTGATTCTATGGTTTGGTTAGATTCGAAAGCAGGAATTTGAATTTCGATTCGGTTCTATGAAGCAGGCGCAGCAAAGCAAATGTGATTGTAGATTTTCTAAGAAAGAATGAATGAATGACAGTTATTGAAGCGAAGCGACTGGGACGCATCATGATCTATAATTCTCCTCAAGCGGCAAATCTTTGATTTTCCTAGAGGCCATCAACACCCATCAGTGAGGAATAATCGTCGCGTGCAATAAAGTAAGCCTTCATCTGCAACAATGAGAACAGAGTGAAAATTCCTTTGTGCCTACTAAGACAGGCATGATGAAAATTATTCGAATCTCTAGGCACATTGGTAATGAATTGCAGCAGTGTATGTACGTGTGATGGATGCTTTAAAAGCTCCAGAGGGTACCTACCTACTGGGAAAGAATGTTGTAAAAAATGAGTTTGGATCAACTTACATTTCATGTAGGCGCCTACACTCCGCCGAACCCTCACTTGATGGGATTTGATTTTTGAGATGCTTGTTCGTTTCAGTTTAATGTCATATGCAGCTACATTTGTAAGTAGGTTGCACCATAGACTAAGCATATACATGTAGGGGCCAGTAGAGTGTCGACTCATAAAAGTACCTATCTGTATATAGTGAAGATTTTTATATGAAGAGATTCAATTTTGCGGAGATGACGTTCCTACGGTCCAAAAAATTATTTGAGTAGTTTTAAAAAAGATAGATACCTTTGCAAATTATCATATTACCGAGATGAAGCCACTTTATAAGTATGGATTACAAAAGAATATCTGCTAACAAGAATCTTAATTAAGTGGAAATTAGGCTGATTATCAAGGGAATTTCATGAACCGCAATATAATGGATGTCTTCATGAAAAAGCCGAGATCTTATTGTACTTTCCTGGCAGAAATTTCAAGTTTTTATTTCAATTTTTATCGGCATGATTTTATGATTCACTGCATTTACGTTTCTTAAATCTGAAAAGTAATGTGGACCATTTACCAGGGTTGGAACCGGCCGCCGGCCGGCCGGTGCTTTTTCAGGCCTTTTTGTCAACTGCCGACATCACCAACTGCATCACTGCTACAACATTGTAGGAGCCTGCAAATATATAAAATAATGTCTGATGCATATCTACCCGTATATATAAGACCTACACTTGAATGTGTTGTCATTCAAGCGCAATTTTGTGTTGCCGTTGCGCAATTTCTTTCGAAAGCATTCATCGTTACACCTCAATTCACATTTGATGATTGCCCCTCGCCTGCCAATCCTTCCTTCGTTGCTGCTGAGGCTTTATGCAGATCGCCCCGCGTCCTCATGTTGCCCAATATCGTAGCAACAAATGTCGGTCGCCTCGGAACTAGAGTTTGTGACCAAGTAAACAACAAGAAGTGGCATCCTTTAAACTTTCCTGATAGTGAATAATTGCGAGCAGGGTCAACATGACACAAGACAATTAAATCCTTGATGCTATTAAGAAACGTCAAGTCCTGTGATAGCCTAAATTATTATGCTAGTCCGCTATCGTCTCACATATCGGAGTTACATTCATCTCATCAAAAATGTCATGCGGTTACTTTGGAACGTACACGTAGTAATACTCATCTACACGCTCATGATCTTCAATGACCATGAAAGCATCAGAATTTTAAATAGGCCAGCCTCCGACCAGCCAGTTTTGAATGCACCGGCCGCCGGCCCGGCCCCGGCCGCTTCCAACCATGCCATTTACATCTTTTAGAATTAATTGAAGTCATTGTTTTTGATTGTTATTTTACTCTATATGGCTCTATCAGTGACAAGTTGCTTGTGATATGATTTCGCTTAGGAAAATACTCTTGAGGTTGAGCATGAAAGTAATAGCAACCTTCGAATTGCTAATTTAACAAACATTGCCTCTCCCGCAAGGCTGTCATGACAAACACGATCTGTAAAATTAAAGTATTATCATTCCTTCTTCATTACTGTCATGGTCAGTCAGTTCCGTGGCAGTTTCTTCAAAACTGCAAAATTTGCATATCTCACATTTCCCGCTGACATGAGGCTATATTTCATTTATTAACATGTCTGACAAATGCTACCGGTTGCAGGAACAGCAAAACATGACAGACCAAGAAGACTTATTGGATTTCATGACAAGAATCGACACACACAACTAAGGAAGGCTAGGAAAAAGCAAATCTGCCAAGGAAGAAACGTTGAAAGATTTACATCCTAAAAGAGGAAAATATCCTTATTTCTTCCTTTTGAAGCGAATTTCATTTTTCGTTTCCACTAAAATCGTGCGATTCCTCGTCATTTGGGAATTGCACGATTAATCGAGCGGAATTAACTGACACTAAATGATACTTCATACTTAATGAGAATGTTATTTTTGTACTAACTAATTGTTTATGAAGACAAATTATAATTATCTGTTGTTGAAAATCAATTATATTCCCATGAAGTCCCTTTTCTTGAGTCTAGGCTACTTGGCACCAGTGACAGTGAAACAGCAGTAACTGGCAAGGAAGATTCATAGAAAATCACAGAAAACTAGTATTATGGCCAGGTTGCTGGAATTTTCTGATTTATTTTAGAATTGCTCTCTACAATGTATTTAACGTTTATAGAAATGTTGAGGTTTCACTCAGCTTTTTTATAAGCATTGTAAGTATAACTCTTGTTTTTTCAATACTCAAAGATATTTTCTCGCATAAAGTGAAGCAAAAATGCAGGTTCATAAGGAGTTACATGCTTGTGATAAAATAAACATTGATGTTGTAAAAATTCACTTGGTTGCATCACATAATAAATTCATAAAATTATATTAACCTATCAAATCAAAATAAATGCCCAGAATTACATTATCCATTAAAAGAATGCCAAAACGAAAAATTCCGACAGAGTGTAGGCACTTTTGATTTCATTCTCAGAATTTCACAAGCATCTACCTTCATTGAGCAAAGTAACACTAGCTACAAGAATGAAAGTAATCATGTCAAAAAGAGGATAACGCAAAAGACTTTGACTACATTTTCATACTTATTGGATCATTTCTGTTGGAATGGTGTTGATTCGCAAAATACTATTCAGTGTCTCAGGCAAGAAAACTATCTACATGCAGACACTTGATCAAATCATCATTAAATGATGAAATGAAATCAAAATTTCAACTTTTTATCTGACTTTTCAATATGTGAAGACAGAAAAACATGTAAACATCCACGAACACTCACATGACAATTTTTGATCGCGTAAGCGACATTGCAATCTTCCAGTTTTCGGGTCACAGCGCAATTTTCGTTTACATTTCTGCTTCCTTTTAGAAAACTTTCTGATTTTTGCATCGGTTGATCCACTACAATTGGACTTTCCCAACCAACCCACAGCAGATACCCTCCTCCTCCTCGTCCTCCTCTACCCGACACCAGTAACCCTCCTCCTCCTCCAACCTACACAAGAAATCCTCCTCCTCCTCCTCCTCCTCCTCCTCCTCCTCCTCCTCCTCCTCCTCCTCCTCCTCCTCCTCCTCCTCCTCCTCCTCCTCCTCCTCCTCCTCCTCCTCCTCCTCCTCCTCCTCCTCCTCCCTCCTCCTCCTCCTCCTCCTCCGCCTCCTCCTCCTCCTCCACCTCCTCCTCCTCCTCCTCCTCCTCCTCCTCCTCCTCCTCCTCCTCCTCCTCCTCCTCCTCCTCCTCCTCCTCCTCCTCCCTCCTCCTCCTCCTCCTCCTCCTCCTCCTCCTCCTCCTCCTCCTCCTCCTCCTCCTCCTCCTCCTCCTCACTCCTCCTCCTCCTCCTCCTCCTCCTCCTCCTCCTCCTCCTCCTCCTCCTCCTCCTCCTCCTCCTCCTCCTCCTCCTCCTCCTCCTCCTCCTCCTCCAACTGACACACAAAACCCTCCTCCTCCTCCATTCGACACAAGAAGCCCTCCTCCACCTACAACCTTCATCTGTAAGATTGTAAAATAACCTCTAACTTCTATTTCCGTTTCATTGTCTCTTTAAATCTGTATCAAATGATGATCTGTGAATCTGCCAAGTGTACGAGACGAACAGACAGGACACGGATAATTTCATCAGCTGATTCCTATCAAGGCAAGCTGATGAATTGAATTTATATTTAGTAATTCTGGGGAAGTTAGAAGCAAGCTGTAAGTCATGTGTTTTCCGCTCTGTTATTCTGTGTCGTGTCGGGGTAAAAATAGCAAGTTTATCATTATGCTCGGATCGATTCAACGATGGTCTTCAAGATTCACGTGTCTAAGAAATAAGACGTAGGCTTATTTAAGAAGTCATTCATTGTATTTCACATTCTCTTCCGAACTTGCATGAACAAATTTCCCAAAGTTAATTGAGATTGTTCTGAAAGATGATTGCATTGATTGATCTTTGCTGAATGAATTTCGATCATGTGTGTGTAGTACTTGACAATCGAGATTTTTGACCGTTCAAAATTCGAAACCTAAAATTATTAAATCATTAGAAATACCCCTACTCGATTCTCGAAATTTCTAAACTCATTCGATTTACCAGCTATATGCCTATACTGCTCGATGCCGGATGAAACTCACTAAAGTATTAAGTCGCTACTCGATTTCCTACACAAATTTCGTATAGTTGGCATTTTCGAGCTGCTCGAGTAGATCGCAGCGACCTCGTCGGGTTCTCCGACGAAGTCATTGATGGCGTCCTGGCAAAAGCCGAAGAAAATTTACATATGATAGCCATACTTAGAACTATTGAGCTTCCTGATAACGCTTTTTTATTTACACTTGATGTCGAGTCTTTGTACACTATGGTGCCTGTTCAAGAAACTATTAATCTCATTTCTAATTTATTTCTTGAAAATCCTGATGAAAAGAGACCAGACCTTACTCTTCTGACACAGATGAATATGATACTAAACAACAATGACTTTCAAGTTGATAATAATTTCTGGCTCCAAACGTCCGGTGTTGCCATGGGAAAAGCCTTCGCTGGCTCTTTCTGCAATATATTCATGAACCGTTGGGAACAGAAAGCTTTATTGTCTTTTCCTTTAAAGCCAAAAGTTTGGTTAAGATATCAAGATGATATTTTTGGGATTTGGAACCACAGTTTAAATGATTTTGATAGGTTTGTGTCTCACCTGAATAGACATCATCCCAACATTAAGCTAGAAACCAAAATAAATCATAACGTCAAATTCCTAGATTTAGAAATTTACATTGAGAATAGCAATTTAGAATATAAGCTCTGGTTTAAACCTTCTCATTCGCATTTTATTTTACCCGAAAAGTCCTATCATCCTAAACATGTGCATACAGGCATAATTTATAGCCAATTATATAGAGCAGTAACTCATAGTTCATCTAAAGCCAATTATCGCGAAGCCAAGTCTAAAATGACAAACGTTTGGTATAATTTAGGTGTAACCAGAACACTCGTGTGCAACACCGAGACAAAAATATTTAATACAACTGAGCAAAGGCAATGCTGGGAGACTGGTTTTTTCCCATGTCACAACAACAATTGCTTTTGTTTATGTTCCAATAATAAAATCACTTTTAATAATATTCATAACAATATATCCTACCCTATTGTTCATAGAACTACATGCGATACCATAGGAATCATTTATCTTATTCAATGCAAATTATGTCTGAAACAATACATCGGTGAAAGTTCACGCTCTGTTGTAGATAGAATAAAGGAACACCTATGCGCTATACGTAGCAAAGACGTAAGCAGATCTATTGTAGCAAAGCACTTTAATTCCATTGATTGCAAATTAGAACATTTTTCTTTCTATGTGATCGAACATTGCATTAATAGACCTAAACGACTTGAAAGGGAATCATACTGGATAAGAAAATTAAAATGCTATCAACCACATGGCATGAACAATTCTACAATAGCTGACTCCAATACAACCAAATTGATCATTCCGTTCAGTAATTGTGCTGAACGAATCGGAAATATGGTTCGCAATAAAAGTTCAAATCTTACTAAGACAAGGGTCATCTATACCAAACATAGAAATCTAAAATCACTACTAAACTAGAATTGGCTTTTGATTCCCTGATAAATTGTCTAGAAACCAGTACATTCCACTTAACATCAATCAGGCAATTTTCCAATGCATAGGTTCTGCAAGTGACAACGAATATAATTCAAAATGAATGGTCTGGTCTCTTATCATTTGAGTATATAAGCTTTTTCTCACCTACAGTTGATTGCTGTCAAGTTACAGAATTTTGTATTTGGAGCTGACGAAAAATACACTGAAACACGTGTCCTCCAGCTACGAGTTTTTTTCATAATTTACTTCGGGTACACATTCACATCACTTGTGCGAGTGGCACAGCAAGGGGAGCCGCCCTCTCCTTGCTCTCTCTCCTCCTCCTCCTCCAATCAACACAAGAAACCCTCCTCCACCTCCAACCTTCATCTGTAGGATTGTAAAATGACCTCTAACTTCTATTTCTGTTTCATTGTCTCTTTAAATCTGTATCAAATGATGATCTGTGAATCTGCCAAGTGTACGAGACGAACAGACAGGACACGGATAATTTCATCAGCTGATTCCTATCAAGGCAAGCTGATGAATTGAATTTATATTTAGTAATTCTGGGGAAGTTAGAAGCAAGCTGTAAGTGAAGTGTTTTCCGCTCTGTTATTCTGTGTCGTGTCGGGGTAAAAATAGCAAGTTTATCATTATGCTCGGATCGATTCAACGATGGTCTTCAAGATTCACGTGTCTAAGAAATAAGACGTAGGCTTATTTAAGAAGTCATTCATTGTATTTCACATTCTCTTCCGAACTTGCATGAACAAATTTCCCAAAGTTAATTGAGATTGTTCTGAAAGATGATTGCATTGATTGATCTTTGCTGAATGAATTTCGATCATGTGTATGGAGTACTTGATAATCGAGATTTTTGACTGTTCAAAACTCGATACCTAAAATTATTAAATCATTAGAAATACCCCTACTCGATTCTCGAAATTTCTAAACTCATTCGATTTACCAGCTATATGCCTATACTGCTCGATGCCGGATGAAACTCACTAAAGTATTAAGTCGCTACTCGATTTCCTACACAAATTGATGGCGAGTCATTGATGGCGTCCTGGCAAAAGCCGAAGAAAATTCAGAGATCAAAGTTCAAGCGACAAAACTGAAAGCGATACTACAACCGTGAATTGGAGTTTCCCTTTCATTGCTGACAAAGAAAGCAATCTAAATCGCCACATCAGAGACATAAATAAAGTTCTACCAGAGACTGTACGTGTGAGGGTTATTTTTACAACCCTGAAAACTTCTCAATTTTTTCCCAACAAAGATAAAATAAATGACGAATTGAAATCAAATATTGTATACAAATATAGTTGTGAACATTGTGATAAATGTTACATTGGCAGTTCCATTCGTCATTTCATTACTCGCATTAATGAACATCTCAAAGCGTATCCTACTCCGACAGAAGTCAGCATGCACGTCCATCCACCAAAGAAAGACGGCTTTACGATTATCTCTACGGTTAATAATAACCCTCGTCTTTTGGAATCAATTCTTATTAAGAGTACCAGTACTGATGCACTCATGAATGATCGAGGAGGTTCTAATCCACTGGCATTGAATTTGTAAATAGCTCGTTTGGTCGCGTCATCATGTACATAGCAATCTTTGTAAATTTGTCATTTCATCATCTGATTTTATTGTTAATTGTCCTGTTGTCATATCATTCCATGGCATCGCTTGTTAATTTTACTCATTATCATCTTGTCATATAAAAGCTTGATTTTATGTTAATTCTTTTAGCACCTGATGAAGGCATTAGAATAAATGCAGAAACATGTTGTGAATTTTGTGCGAAAACAATTTATCTAGAAAACAATACATGTGTAGCCTATATTGGAATGAGCGTGATTAGTACGCAGATGAAAAAGGCAATGAATCAAGTGTACGCAGTACCTATAAAAAGCAACTTAATTACAATATCTAATGAATTAAATCCTGTAAAAAAATTGACCGATCAGGGAAAGACATCCTATAGAGCAAATGTATAGACTAGCCTATAGGTACATGAGTACAAACAGAAATGATAATGACTCGAAAAAATTAGCTCTCATGAAACCGCTCGGCATTAAAAACATGAAGTCAATTGTGTTGCTTTCATTATCAAAACTTATTGGAAATCGGCATTGCTTTGCTAGATAAGGGCTCGCTCAGGAATCATAATATTTTACTGAAGATGTCACTTATTAATAAATGACAAAATTATCCAAGAAGTTCTCTGGAATCACTCAGATGTTAAACATATCCAAGAAGTGCACAAAATGATGTATCGTACTACTTAATCTTCTGCGAACGTAAGAGATCTTCTTTAAGTCATCTGAACAAAACATCAAAAACAATGGATATTAAACTCTTGAATTGTCCTATCCTTTGAAAATTTTCACAGAATTCCGAAGGCCTACATCTACAATTGCAAAACTGAAAGCACCACACTTGAAAAAGAACTTGTACCTCTCAAGGACAAACCAATCTGCCAAAAGATCAAAACTTTCTTTGTAAATGTTTCTGAAGAAATGGTGAATTACGGTACTTTATCAATTTTGAGTTTTATTTGTAATCTTCAAACTTATTTTTAGTTGTCAATATAATCTTTTTTCAAGTTAGGAGGACCTGTTATTTATTAAACAATGATTTAACAAAAGAAGTATGAAATTACATCTGTCTAGGTTAAACCACCTAGAGAGATAAAGCCTATACCGGTAATCAGAACAAAATAGTACAAAAATCTACAGAGGATATCACATAGGGAAAATCGTCTTATGTCACTTTGAGCCTTCGCCTTCTTCGGACAAGGTTGTGTGGCAGCTTCCTTGCGGACAGTATCGGTGCGGTCACCGTCAAATATCATCATCCAAAGAAGCTGGTGGATCATTTTCTTGAATAAGCGGAATTCTAGAAAGGTTGTGTATACGTCGACGATCTACCAAACCAGCAGTCATATCTTCCAAAGCTTTTCTTCGATTTGCAATGAAAGCCTTCACTAGGTGACATGCCGCGCTCAATTACGCGTAATTCACGCGTAAACTACGCGTAATTCCACATGACCCTAAACATCCGTGGCTATGCGTGACATTGCTGCAACATCTGTCGGCAACAAAGTCCTATTATAGACTGCGTCTCATGTGTCTGCATGTATCAGAGGCTAAACAATGTGATAGGACCTCAATTTCATGCTCAGGGAAGACAGAACATGCTTAGCGGTTCATCCGTGGTTCAAGCGGCAACGCAGACAACCGTAGACGACGCGCAAACTATAAACGCTCGACTTCGCGTATTCATAAACATTCCCCATGTTTTAAGGGCATCAGATCAAATGATTTCTGACTCTTAGTGCAGCGCGTATGTACGCTGGTAGAAAAGATAATTAACAGCCGTTAACTTGGTCAAGTAAACACTGCCTACATATACGAGCAATGTGCCTAACTTTCTATACTCGAACATTACTTTTCAATAAAGCATCATTTTAGCGATTCTTAGATCCTAAATCCAATTTAAATTCGCTGATTTGACCAACAATTGCAGATTTTGTGAAAATTCTTTGAAACGTTGGAACCGGTGTCTTTGTTTTCGCAATCTGTTGTCAAGTTATATTTGATGCCGAAAGCTATTGTAATCTGGTCAATATCGAATTCTAAGTTGACTTTCAAAGAACATCAATGATAATACAGCCTACAGTATTTTGCATTTTTGAAAATTATGGGGGCATATTTAATCGAACTCAATCTGTTTTTGAATATTAGTATCTCGGTATAGCTGCTCCAATTAGTCATTGAAATCTAAATAATTAAATGTTTTGTACCGTGAGCTTTTTGGGAAAACTGAGTTTACACAATTGATGAAGGAGCTATTGAATTGCCCTTCTCCTGTTTCCACTCCGACAGCTAATGCGGTATGGGCCTATGCCGCAGTAGTTGAATGCTGATAGCTAGTAGGCCTAGCCGACGGATCAATGCGATCTCCGACAAAATGGGCACAGCTACTCCTATGAAATAGCAGAAACTGTAATGGAATATCTTGCTTCAAATCACCAAAATTAGGAAAATTATTGACTCTCAAAAATTACCGATTTTTTTGAAAAACGACCGAAATTATTACCGTAAAATTTGAATCAATACCGCCCGGTAGTTTCACATGACTACCATCAGCACTTCTGCTGCCTATTCAAGATATCATCAGCAATCGATATTACCATCATTTTATCACATCTTTGTCATGCTACTTCACTGGAAACAAATTGACTTCAGTTGTTTATTTGGTTATCCACAATTCATATTTTTGGACCGTGTTCGCTCGTTACAGATTTCGGGGTTCAGTTTCGTCATCTCTTATTTAAGCTCGAAACTCTGCTCTGTTCATTTAAGTACCCGATTTATTCTACCTTTGAACTCTTTCTGATATGATAAATGTGCGTGATTGGTAGCGGAAACGTGATTGATTGCACATGTAGCTTCTTTCTGTTTCTGCTCGCTCGTTACTTGCCAAACGTTCGCTTGTTACTGCTGTTTAATACTACGATTTCCTCAAATGATCAGAAAATGAAAGCAATCACATTTGAAATGATAAAGAATAATATATATTGATAAAAATAATAACAACTGCTGTTCAAACTGAACAAAGAAACCAAGCAAGTCACTTTGTTTGCACTAGTACCGAACAGTTAGGCTCACTAATGCAAAATGAATATTGCAGTTCTAATTTTCTGCGAAATCAGTTAGAACGACTAACCCTGGGTCAGAACCGAACATTTAGATTTCGATTGCTTGCATACTTTTGATTGGTTATTTTTTCAATTGCGCACAAAAGATTCTTTCAAAAACAACAATGCCATGCTGCCAACCGTTTCAATCTTGGTTTTTTTAAGTCCGGCGAGGGTGGACTGCCACCATCTGTATGTTACTGGTACATCAGAGTCCAGAACTGTGATTGAATTACAGAAATTATCAACTTTCTTTTGAATGCACTCGATCTTGACAAGCAACCTGTTTGCATTCAGCGTGATCGAAAAGGAAATTTCTTTCCTACTGCATGTGCGAATGCATTCCAACAACTACATCAGATTTCAAGACTCGTTATTAACAAAACAAAATGTTCGCGCATCTTGCACGGGTAAATATATTCAATGAGTATTCAGGTGTATCTCTAAACAGGAAAACATCGACCGGTCTCATAATTCACAAATATGGATAAATTAATTTTGATTTCAGGATTTTCAACAGTAAAAAATACTGCTGTAGGCCTCACACCTTGTGTAATGACGCTTTTGCAGCTTGGTCTTTTGTCTCTTAAACCAGAGCTCATACCACTCATTCATCACTTCGTGTGGAAGTCGTCTTCGGTTGGAAGAAGGTGCGTCGTAAAATTTTGATGTAATGCCAATAGAGGCTGCGAGCTCTTCTATCAGTGCTCCCTGGCTAACAATCCTACGTAGCTGATACGTAGCAATCGGTGCCAAACGTTCCAAAGCGTAGCGTAGCAAGTTGGTTGGTGGCAGTACGCAGCAGCTACGTAGCTAATGATACTTATCCTACACTTACAGCATATTTTCAGCGCTTTTAACGTTTTGCCTATATGAGCGTTGCTGCTCGGTTGCTTCTACGTAGCAAATGCGTCGTGGATACGTAGCAGTCGGTAGCTGCTCGGTTGATTCCACGTAGCAAATAAACGTTGCGGATACGTAGCAGTCGGTAGCTGATTGAGGTACACTTTCGCCAATAAGGACTGATAAAATGTAGCGTAGCGCCAGTGTAGCAGTTGGTGGTGATTAGTAGCAACTACGTAGCGTCGCCGCAGCAGTACGTGGCATCCGGTAGCAGATACGTAGCTAGAATAGCACAAGGTTCTCCAACGTAGCATACCGGTAGCAATTGGTGCTTCAGCGTAGCGGTAGGTTGCATTATGATGTCAATTCAGTAGCGCCAACGTTTCAATTGGTAGCAACAAGTAGCACCATGCTACGTAGCAGGAACGTGGCCTATGCCGCCATTTTTATTGGTTTCTGCTACCCCCGCTACGTAGCAGATACGTACTTTGTTAGCCGGGTCGTCGCTTCATTGGTGAAGTGACCCATCGTACTTTGCGAACTGCTTTCATTTTCGAATATGAAGACGTATAGCTGTCTAGACTCTCCACTGATTGATTTAAGCTGATGTTGGCTTGACCATTTATCTCTTTTTGTTTGATGTTTCATGCACATGTCTCTTTATTGGCTTTGACTTTCTTTCTATATACATTATACAGCATGTCTTTGATTCTCTTTTTATCAATGTGATTATCAGTTTTTCTGTACCGTTTTCCTCGTTCAGAGGCGATGGCATGTTAGATCGGAGTTACATGTAGTCTATTTCGCATAAGCGACAAACTCGTGCAATCTCAAACAAGCTGAAATAGTATTATGTGTCAGCTAAAGCAAACAGCTCTGCTGTCTCTCCATATTATTTCATTTTTCAGTCAGGAGTGCAGCCGCTCTGGTAACTAGCCGATTTGCTCGCTGTTCATTGAAGCATTCTTTCCAGGCAGATGCATTCAACTCATAGAGCTTACATCGGATGTTGACAGAACAATAATATGTAGATCAACTGAACTAGCAGATCAACGAATCTCAAATTTCCCTAATGAAAGGACCGATACGTGGTGACCCCCTTCTTACCCAATTTTGATGCATTTTTGGACGAATCTCGAGACCCAAATGAAATCATAGAAAAAAACCGGACGTCCGGCGAATTGTCAGCCCAGGCGGAGACTTTGTTCCGGCAGCTCATGCTACGAAATCTGCCACATTACCGCACAGGCTATAAGCTGATTTATGAATTTCAATCAAGAGCTTGCATTTTTGATCAAAAATAAAACTCCGACTTCGGGTAGTGGTTTAATGATTGATGCAAGGCATCCAATTCGAGCCAATTGAAAACTCGACAATCCTTTCGAATATGACCGTTGAATTAGTTCGCTAGAAACGAAGATCGTCGGAGAAATTATTTCTTTAAATTTCTTATTTTCCAATTAATTCTTTTCATTGTAAAAACTCGCAATTGACAAGTTAACATTTTATTTTATCCATCACAAGCATTCTTACTGTTCTTCAACAGTATAAAGAAGAAATTCTCCGATATCACTTCCATCCTTTATTTTCGCATCACAGACTGACTTGGCGGTACTCGGAACATGAATGCGATCCGCATTGGATAGAGCGATCCTTTCCGGAGTATCCTTGCCTGGGAGTGTTCTACAACCGCTGAGAGGATCCTTGAACTTCCACACAGTCACCTGCTCCGCTTGCAGCCCCGCTACTCCCGCCAAGCGGTTGGCTAGGTCCTCACCAGTATCACCGTTGATGAGCGGCATCCGATAAGAGAAATGACCAGACATAGGACACGGATTCTCCAGTAGAACACTCACTTTCGGCTGCAAAGGAAATCGATTATCATAAGGTCGCTGACAGGATTCGCATCAGGGAAACATGCAAAGATAGGAGTGAAACAATGTGTGGTGACTATGTGGAGAAAAAGCTGAATAGTATGGAGTAAGCCTAGAGTAGGACATAGATCCTGTTTTTACCTCCTTTTGAAAATGAAGCTTGAGGAAATTGAAATGAAGATAGTAAGCAGTCCAAAACTTCACAACCTTTTGAAGAAACAGTATTATGATTACCTTCTGAGATTCCTCGGCGGATTGGATTAACAGTTTCGTTGACGATGACGCAGATCTCATGTCATTACTTCATGGAATGAATATCGAATGCTTGTCACCGATCGATAGCTACGTCACTCTCTTTGAGAAGATTCGCAATACTATGCGCCTACTGCACATTGCGGTTGAAAGGAGAGGGAATCGGTGATTAATAGAATCTTTATGACGGAGATCTGAAACTTTGTCAGATATTAATTGTATTCGGGCGATGCGCCATTGCCTGAAAGTCCCAGATACACCTCTTTTTCCACTCTTTTGTAATATCTTAAAACGTTCTGGCAACCCATGTTTAATAAATTCATCCCGAATTTCCGGAAAGCTTTTTCTGTTCGATTTCGAGCAGACTTAAGCTGATACATATACTACTGATACAGTATATTAGACGTCTGCTCTGAACGTGTATACGGCAGTGTTTGGAATCTATGGTATTAGTACAAGTCTTAAGATTTCCATTTTTACCAGATATTGGGCCAAAGCTGATCAATTTTAATTCGTTGCCACGAGAAAGCTACATTGAGTTCTTTTAAGAACTGATTAATCCAATGGTTACAGTAGCATTGCCTTTGTACACTTACGGATTGGAGAACACCATCAGTCTTCATTAGGACTACTTTAACTAATAATTCAAATTAGTAAGCATTATATTCTATTATAAATGGCTACTGTGATGACTTTCATCATCGTATGAGAATCCCTCCGTTACCTGTACAACATGTACTTTGAGACACCCCAGATAGACAACTTTGATGCAAACAGAGGAGGAAATGTGAATTACTGCATCGATCTCTCAGCTGCATTAGGAACTTTGGAGAGCTCATTTAACATGTAAGGTGCACATTATATTGACTTTGGTAGTTTTTCACTCACCATCAGTCTACTGTATACGATTTAATAAGTAGTAAGTGTAAACTATATTTCGTGCATCGTGAATATATTGCAAAATAATCATATTCCATGATCAAATTGGCAAAATGAACACAGACAGATCACTCACTTCACTCCTAAAGTTGATATGTGGTTGTTGTGGGAATATCTCCTCGGCATCGACATCTTCCACTGCCTCTACCTCCACCTTCCCTTCAAGATCGAGTGTAGATGCAAGATAATTGGCATTCTGCCTCACAACGGACTCGTCATCCACCTCCAGCTCGGAAGTGAGAACTTTGGCCGCTCCCAGCTTCGCAACACGTTCCTTCAGCATCTGGGCGAACGGCATCGCCTTCTTCATGTGTTTCCCGACGGCTTTGTGTCCCTTGATGGCATTCATGATGCTCTTGTTGTCAGGGAAGCCCTCAGTTTCGCTGTACATGTCGCTCAAGGTGTTGAGGATGACTGCCTGCCACGTGGGATACCTTCTTGCCACTCTCACCACCGCATGTGTAGGTGGGGGAGGCGGGGTAGGCGTCGGCGCGCCCTTCCCTTTCACCTTCTTGGGCTGCAGATGGCCTCGGAGACGTAGACGGAAGTCATGAGTTGCGTCGTCGAGAAATTGCCCCTCATGAAGAACTAATTCCGCATCTTCTGTCTTCGTCACTGTCCACTGGACGGTCGGCCACCTGGCATTCATGACACTGTCTGTCTTATGAAGAATCTTCCTCCAGATGTAGTCACACAGATGCGTGCAGATAGGAGAAAGAAGGATGATTTGAGCCTCAATGTATCGTCGAATCAGATCGGAACGTGGTTGACCCAGTGACACTTCTCGATACCGGTCTCGTGCTCCTGAAAAACAAATCATGATCGTCGGAAACACGGTCTTTACCGCGAAATTGTTTCAGTTATTTTCAAAGATCCGAAATCTATGTCAAAGTAACCACCAGTTTGTGAGGAGCTGCTGTGTACATTCTCAGCACGTCAAGCTAGTCCCGAGATATGCGATACCAACAAGGATTCGGAGTCGGAATCGGTGCCTTTCACTATTTTTCCCGACTCCACATCCCAGGTGAATGATATCAGACCTTTAACATTCCTCTTAACAAATTGAAGGAGTTGCTCGTACTGCAATCTCATCACGAATCATTTTCTACAGATGAACTGAGTGATGTCACCTAACTGATCACGAATCATTTTCTACAGATGAACTGAGTGATGTCACCTAACTGATCACGAATCATTTTCTACAGATGAACTGAGTGATGTCACCTAACTGATCACGAATCATTTTCTACAGATGAACTGAGTGATGTCACCTAACTGATCACGAATCATTTTCTACAGATGAACTGAGTGATGTCACCTAACTGATCATGAATCATTTTCTACAGATGAACTGAGTGATGTCACCTAACTGATCATGAATCATTTTCTACAGATGAACTGAGTGATGTCACCTAACTGATCATGAATCATTTTCTACAGATGAACTGAGTGATGTCACCTAACTGATCACGAATCATTTTCTACAGATGAACTGAGTGATGTCACCTAACTGATCACGAATCATTTTCTACAGATGAACTGAGTGATGTCACCTAACTGATCATGAATCATTTTCTACAGATGAACTGAGTGATGTCACCTAACTGATCACGAATCATTTTCTACAGATGAACTGAGTGATGTCACCTAACTGATCATGAATCATTTTCTACAGATGAACTGAGTGATGTCACCTAACTGATCACGAATCATTTTCTACAGATGAACTGAGTGATGTCACCTAACTGATCACGAATCATTTTCTACAGATGAACTGAGTGATGTCACCTAACTGATCATGCATCATTATCTACAGATGAACTGAGTGATGTCACCTAACTGATCACCAATCATTTTCTACAGATGAACTGAGTGATGTCACCTAACTGATCATGAATCGTTTTCTACAGATGAACTGAGTGATGTCACCTAACTGATCATGCATCATTTTCTACAGATGAACTGAGTGATGTCACCTAACTGATCACGAATCATTTTCTACAGATGAACTGAGTGATGTCACCTAACTGATCACGAATCATTTTCTACAGATGAACTGAGTGATGTCACCTAACTGATCATGAATCATTTTCTACAGATGAACTGAGTGATGTCACCTAACTGATCACCAATCATTTTCTACAGATGAACTGAGTGATGTCACCTAACTGATCATGAATCGTTTTCTACAGATGAACTGAGTGATGTCACCTAACTGATCATGCATCATTTTCTACAGATGAACTGAGTGATGTCACCTAACTGATCACGAATCATTTTCTACAGATGAACTGAGTGATGTCACCTAACTGATCACGAATCATTTTCTACAGATGAACTGAGTGATGTCACCTAACTGATCATGAATCATTTTCTACAGATGAACTGAGTGATGTCACCTAACTGATCACCAATCATTTTCTACAGATGAACTGAGTGATGTCACCTAACTGATCATGAATCGTTTTCTACAGATGAACTGAGTGATGTCACCTAACTGATCATGCATCATTTTCTACAGATGAACTGAGTGATGTCACCTAACTGATCACGAATCATTTTCTACAGATGAACTGAGTGATGTCACCTAACTGATCACGAATCATTTTCTACAGATGAACTGAGTGATGTCACCTAACTGATCACGAATCATTTTCTACAGATGAACTGAGTGATGTCACCTAACTGATCACGAATCATTTTCTACAGATGAACTGAGTGATGTCACCTAACTGATCACGAATCATTTTCTACAGATGAACTGAGTGATGTCACCTAACTGATCACCAATCATTTTCTACAGATGAACTGAGTGATGTCACCTAACTGATCACGAATCATTTTCTACAGATGAACTGAGTGATGTCACCTAACTGATCACGAATCATTTTCTACAGATGAACTGAGTGATGTCACCTAACTGATCATGCATCATTATCTACAGATGAACTGAGTGATGTCACCTAACTGATCATGAATCATTTTCTACAGATGAACTGAGTGATGTCACCTAACTGATCACCAATCATTTTCTACAGATGAACTGAGTGATGTCACCTAACTGATCACCAATCGTTTTCTACAGATGAACTGAGTGATGTCACCTAACTGATCACGAATCATTTTCTACAGATGAACTGAGTGATGTCACCTAACTGATCACGAATCATTTTCTACAGATGAACTGAGTGATGTCACCTAACTGATCATGCATCATTATCTACAGATGAACTGAGTGATGTCACCTAACTGATCATGAATCATTTTCTACAGATGAACTGAGTGATGTCACCTAACTGATCACGAATCATTTTCTACAGATGAACTGAGTGATGTCACCTAACTGATCACCAATCATTTTCTACAGATGAACTGAGTGATGTCACCTAACTGATCACGAATCATTTTCTACAGATGAACTGAGTGATGTCACCTAACTGATCACCAATCATTTTCTACAGATGAACTGAGTGATGTCACCTAACTGATCATGCATCATTATCTACAGATGAACTGAGTGATGTCACCTAACTGATCACGAATCATTTTCTACAGATGAACTGAGTGATGTCACCTAACTGATCACGAATCATTTTCTACAGATGAACTGAGTGATGTCACCTAACTGATCATGAATCATTTTCTACAGATGAACTGAGTGATGTCACCTAACTGATCACCAATCATTTTCTACAGATGAACTGAGTGATGTCACCTAACTGATCACGAATCATTTTCTACAGATGAACTGAGTGATGTCACCTAACTGATCACGAATCATTTTCTATCTACGTATTTATCTGTGGTATTAGTAGAAATAAAAAGTCTCTTTCCTTTTAGTGATGGGGTTCTTAGTTGCCCAAACTCTCAATCCCATGATTCAATAGTTATTCATGATTAGAAATGATGTCAAGTAGAAACTATCCTCCCACATAATGGACTTGACAGATCTGTCCGAGACAAAATCTCAAAATAGAATTTACGTGACAGAATCGTTCACGAGGGGGGAGGTTGAAAGCTGTAACTCCTATCTCCAGAGTCGCTCGAGGCGGATAGCGAACGGTCATCTCCAGGTGCACTGAATGGCTCTTCACTTCCTATATACAAGATTCATGAACAATACATTGCTTCCTGTTTATCTTCGGAATTCGGATGCAGTTTGCCATCGACTAGCATCGGAGATTCCTATCTTAACAGGATTATCAAGCTTGTCAATTATCATGAGTTCTACAGAGAAGTCGTTAACATTCATATTGATAGCATTATGTTCAGAGGAACCATTTACTGATAACACGCTTTTAGAATAGAATCTATGAATTCAATGATGTTCTGATACAGGCGTCCGTGGCACAGTGGTTGCGTACTTGGACTAGCGATCTCATGATCCAGAGGTCGAACCCGGAAAGTGTCATTGGAAGTCGGCAGGAAGGGCATCCGGTCTCCGTGGCACAGCGGTAAAGTGCTTGGCCTAGCGATCTCATGGTCCAGAGGTCGAACCCGGAAAGTGTCATTGGAAGTCGGCAGGAAGGGCATCCGGTCTCCGTGGCACAGCGGTAAAGTGCTTGGCCTAGCGATCTCATGGTCCAGAGGTCGAACCCGGAAAGTGTCATTGGAAGTCGGCATGAAGGGCATCCGGACTACAAAGCACCACAACGCTCCAAACAAAGTCTGACTTAAGTCAGCACCGTCCAAGGCCCCAGTAGGGGTAAAAAGTGACGTAAAATCCGTAAAAAAAAATACGGCCAATGCAGTTCTGTCACCTGAGTCACAAGTAAATCAACATTAATTACAGTTACAATTACCACTGCTTATGCAGTCTGTAGGTCTGCTAAGGGAGCAGTACTTCGTCTCATAATTAAAAACAACCTCCCGTTCGGCGGATACAAACTACTCAATGAAACCTATTGTGACTGATAAGAGGAACGTTTCAATTGAGTAATGCTGCCACATGTAATACACGAGCGATGCATGTGTGTGTGCATTGACGAGAAACTGAGGAACTTAAACATTCACATTCATATAACCAAACAATTTGAACACACAATTATGCCAGTGATTCGGCTGGTGATAACATTTCTCTGATTGTGAGCGAGTTCCAGTATCATTGAGATAGTAAGTTACCTTGAAATTCATAGAATCCAATCTTGAGGGCTTCCTTGTACATCATCTGATCGTACGCCTTCTCACACTCGACGATGATTCGGTTCATCGCTGCTTCGAAGACTCGGTCACAATGCCTCGGTTTTTGCTGTCGCTGTTTGTCCAGGTCGGGCACTGTTTCTCGGACCCATTCTAAGAAGGTGTGAAGACGAAGAAGTCCGGCGTCGGCCATGTCCTCGTCGAAATTTCCATCCTCCAGAGTATCACCTGCATCAAAGAATTACATGATTCGCTAGAGTCACGAAATGAACACAAAGGCAAGCAGAAAATATCCGGTCTGCTGTTACTATCCTAGCTAGCAATTTCCAATCTTCATAATCTTCTGACAGCACCTACTAACGTCAAGCGAATATATCTAAGGATTCTAAAGTCTAAAAATATCTAGAAAAATGACCGTCCGAATTCAGCCCACGGATGGAAAATTCACGTAAGTGGTCTTGGATAGAAAAAGGGATCTCTCAACGTCAAGAATTAAACCTTCATTTTACCTTAATTTTTGCAAGAAATAAGAACGAAAAGTTTCCAACCCTTCAAATTTCAAGATCATACAGTGGAACCTAGCTCAAAGGGAATGGCTATTTTCTTGAGAGACATCAACTTTTCCACCCGCCGCTATGGTGTACAGCCCCAGTGCAGACAGGATGTACAGATAACTAAGGAAGGAAACGTTTATTTCCTCTCGAAAGCATGTAGCTTTTCATTTTGTGACTTTTAGATGTCTATTATTCATTATACGTCACAGAAATAGATTATTTATCTGAAGTTCGCTAGAATGGAAATTGACTCAAGGTCGCGGGACATCCGGGGGAACTAAAGTGGGGCATGAAGAACCAATGAAAAGCTTCGATTTACTCATGTGACTGAGTCAATTTATGCGATTTATGTGCCGTTATTGTGTATTGCATGAAGCTTAATTTCCATTCTGGAGGTTTTATTGTTGTCAATTTCTATGTTATACGTAAAATTGATGGCTGTACCGCGATATCTATGAATGAGCTGATTCAGGGATTACATCGATATCTTGGTAGTCTCTGGCTAATCTAAGCAGGAGGAAAAGTGAGCTTTGTGATCCGTTCGACTGAAAAGTTGATTTCTCCTCCCGACAGTTTACACAGACGAGACATCTTTTCGTACCGATACAACATGAAAGTAAATAAGTCTTGCATTTGCGTAGCTAACTTATATGTAAAAACAAGTCATTTAGTAAATTTACTTTAACTTATAAAAAGAAGGTCATTTATCATTCTAGAGTTTGAAAACAGCTTACCTGCATCAGCCAGGGCCATTCTCATGCCATCTGCCGAATACTTCTCAATCGCACGAGTCAATGTGAGGAAGTTGCCGGTGGATTTCGACATTTTCTCGCCATTGAGGACTAGAAGGCCGTTGGTGTGCACTGATCTGGGCCACATCTCGGATTCATTCGGCCACACGGACACGTGATTGAACAGCATGTAGGTGAGATGATTCGGTACCAGATCCTTACCGGAGGCACGCATGTCCAATGGATACCAGTAAGTGAATTCACGTCTCATACGATCAAGGACATGTTGAGGAACACGACAAGACGAGGAGACGGGCTTATTGAGGAAGATGAAATCCCAGACTTCATTCGTCATCGCCTCTGGACCTACACCGGCCCAGCCAGGCTTGCTGCCGGTGAGAGAGCCTCCATGTAGAAGATGGGAGACAGCATAATACGCCATGTAGATGGTTGAGTCGGACAGGGACTCAATGAGGTACTTCTGATCCCATGGTAACCGACTGCCAAGTCCGTACTCCCGAGATAGAGCGTGCTCCTGCAGCCAGTTGATGGTAGCGTCGAAGTTATTCCTCACCTGTCGAGATGAGATTCCATGATCAGCACATTTCCACGAGAACTATGAGGGTTGAAACGGGCGCTATGGTACCTACGACATGTTGCTATCAAACAGGGTGTATAACGAATTCTCTTAACCAATTCCCCTGACTTTTCCAGGTTTTTCCAGACGTTATACACCCTGTCATGGCTTTTTAGAATTTAACATTTTTATCTCTATGTCAAGCAGTTTCCAGCTTGAACAGACATTATGCGCTCTATGTAGTATTCCTATCACAAGAAGGCACGTTTCCACTGGATAGGACAAATAGTATTAATTCATTAGTAGACCTGTATATGAACTTCTCCTAAAAAAATCGATGTGGTTAGGCCATTACTTTAGTCTATTTCAACATCCAAAAATGAAATCATATTTTTACCTTTCTCTTCTGTAAACTTTAAAATGGGGAGCTGTGAATTGAAAAAGAATGGAATTTATCCATATTCTCAATATTATCAAAAACAACTAATATGTCATCGACATACCGTAAACAAAACTTAGGTGAAAATGTTCCACGCATCCAACTTTGCTCAAGGTCAGAAAGAAATAAATTCGCTAATTGTGAGCCCATCCGAATGCCATCCATTTTTCGATATACATTACCATTAAAAGACAACAGGCTGTGTGTGATATGATAGTTAACTCCGTTTCCACTTCAGTGTCTCTGCTGATATTTAGCTATCTCTATTGCGTGTTGTGTTGAAGCGTCCCGCATACTGGAGGCCTAGACGGTGCTGACATAGACTTTTCTGGAGCGTTGTGGCAACTTTTAGTCCGGATGCCCTTCCTGACGACTTGCTTGATACACAAGGGGAATTCATTGGATGGTTTCTGTGGCACAGTGTTAAGTGCTTGGCCTAGCAATCTTTCGGTCCGGAGGTCGAGCCCCGAAGGTGTCACTGAGAGTCGTGACCACAGAATTAAATATTTTGTTTATCTGCTTCGGTTTGCTAGAAGTGTGATTAATACGAAATCGATGGCACATCGAGGAACCTATTAAGTGGGCAAAAAGGAATTCCTAATACCTTACAGAGATAGGAAAAAAGTCGTGCGTCGCTTGCGGATTAATGTGAGTTCCAGCAAAGTGCTTCGATTGCCAAAATTCCTTCAGATTCGAAGAATTCAGATCATTGCCCACAAGTTTCCTCCATAATGTTGGCCATTCCGATGATTATTAAAGAAAGTAGCAGGCGTACGAAAATTAGTTCACTTGATGATTTCACATCCTCTCCTCGGCATTGCTCAGTGTATAGTGCATACATTGAATGGAAGCCAGACATCGATGTGTGTTTTGGTGCGTGCGAAGTGATATCACAGCACGCACGTATCTCTCACTGGCTCTGGTGTCCTCTGCTGACAGCTTATTGTTTGCCATTTCCAATAGCAAGCGATACACGAATTATCCATTCGAGAAGGAGCAAGTTGTCTAATTCGGTGATGTGCCATTTCGATATTAAGGTTACATACAATTCCTCCTTTCTAGGAAACCGAAGCGCGCGCAGATGAATCTAATTCTGTGGTCGTCACGAAGGATATCCGAAATAGAAGATCACAACGCTCCAGATTAAAGTCTGGCTGTGTCTGTACCGTCCAAGCCCCCAGTATGGAGGAGCAGTGACGTTAGACTATCCGTTTTTCATACTTAAGTCAGCTCTGGATGTACCAATGATATTCAAATCGACAAATCTACACAGGAACTTACCTCATCACTGAAAGTCTCCAATTGAGAGAGGGCTTTTCGTGCCTTTTCCTTCCACTGCTCCTCACCGTAGTCGAGATACCATTGGTCACAGAAGGAGACAACACATTCGTCTCCGCTCCGTGAAACCACTTTCTGCTCCGGCTCGTAGTAGATCAGAGCATCCCTGGCGCGGATCATCTCCGCTTGCACTTGCTTCTTCGCGTCCTGGACTTTCTTTCCGGCATGAGGACCTTTGAGCATGATTCCATCATAAAATCCCAGTCTGTAGACCTTCAGTTTGGCTTCGTTCAGCTGATCTGTGTCATTCTGGCTGGCGATCTTCATCTCTTCCACAACACGAGGCGCAGCAAGTTGTCCAAGTTGAGGGATTTCTATGATTGGCACCGGTTCCATGGAGACCATTTCCTCCGTGATTCCATACTTCTCTCGCAGAGCTGCCTTCTTCTTGAGATCACGTAGGGCCGCGAAATCGTCGGGCGAGTCAGAAGGGACACTGGTGACCACGCCGGTACACTTGCTGTCTTTGATTGTCATCATGGGGAGTGTGTAGATGCGAGAATAGCAAGTGAGAGGAGCTTCGATTGCACAACCGAGCAAGTCCTTGCCTTTCACTTCCATCGCCACTTCTACCTTGCCCTCTACAGGCAGAATACCCTGATGAGCCATATTGCGAGCAGAACGATGTGTACAGATAAAGAAGCCGTGTTCCTTCGACTTGACGACCACATATGTGATATCCGGATGCAGCCAACAGTTCGTCTGGCCGTACATGGTCTCTGGCCTGAGAGTTGCAGCCACCAAGAAGACATCACTGGAAAGTAAAAGGAACTTCAATCAACTGCGGCCTACAGATGTCAACTCGGAAGCATGGTTGATAGTCAAAATGGTCCTGAATCTCTGCTTTGACCATAGAAATAGATTGTTATCTGAAGTTGAATAGAATGGAAATTGACTCAAGGTCGCGGCACATCCGGGGGAACTAAGTTGGGGCATGAAGAACCAATTAAAAGCTTCGATTTACTCATGTGACTGATTCTAACCCAATGATACAGTATAATTCAGAGCATATCAAAAGCATATCAGATTCATATCAATTTCTATGGCTTTGACCATAGAAATTGACAACAATAAAACCTCTAGAATGGAAATTAAGCTTCATGCAATGCACAATAACGGCACATAAATCGCACGCATTTTCACTTAGATGCACCTGCCAACGTCTGTATCATTGGGTTAGAATCAGTCACATGAGTAAATTGAAGCTTTTCATTGGTTATTCATGCCCCAACTTAGTTCCCCCGGATGTGCCGCGACCTTGAGTCAATTTCCATTCTAGTCAACTTCAGATAAACAGTTTATTTCTATGGCTTTGACAGACCTGTCTACAAGGAAAGCCTTGAAATGACGTTCTTACCATCATCTAAATCCAAACTATTGATCGGAAAATCGATTCTTACAATTTTCATATACTCTTACTTAGGCCTTCTTCAACGAGCTGTAAGAGGCAATTGAAGGTCCGGCTAAAATTTCAACAGAATCATTGGTTTTAGATACTGCTAAGAATGCGCTTGTTGTTTGTATCACGCATGAATCGAACATGTCCAGGGACAATTTCATCTACACCATTTTGTATGAGAACAATTTTGACTAACACCAAGTGAAAATATGAGAATCAACCTTCTCACGTGACGCTCGCAACCAGCAATTAACAACTTGGATGAATGTTTTGCCCATCATTGCCCCACGCAAGGCGCAAAGTCATTCTAGTAAGATATGGTTGAGACAGCCTTAACACACTCATCAGATTATGGCTGGTGACATCTGCAGAGCGGTGGTGGTTACCAAGGAGCACAGACTCGAACCCTCGACTTTCTGCACCTCCGCACCGAAGCGAGGCCCGTAACCAACTGAGCCATCCTGTCACTTAAAGCATCACTAGCTTGGAATCCTGCGAGACCTGGAATCCTGGAACCAACTGAGCCATCCTGTCACTTAAAGCATCACTAGCTTGGAATCCTGCGAGACCTGGAATCCTGGAACCAACTGAGCCATCCTGTCACTTAAAGCATCACTAGCTTGGAATCCTGCGAGACCTGGAATCCTCGAACCAACTGAGCCATCCTGTCACTTAAAGCATCACTAGCCTGGAATCCTGCGAGACCTGGAATCCTGGAACCAACTGAGCCATCCTGTCACTTAAAGCATCACTAGCTTGGAATCCTGCGATACCTGGAATCCTCGAACCAACTGAGCCATCCTGTCACTTAAAGCATCACTAGCCTGGAATCCTGCGAGACCTGGAATCCTCGAACCAACTGAGCCATCCTGTCACTTAAAGCATCACTAGCTTGGAATCCTGCGAGACCTGGAATCCTGGAACCAACTGAGCCATCCTGTCACTTAAAGCATCACTAGCTTGGAATCCTGCGATACCTGGAATCCTGGAACCAACTGAGCCATCCTGTCACTTAAAGCATCACTAGCTTGGAATCCTGCGAGACCTGGAATCCTGGAACCAACTGAGCCATCCTGTCACTTAAAGCATCACTAGCCTGGAATCCTGCGAGACCTGGAATCCTGGAACCAACTGAGCCATCCTGTCACTTAAAGCATCACTAGTCTGGAATCCTGCGAGACCTGGAATCCTGGAACCAACTGAGCCATCCTGTCACTTAAAGCATCACTAGCCTGGAATCCTGCGAGACCTGGAATCCTGGAACCAACTGAGCCATCCTGTCACTTAAAGCATCACTAGCTTGGAATCCTGCGATACCTGGAATCCTGGAACCAACTGAGCCATCCTGTCACTTAAAAGCATCACTAGCTTGGAATCCTTCGAGACCTGGAATCCTGGAACCAACTGAGCCATCCTGTCACTTAAAGCATCACTAGCCTGGAATCCTGCGAGACCTGGAATCCTGGAACCAACTGAGCCATCCTGTCACTTAAAGCATCACTAGCCTGGAATCCTACGATACCTGGAATCCTCGAACCAACTGAGCCATCCTGTCACTTAAAGCATCACTAGCCTGGAATCCTACGATACCTGGAATCCTGGAACCAACTGAGCCATCCTGTCACTTAAAGCATCACTAGCCTGGAATCCTACGATACCTGGAATCCTGGAACCAACTGAGCCATCCTGTCACTTAAAGCATCACTAGTCTGGAATCCTACGATACCTGGAATCCTGGAACCAACTGAGCCATCTTTGTCACTTAAAGCATCACTAGCCTGGAATCCTACGATACCTGGAATCCTCGAACCAACTGAGCCATCCTGTCACTTAAAGCATCACTAGCTTGGAATCCTACGATACCTGGAATCCTGGAACCAACTGAGCCATCCTGTCACTTAAAGCATCACTAGCCTGGAATCCTACGATACCTGGAATCCTGGAACCAACTGAGCCATCCTGTCACTTAAAGCATCACTAGCCTGGAATCCTGCGAGACCTGGAATCCTCGAACCAACTGAGCCATCCTGTCACTTAAAGCATCACTAGCCTGGAATCCTACGATACCTGGAATCCTCGAACCAACTGAGCCATCCTGTCACTTAAAGCATCACTAGTTTGGAATCCTACGATACCTGGAATCCTCGAACCAACTGAGCCATCCTGTCACTTAAAGCATCACTAGCCTGGAATCCTACGATACCTGGAATCCTCGAACCAACTGAGCCATCCTGTCACTTAAAGCATCACTAGCCTGGAATCCTACGATACCTGGAATCCTGGAACCAACTGAGCCATCCTGTCACTTAAAGCATCACTAGCCTGGAATCCTACGATACCTGGAATCCTCGAACCAACTGAGCCATCCTGTCACTTAAAGCATCACTAGTCTGGAATCCTACGATACCTGGAATCCTGGAACCAACTGAGCCATCTTTGTCACTTAAAGCATCACTAGCCTGGAATCCTACGATACCTGGAATCCTCGAACCAACTGAGCCATCCTGTCACTTAAAGCATCACTAGCTTGGAATCCTACGATACCTGGAATCCTGGAACCAACTGAGCCATCCTGTCACTTAAAGCATCACTAGCCTGGAATCCTACGATACCTGGAATCCTGGAACCAACTGAGCCATCCTGTCACTTAAAGCATCACTAGCCTGGAATCCTGCGAGACCTGGAATCCTCGAACCAACTGAGCCATCCTGTCACTTAAAGCATCACTAGCCTGGAATCCTACGATACCTGGAATCCTCGAACCAACTGAGCCATCCTGTCACTTAAAGCATCACTAGCTTGGAATCCTACGATACCTGGAATCCTCGAACCAACTGAGCCATCCTGTCACTTAAAGCATCACTAGTCTGGAATCCTGCGAGACCTGGAATCCTGGAACCAACTGAGCCATCCTGTCACTTAAAGCATCACTAGCTTGGAATCCTGCGAGACCTGGAATCCTGGAACCAACTGAGCCATCCTGTCACTTAAAGCATCACTAGCCTGGAATCCTACGAGACCTGGAATCCTCGAACCAACTGAGCCATCCTGTCACTTAAAGCATCACTAGCTTGGAATCCTGCGAGACCTGGAATCCTGGAACCAACTGAGCCATCCTGTCACTTAAAGCATCACTAGCCTGGAATCCTACGAGACCTGGAATCCTGGAACCAACTGAGCCATCCTGTCACTTAAAGCATCACTAGCCTGGAATCCTACGATACCTGGAATCCTGGAACCAACTGAGCCATCCTGTCACTTAAAGCATCACTAGCCTGGAATCCTACGATACCTGGAATCCTCGAACCAACTGAGCCATCCTGTCACTTAAAGCATCACTAGCTTGGAATCCTGCGAGACCTGGAATCCTCGAACCAACTGAGCCATCCTGTCACTTAAAGCATCACTAGCTTGGAATCCTGCGAGACCTGGAATCCTGGAACCAACTGAGCCATCCTGTCACTTAAAGCATCACTAGCCTGGAATCCTGCGAGACCTGGAATCCTGGAACCAACTGAGCCATCCTGTCACTTAAAGCATCACTAGTCTGGAATCCTCCTAGACCTGGAATCCTGGAACCAACTGATCCATCCTGTCACTTAAAGCATCACTAGCTTGGAATCCTGCGAGACCTGGAATCCTGGAACCAACTGAGCCATCCTGTCACTTAAAGCATCACTAGCTTGGAATCCTGCGAGACCTGGAATCCTGGAACCAACTGAGCCATCCTGTCACTTAAAGCATCACTAGCTTGGAATCCTGCGAGACCTGGAATCCTGGAACCAACTGAGCCATCCTGTCACTTAAAGCATCACTAGCCTGGAATCCTGCGAGACCTGGAATCCTGGAACCAACTGAGCCATCCTGTCACTTAAAGCATCACTAGCTTGGAATCCTGCGAGACCTGGAATCCTGGAACCAACTGAGCCATCCTGTCACTTAAAGCATCACTAGCCTGGAATCCTGCGAGCGCCATTCATTGCATTTTAGATTCGAACTGGATGTGAATTTCTATAATTCCGCTTTTACTCTGTTTGCTTTAAAACTCAGTAAGATTCCAAACAAGCATTTATAAATTCACCAGTTTGGCTTAACTTTCATTAATTAATTAAAAAATGCTGCTTAAAACAAATTACAATTTATGGACAAAATCCACAAAGCGGAAATCAGAGTTCTGCTAGCTCGTGCTTCTTCTAGGTGGAACAAAACTTGAAACGGTGGTTGCTTTTAGCAAATTATTGCCAAAAACCTGCAAGGCCTTTCCTCAAGCAGTTAAATTTTTCAATTTTCTCACTATTTTTTACGCATGATGCTAACACGCTACATTCGCATTTTATTTCAACAAACATGTTATACACGTAAATATAGTTATAAATAGACACGCATGTAAAATAAGCTTTAAGAAGTTCGATTTGGTGCATGTTGATTGATATGTGATTTAAGTGAATAAAGTTGACAGCTACGCACATGTTATAAAAACAACAATTCCAAATATCACTTTAAAAATTATGGTAGATGTACTGAAAAAATAGACGCCTTAGGTCAATAAATCATATAATACTCCCAAATTTTCGAATGTCGCTTTCTCAAGGGTATGAAATAAGACTGACAGTGGGCAAATTATCTTACAAACAACTGAATTAATATAGTACAAAATTCAAACACAAATAACTCAGAGGTCTTACTTCTCATACTAAATAAACATTGATATCTGGACGATACTTAGAAATGAAATCCTTCTCAGATATATTCCGCTCAATCGTATTAGCAAATCCTCGCTTTAAAATAAAAGGGGTCACAAATGAAAGGTCAGGTAACATACCATGAGTTTCAACAAAATGTTTATGAAATAAACTCGAATCAGTTGTAAGGTGCTCATGCATACGTTGACGAAAACAACGAAAAGTCTCACCGATATAAAAACTTTCACACAAATTACATGTCAACTGATAACCAACATTTTTCATGTAACAAAAATTATTATTCTTACACAAACAATTACTAGTACAAAATAATTTTTCTTTAAATGAAACACTTCTTTTCAAATTAGGCTGGGTCACAAATACTGGCTTCAAATCAAACAAATGATGCTGGAAACTTTTAAACTCTTTTCTTATTTTAGTTACCTGGAAATCATTAATGAACGGTACCCTTAAATATATTTGTTTTCTGTTTGCTTCTTTTCTATGTCTTCTTTTGCTTTCATTCATTGGTTCAGGTTTCATGTATCGTTCAATAATATCTAAAGGGTACCCGTTTGCAAGAAATCTTTTTTTCATAAAATATAGTCCATCTTTGATCTTGCTCATGGTGGAACAATTGCGATGTACTCGCAGACACTCTGTACGTAGCAGGTTTATCTTTCTCTGCCACGGCACCCAACCGGGTTCAACTCAGTTGTTATAAGTGAATGATTTAAATGACTTCAATACATGTTGTTGGACATAGCTCTAACTTAAGGACGCGACACTGAATGGGCAACAAACACAGCAACACCAGCGGTTGTAAAGTCCCATATTACGATCTTAACTGTGACTTTTTGTAATATGTCAATAAAAATTGGCAAAATGTCCAGTTAAGCGTCTGTTCTACGAGTATAAGGAATAGATCTTCATCATGCAAAATGCACCAATTTCAGCAATTAAGATGTTTTATTTGATGAATTTGACAATTTTATCATTGGTCTCACCTTTTGTTTCCAAGTTTGGAGGTCAGAATGGATGGCAGAGGATGGGTCATCTTCATTTTGATCAGTGTGTACTCTTGTGGCCCAACTCCCTCTCCACTGACTCGGTCGTGATCCATGCATGGTTGACCATCCTTCGCCGAAAAGATTGTGTAACGTTTGCCGAATTTCACATTGCCAGCTTCCTTCAGCTTTGTCATGTGCCACCTGAAGATCACAATCACTTCTTTTTCAATGTGAACGAAACAAAGAGTAATTATGCAGTGCATTAATTGTTGAATAGCTACACTTAAAGAAGCAGTCCGCTATGTTACGGAATGAAATGCAACCAAACTTGACATGAGACCTAACTTCATTATAACATGGGTTGGCACAGAAATCAGTTCAATGCGCACACGTCAGCTACTTTAAAATTTCAAGAATTCATTTTTCTAATAAAACAACAGACTTAACTCCTACTTTGTTTGCACTTCACTAAACAGTACTAATATGCGAGAATTTACAAGTATATCTGCTCCGAGTCTTTTCAAAATTTGGGACGCTAACCTGACAAAAGAGTCGTAGTAGGGATTGGCATCTGTGGTGATGAAACTTCGTCTCCAGTCCACCTTGACGCCCATCTGTTTAAGGTCTGAGATACATCTCGGAGGAAAATAGTCCAACCAGTAACTGGTCTTAGCGAAGTCGGCGATTTCTTCTTCATTGATGCCCATGGATCGCATGATCTGCCACTGGTACTTCAGACCTCCTGTCTTTGCCATGACTTTCGACTTCTTCCCCTTTCCTTTCGCCTCAGGCTGTACCTGCAGAGGAGAGAAATCAGATAGTGGAGACGACATCTTGACAGTTTGTTGACTTAACTAACTAGTTGTCTATGCAGTCTGGCCGGTACAAGAAATTTCTCCTCTATTCATTTTATGGTAGTAGATGCCTGAACATACTACTGACAATCCGTCAATAGACACACCCGACGACAAGTCGCAGCGAAACACACAGTATGTAGATCATCTCAATTTTCATACAACACAGTTCCTCAATAAAGAAAAAGCTTAAAACCATCTTCTGAAGCTACAACAATCTACTCAGAAAACAGAAATATCAATTTTCAACACCGGCTGAGTACTATGTGATGAATAGCGCATCCAAGACTTTATTTAGAAATACCACTGCTTAGAACCATCACGATATTAGCTTAATATATGATTAGCTCACGATATCAGCGATATTAGCTATTACTGCTTAGAAGCAACATAATATTAATATTCATATTATCTTCATTTTAGAAAAAATATTATCAAATATGTGCTTACAACCGGTAAATGCATGTACATCAATTGTTTATCATCATGCTGAATGAATAAAACATGACTCCAGAGATTGTCAGCGGAATTTGATATCATTTCTACCAGCGCTGTGGCCTTGTGGTAGAGTGCTCGCTCTGCGCTCGGGAGACCTTGGTCGGGTCAAACCTAGGACTTTAAGAATAGCTAAACTCTGCATTGTTGCTGAATACTCAGCACTGAAAAAATGAGAGTGGGATGAAAAATCTGCACATGAAAGAAGGGCTCCCTGCCTAATGTGCTTCCGAGTGTAAGCAGAGTTCATTTATTTATTCCATTTATTCTCCAATTGTAAGGAGAACCTCGCATAAAGAAGGCGCAAATTGTAAAAAGTAGTCCGCTGAATATATAATTGTTATGCATGTACATTAATTTGTTTCTCGAGAACATGCCCTAACACGAGAAAACACTTCATCACAATTTCGCCGATTCTCTACAATTTTCTGCTACTTTCCAGGTGAGATATAAATCATTAGAATTTTTCATGTTTCTTGTACATTCATATATATATATATCATTATGCATATTCTTTGTGGCTGATCCTCAAATTAACATCAGTTAATTAGGCATCAGGATTGAATGACGGAAAATTAGGAATATAAAACAAAAAAAAGGTCAAACTTTGATCTTGTTTATTCAGGATCGGTTGATGTTGTTTTATCAGGAGGGCTTTGGCAATTTCCAAGTCTTTTTTGAAGTTATATCTGGCAATTACTTTTGTTTTTGTTTCTATTAGTCTATAGCCTGGTTTGATGTTTTTGTGTGTTAACAAGTGGGATTTGATTGATCCATTTGACATGTGCTGCTGACATCTGTGTGTGAGTGTGTCTGTGTGAGCCAATGTATGTGACGCTATTACATTCGTCAGATTGCATCAGTTAATTAAGCATCAGGATAAAGCAAAAAGTATATATATATATATATATTTTTTTTTATACACATATTTTTAGCACAAATTGCTGTGTCATAGCAATTGACACATATTGACACATAGCAATTTGTGCTAAAAATATGTGTCCAATGTTTGAAGCTGCCCCTATCTACCAACTGCATCCGAATGCTAATCGCATAGAACGCGAAATTAGAGAGAAGGCCATTATATATATATATATATATATATATATATATATATATATATATATATATATACATGTGATTTATACTCAATATAAGGGAATCTGCTGGCTTGACTAGTTCATTGATTTTATTATGCTTGTCTACAAGGTATGTCTTCCTCTCATTCTCATTGCGTCACATATGTTTTACATCATATTTGTAATCATATTGCAGCCATATTTGTGTTACATCAAGTTCCTCGCAAATTGTATATAAAGATATTGTTTACTTCATGTTTATGCAAATGTTTTTTTTGAAAATGAACATGTGATATTCTGAATATTATTCTAATGCGAAATCAATGAATTGAGATAATTTATAAATAGAAGTCATCTTGAGAAAAAGTTGAAAACCATTGAAATCGTTTTGAGACATGGGACTGCGTTAAGTCGCCGACGAAATAGAGGCTGATTTATTCTATAACTGTCAGACAACATAGTATATCACAGATTCTTTGTCTTGTTGACTTCCGCGAAGTCGTCAGAACATCCGTCCAAAGCACTATGGCCGCTAACCTCGCGCTCAGGCGGTTAGCGACTGCTAATTTGAAGTTTGTCTGAGAACCGATGGGTTGATTTTTGTAAAACTTCCTCTTGGAGCTGATAACACCGACTTTCCTTTAATTCTGAACATGAAAACTTCAGCCGACATAAAACAAATCAGTTCGCTGTTTGCATTTTCACACTCCTTGATTGCAAAAATATGCAAAATTATTAATTGAATGAAGCTGAAGTAAATGCTATCAAAATGAGAAAAAATATCACCTGAAAATTCATCTTAAGTCTAAGTCAATTATGATCTTTTTCATTTCATATTTTGTGCTATATCTTCTGCAGGTGTAAATAAAGAAATAGTCTCAAATATCATGCTTCTATGTCTGCTGACCACAACTGACTAGAAACAACATTGCTTTGGCAACTTGAAGTTAGCACCGAACATAGCATTTCACACGGTACAAGGTCCATTGAAATTGAGCATTCTCATCAGTGGACAAATCATATCAGATATCCTTGAGCAAAATTTTTACACTAAATACAATTCGCACTGCATCCTTTTGCACATTCACCGAATCTCAGAATTCATACGACATCAAAAACCCGATTGATAGTTCATGCTGTCAGTGAATTTTCACAAAAATTCTATCGTCTTCATGTTAAAAATCCGGCGTCAAAGAAAAGTTTCGGTCTCTTTTGTGCGACCCACTGACCACATAAAAGAAGGTTTCATATGATGCAACGTTTTGCTAGAATTAAGTCACATCTTCAATAAGAAAATTACTTTGAAAATAGAAAAACTTATTTGTGCAATTATTTATGAAACAGTCTGCAGGCTACATTACGATTAAGTGAGTCACAGCCTCGTACCTCCTTCTTCTCCTCCTTGGGTTCCTCTTCAACGGGGAATAGTGGCGGATTGCCAAACAGTTCCATCTCTCGAATGAGTTTATCGGCACTGCTTCTGATTGGCATTCCGGTACAGTGCAGGCCGAAAGGCCAAAGACTGCGCCGACCTTTCAGGCGATTATACCCAACAGCAAACTGCAGAGAAATTAAACACTTAAATCATGTGCAACACTCAATACAGACACAGGAAACTTGCAATAAGACATCAGGAAAATATACTATATACGCAAAATATGCATCAAAATGATACATTAATTAGCTGAAAACTGTTCGATCTACTTTTAAGCTTGCTCAAAATTTTTAGTGACATAACCTAAAGCATCTTGTGTAAATCTTTATGATTTCGTCCTTCTATTGCTGATGAAGCCAAAGAGTGGCTGACCGGTTCGTATCCGAAACCGATCGAATAAAATGTTGGAAAAATTGATTTATGCGACGATTCAACCATACAAATATCAAATACTTTCTAAGGATCGATATACGATCCGTCGTTTACCGCTGTATTGCTATGAATTTAAACTTACGTCATTGTAATGAAATTTAATTGATGTAAAACAATCAACGATCATCTACGATACATCTGAGCTTTTTTCTGATCATGTGAAATCACTTACCTCACATTTCGACAGGGAAAACGAATGCCCCAAATGAAGACGTCCATTCATGTAGGGGTACGGGAATGTTGTGAAGAACTTCTCTCCTCTGGAAGAAGATGAATTCTCCTTTGAATTGAATGATAAGCAAATTCTTCACTGACTGATGGACAGCTGATAGTCAACTGACGAATTTTCAGAGATATTTCAGCATCAGTGGAACGTAGAGGCATTTCATACGCTTATTTAGTCAAGTTATCAAATTCGAGACACTGACAATGAAGGCAATAAAATGGAAATCAACGACCAGGGTTATCTTTATCATTTTTGCAGTAGGTCAAATAGAGATCAAACGACGCACTGACAATAAGGGTGATCAGAAAAGAAAATACTTATTGATATCTACGAGGGGTGATTGAAAAGTTCGCGGCCCGATATAGAAAAAAGCATATTTCGCATACGATACATATTTATTTTTCGACAATCGCCCCTACAATCAACACACTTAGCCCAACGGTGCTGCAATGCGCGGATCCCTTGCTCAAAGAAGTGTTGAGTCTTTGGAGTCCAGATACTCCTCAACGGCCTCCATGACGTCACTGTTGGATGCGAAGTGCTGACCACTGAGCTCCAATTTCATTTTTGGGAAGAGAGGAAAGTCCGATGGTGCCAGATCAGGAGAATAGGGTGGATGGGAAATGATGTCAAACCCACAACCTTGGATGGCAGACATGGCGGTAGCGGAGGTGTGAGCAGGCGCATTGTCTTGATGGAAGAGCACGCCTTTCGTGAGCTTCCCTCTCCGCTTGATCTTGATCTGCACTCGTAATTGCTGCAACAAATGAAAGTAGTACTCGCCAGTAATTGTCCGACCAGTCTCTAGGAAGTCCAACAACAAAACTCCCTTCGAATCCCAAAAATGGAGGCCATGACCTTTCCCGCGGACCTGGTGACCTTGGCTTTCCGCGGAGTTGGTGATCCTGGGTGCTTCCATTGTTTTGATTGTTCTTTCGACTCTGGCTGATAGTGGTGAACCCAAGTCTCATCCATCGTAATGAACCGGTCCATGAAATTTTCAGGATCTCTTACGAACAGCGCCAGGTTGTCCCTTGAGATGAGAAAGCGGGCTCGTTTGTTCTCTGGTGTGAGCAGTCGTGGCACCCATCGAGCGGAAACTTTGTTCATGCCAAGTTCATGATGGATGATGTTATGGACACGCTCTTGTGAAATCTTCAGTTCGAAGGCAATCTTTCGCTCGGTTGTACGGCGATCATCAAGAATAATCTTTTGAACATGATCAATCACATCTTCTGTGCTCACTGTCACTGGTCTTCCATGACGGGGATCATCTTCCAAGCTCTCTCTTCCTTGCTTGAATTCTGAAGGCCACTTCTTGACTGTGGTGTAGGACGGAGCTTTCTCACCAAGTGTTCCAACCATATCATCATGAATCTCCTTTGGTGTGAGTCCTTTCAAGCCGAGATAACGAATGACAGCTCGATTTGAAACGTGATCCATCTTACGCAACACTTATCTGACTAACTGACTGATAAGTTAGTAACTGAAGTTAAGTAGCTGTGGTTTACCAACAGTTCACCGGATCGACTGATCACTCGTCATGCGCCGTCAGCACATTCCATTGTATCAATCCACATGTGCATAATGGCCTGGCTTTAAGCTTTCTATGTTAGGCAGACGATATCAAACGATATCAGATATCAAACCCTACATCGTCATAAGATAAATATCTGAAGCAATTCCAAATATTTTACTTTGTCAGCATCATGGATCAAAGATGTTAACCTTTTGGGAGTGTTCATGCGAATCCTCTACATTGCAGCACAGCTCATTGTATGGACAAGTTATCGATTCTCGGAGTAGTTGTGCTATTTCAGATTATGCCGCATCCCTTCGAATAATAGCCGCACTTCTTGTCGAGAGATTCGTAGGCAAAGTAGCCGTATCTACTTGAATCTAGGTGCATGATACTAGCGAGTGGCTACATCACTGCAGACAGTTACAGTTTGAGCTTCACATTATTGGTGCTACATTTTAGGTAATATCTTCACTTTCAGTATGCCTCTTTTGCACGTAACGAATAATTACACATATATCACCGGGTAGTATTACGCTGTAACAACAAAGCCTATATTAGATAGTGTAGAAGACTTTTGATATTACAAATTAAGTGATTGTCAGTTTTGATCATCTATCAAATTGACTTGCAAATACTCCGGACTCCGGCCTATAACTAGACTCGAAATATAATGCAAACAAATTATTTATTCTCGTGCACATGGCTGTCACTGTCTTGATGTCAACTTTCTCCGTCAAACAAAAGCAGAGACAGCAGTGCATACAAAGCTTGTAATAGTTGAAAGAATGAACCGTGATAGTGAAAAAAGGATTGTCTTTTCACTCGGTGATTTAGTAGAGAAGACAAGCCTTCCTAGCCTCGATCACACCTACGCGCCTAAGGTCACATCAAAGACAAAAATGAAATGTTAGTTTGTTTGATAACATTACCTCTCACCCTCACGTTAATCGTGTGTTATGATTCTTCTAAAGCGCATATTGAAATCGAAAGTGTACTCATATTTTTTGGAGAAAGATGTGGGATTTTTCCTGCCTGGTAGAGATTGGAGAAAAACCATGTGAAGCACACATCAACAAGATGGGAGGAGCCGAGTCGTATGCATCCAACTTAAAGCGACATTTGATAAACTTTCATCGAAAATGATTGATAATTGATGCAGCAATGATCACTAAAAATAGGTTCAGGTCAGCCTATAATGATCTATGATGTAGGCTACCAGTTTTTTAAAAAAACTAGGCTTTATATACTTGCCACCCGGAGTCGGAATGATAGGACTCCGCATCCTTGCTTGTAAATGAGAATGTAGGTAGCAATTTACATTCGGAGGTGCAAATGGTAATACCAATATGAACTGTTGCGCCAGAAATCTTGTCAACACAGCTGCTCTAAGATTCCGCTTTTTACGCACCGCTGTTGCATAATACAATTCGACTTCATGATGGCTTTATAGTTCTATTCAACTGGCAAAGTTGCGTTAAATTCTTAGAGTTTGCTATCGTTTTTTAACAGTCCCTTATTGACGCAAATCACTATCCAATAGGAAGCGATCTGATGAAATCTGATGCAATTTGCTGATGAAATTCATCGCAAGAATTGAATGTTGCGAGAGAAGCTCTATGAGAGTTCAAGCTGCATGCTGCTTAGTTCAGTGGTCCACAAAAGTATTTTGAGACAAAATGTATTAAAGTTAATGTTAATGTTACTTCGATTATGAACCATCATTACGAAACGTTGATACTAAAATAGAATGTAGACATATTTTCATTCTCCATTCGGTTTTCATTTGCTTATTGAACACTTCTTTTTCACTCTTCATCGGCTTTCTTGAATAAAATCAACCATAGCGGATGTATTCCAAAAACATCATTGCAAGAATCAATTTTAGAATGAAATTTAGCATCTTTGTGGCAGCTTTCTTGTTCAATGTCACTCCAATACTTTACCATTATCGTATTTTCTGGTCATTTATTGTTTCATCAGTGTTTCCTGCAAATTCAAAAAATATTCCAGGGCTGTCTTTTTTCGTTGTAATCTCTGTTCTAAGCCGGATTTTGAAATTATGTTGCCAGCATCACCCAACAACTCTCCTCGTGTTCTTTGAAAATGTCCTTGTTGTGCAATTAAGACTCCAACTAGATCGAGTGTTTCATCGTGTTTTGGCTTTGATATTTTTTCTGCTATTTATACGTAAATGTCATAATTGTTGAATTGAGCAAAGTAAAAAAGTATCTTGAAGCAACTGACTTTTGAATATGATAGAGATCATTGAGCTATGATTTATCATTGCTTTATGCTGATAGCTGTGGTAATAACTGTGATAATGCCATAGACCAAAATCATGTATGGAGATTTTCATAGTTTCAAAACCGAATCTCGCATATTGCACGGATCACTCGCTAAATCCCGTGAATATTCTATGCAGAATATTCTTGTTTTGAAACTGTGAGAATCAATATCCTTACACCACATTTGTCTACAACTTATTCAAATTTCATCGCTATAACAATGAATAGTTATGAAAAACATCAACGTTCACTGAAATTGTCTTTGCTTACTCGCCATCTTCCGGAGCGTCTTCCTCAAAAAGCTTTTCTTCGTCCCATTTTTCTTGCATCATCTTCTCGATGTTTCGAAGTTCTGACAGCTTCACAGTGCCTTTGCGAGCCATTTTCTGAAAATTGAATTACATCGAGCAAATAAAAATGATGGTCTTGTCATTAATCAAAATGTTACAATTAATCAACGCACTCAAATTTAAAATGCATTCATATAAAACTATTTGACTATTTAGACTTTTTGTTATTGAACGCAATTTGTAAAGAAAGACTTAGAAAATCAATGAAATATGTATTAAATAATGATTAAAATTTTGTTGAAAGACTTTTTTTCAATTATTACTGAATACATACTTAATTCAGTAATAATTCAGTAAGGAATGTAGCTAAAACAAGGGGCGCAACTTTTTAATCCGGTCGGACTTTTGAACAGTAACCTGAATCTTAAGGAAATTTTTCACGCCAATTAGTCTCTTTTTCGCTAATACCAATCTTCATTATCAGTATCAATTATTTTCCTTCAAACCCATTTGCTTTTTAATTTGAATTACAGCTCAAAACCAGACCTGCGAACCTGACCTGCGAACCAGACCTGCGAACCAGACCTGCAAACCAGACCTGCAAACCAGACCTGCGAACCAGACCTGCGAACCAGACCTGCGAACCAGACCTGCGAACCAGACCTGCGAACAAGACCTGTAAAATATTCGGATCTCATTTCCGGGTTGTGAATTTATGATAGGCCTACTTGGAAATTTGTGTGCTCATGTTTTGTTGACTTCCTTTGTAGACATATGATTATATATGAATTTCTTGTTTCATGAAACTCCATCTTAACTTCTTGGGGTACATAGGTCCAATATTTGATGGAAACTGATGTATAAGATGATGAAACATGAAACTATATTGAAACACTAAGATACGACAACAATGATATTATTGATATGAGCAGTGTATTCTGACACGATATGCGCATACAGTGATGTACCAAAACGATGTACACGCAAAACATTTCTTTTTGATCATTATTGTTATTATTAAATTAAGTAAATCCATATTCATGATCGATCTGAAATTTACGCCCACTTGATTGTAATCGATCCTATTTAATCGAATTAATGGTGCCAGTCTATTTGTACACTTCAGTAAGGATCAATCCCAAATTTTCTCCATGGTGCCGCTGTAATTTGATTTTTCAAGTAGTTTTTCGGGCTGTGTTCGGGTTTTTTAGTATCGGCAAAATTTTCGGGTCGGATTCAAAATCATGGTTCGGGTAGAAGGTTGTCGGGTTCGGGTCTCAATTCATAGCTGTTGCATATGTCTACTAATAGACGTCAAAAAAATAGTTGTCAAAAATAGACGCATTTTTGTTGCTCTGCTCAGAGAGGCACTTTATGGAGTGGGCTTATTGAAATGAGGAAATATAACGCACTCACCAACATCGAACCATCTCGTGATTATGTCTGCCAATAGCAACGAAACAAAATGCGAGTGAGTCATAATTTATTTTGAATTTGGTTCTGTCTGCATTTTTGGGCTTTCGTAAGGTAATGCTTGATTCAGGACTCACGCGCTCTACTTAGAATACATATTAGTATTCATTCCTGACAGCGCATCGTGCCACGAATTCCAATAGTTAAAATAATCAGTCTTATATTTCAATGTAATTTTGTTAACACTATTAGTTACTGGTCTTGGAACTAGCAGGATGGTAAACTACCGAAATTTGATAAAAATTTCGTGGTTCAAGAATACTAACAGACACAGGGAAAATGAATTTTTTAATTGAAACATTTATACGTAAGTTAATAAAAATATTAAGTTTCATTAACTCACACAGACACTTTTCACCTGAAAACAGTATTTATTTATCTCATGATTGATGTATTCACATTAAAAAGTTGTTTTGTTGTTGTTATGTGTGTCGTTTCTTTGTCTTCAATTGCACATTTCGTATTCTTTCGTGTACATTTCGTACGTTTTCGTGTCACAAAGCGCAACGGCCTTCGATGAGTTGTCTTCGAAGGTATTTTCAAGTTTTGAACAAAATATTGTCACCATTCAATTATTTCCATTGTGCTTGTAGGAAAATAGTCAAAATCAGTCCATACAATTCGCAGAAAATTTTGAGTTAACCCTCAGCAGGCCGACGTATGGTCAAAGTGACCAGTCTAAAACTTAGGTTTGCTATTTCTTTAATATTGCTTTATCTGAGCTCAACACCAAAGATATTTCCTTGAGATAATTCTTCTTGAATATCAGATCGCAGACGATGTCAGAATGTAAAGTTATTCAGCTCTAAACATCTGCTTTGGACATCAATTTCAATCAATAATTACAACGTTCGGACGGTGACTCACAGTCACATGTTCCTCACCGTCTCCGTTACTTAGAGCAGAGAGGTACTTTTTCTGCACACTACATAGGCGACGAAATGGTAATTGACGGGAGGAACCTACAAGAAAAGCTATTTGCAGCGCTCGTTGAAGGGATCTAAAGCTGGAATTGATGTTGCAGAACAGATACTAGAAACTGCACGAAAAAATTTCGCGAAGGGTGCTACGGTTTCAAAGCATAGTCTTAGTTTCTACAACTATCAATTAGGCAACAAATTATTATTTATCCTGGACAGGTCAAAGAAAGCTACTAAATATCAACCACGGAAAAGACTTATCATACCTGTCAAAGAAATGGCCTATTCTAACTCATAGTGCATCGTCTGAGTTTACCAGGATTTCAGCAACGCTTGATTCGACAAGTCAAGGAATTCATAGGTCATCAGAATCAATAATAGAGCTCTGAGGATCAGAGGCATCGTCATCATGTCGACTAGGCCCTACCCGCTGTCAGATTCGTCGTAATACAAGAAGATCAGTGGCAAAATATGAGCAGATTGAGCAACGAATGGATGGAATGCAAGTTTTCGTGTTGCAAAAGCACATCGATGATGCTGTGAGGAGAATTAATTGATATTTGACAGGAAATGATATTTTCCGTCATATCTTGAGTGACTTTTCATGTTTAATGATAAATGTAGTCTATCAGAAGTATGAAAAAACACTTCTTTGCTATTTTTGAAAAATTCAAACCCCTTGCTAATTATGTGAATGAAACACAGCACGAGTTGCCGAGACCTTTCGCTCATTCTTATCAAGGCAATATGTGAACAGTGAAATGCAGACAGGGTAAGTGTCGAATCACGTAAAACTGAATGGTTCTCAGCATCGGACAGAGATTCGCAGTACACATAGGAGTGACAGCCACGTTTAATGGTGAGAGCATGAGATTCTAATGGTGAAAAAAAGCTTCACCATTTTTTCCTTGTTTTTATCAATGGTTTTTTTAAATATAGGTTGGCTTTTTTAAGCTCCTTTTAACGTCGGCATGTGAAGGGTTAAAGCACCGAAGTCAAAAAAGTCAATTCACGTGCGTCACACACGCAATGGTCCTACCCTGAGTCCAGGACCTACCGCAGTACAATATTTTAGTAAGTCATTATAATCAATTTGTTAAAGTAACATACACTGTTGCAATTCAAATTTCAAGTGTTTATGATAAATATCAAAGATTGTAGGTCCTAGACAGTAAAATGTAGGTCGAAAACCTACAAAAGACCTCGAATGTCACACACGTAACGATGGAATCATCCAGTTTTCGCCAGTGCTTTGCTGTAGTTGTCTTGTCAATCATTGAGTGCATCCCAAAGATAAATTCCTGACCATATTTTCAACAATGGAGCGGAAATGAAGGTCAAGTCCATCAAGAAAGAATTCTGGTTGCTCTTCAACTCAATAGTTTTAGCCATCTTCCAATCAGGAAGAGCTGTTGACAGCGTTGGTACCAAAACATCGCAAACATAGACCGGCACATGAAACACCGCAAGAGAAACACAAGCAGCTTCAGCATTAGTCGCTTGTTCATACAAAGATAAAGAAAGTCTCTTTAGATGATTGCTTGAACGCCTCACTAATGACTAGCTGTATAGTCAATGTCTTGGAATCTTCAAATTTCTATCCTGGTCACGCAAACGCATAACACTTTTAAATTAAAGTCAATGGAAAGTAAGTTACCGAAAGTCAACACCAAATTCCTCCTTGTAATGAAACGATTGCATCCCCTTCAATCGACAAGAGGAAGCGGTCATTTACTTATAAAGTCGGTAGCTGCATTCGATTGAAGATAAAATGTAACACTCGTGAAAGAAATCCCGTTAGCGAACGTGGAAGACTGTACAGCAACTACGTTGAAGAAACATTATTCATGAAAATATCAATAATCGACTAATTGTGTCACGAATACGCATATAAAAATAAAATTGTCGAAAAATACGACCGTCACATATTGTCACCAAAAGTTTTCAATGTCACAGTATTGTCACTTTTCTATTTTTATTTGTCACAATTCGATTTTGTCTTCTTTTTCGATTATATTCTTTAAATTTCTTTCTGTCAACATTCGTTAACTGTCTGCAGGTAGAAAAGGAGAGAAACTAACAGGTCCCGTACAAAATCTATATTAAATTCTCGGTGAAGCCTAGGTACAAAATTCTATGTCATAATATGCAGTATACTGAATAGAGTTGTGGGATTCATCCGTCTAATAGCAAGGCTATAGGCATCATGCGCTTTATGAAGTCTAAGGTTCAATGGATCAATACGGTATCGTGAGAATGGGAAAGAATGCTGCTACAAGAAGCTCTGCTGGAAATGGTTATGCAGCGATGATGTAACGGTGTTGTTTGTATGCAGTAAATTTATGATCTGATTTATGAACTTATTTGCTCACAAATCTGGGAGCATTTGTGTTGTTTTATTTGAGGTTTGTAAATGTACATATGTACACATAATGTATTGTAAAATATATTTGGAGGCGTTATATACATATACAAACATAAGATGAAACAAAAAATAATATCCTTGGTCTTAGAATGTACAATTGTGTTGTAAATGTAATGAGTAAAGCTCACTGTGGCTAGAGGACGCGGGTCACCAAATCTTCGCTCTCTAAAAATATACGGCTAGGTGGTAAGTTGCAGCTCCGCTGCTATAGGTAATAGAATAGTGATAGGTTTATAGGATTATAAGGCAAGTGATATTGACTAATTATATTTCCTTTCAAGCCAATATGCCTACTGTTAATTATCTGTGACAGTTATACAACTTAGCGGCGCACCTGCAGACTGTGACTAGAAATAGCAGGACACAGCACGTATTAGGAGGTTGGGGTTTATGATACTTTCTTACCAGCTTATTAACCGCTACCCGCAACTGTTATAACGTATCTAGGTAATACCCACAAACCTTCGACTTAGGGAATCACCTAAGATACCTATTAACTAGTAGGGTAGGGTTAATAACCAATCCAGGCGCCGTCTCCGTGGCTGTTTCGGTTTTCGAGCACATCTCGTGCGAAGACGGTGATCGGCTGAACGGTTTAGAGTAAACGGATCGTCTCGAGGAAACGGGTACCGGTAGGTTTCATACAGTAGTGAACCACTAGGTCATTGGTCCAAGTCGAAGTCGTTTGGTGGCTTGGTCCGCTACCACGATTACCGGTAGTTCCTTGGTTTCATATGCAAAGGCCTTAAAGTGGTTCCAAATGTAGAAGTTACCACACCACATTAACTTGGCAGCAGCTTCGTTGACGCTGTCCAAAAAATGGTATGGACTTAAAACTTGTGGCACATTGTCCACGATGTGCGAGTGACTCAAGTTACTCTTTCATGAGACGCGTTATCACACTTTTTCGATTAAAGGTTTGTTTTACAGTTAGTTTTAGCAAGCATTTTGTCTTTCTGTGTCCTGCATCTCACCCTTCGTACTTAGTTGTGCTTTTTTCTAGAAATCTGGAAATTCAGGTTCGGAAGAATCTGGAAAAAAGATAGAGATAAAGGTATATCTATTAATAATGGCACATTGCTCTCTTCATCAAGAGCCATGGAGCCAAGTGCTTGAGATAAAAAAATATCACATGCTTTTTCTTTCACGGAAGCGACAACAGCGTCCCATTGAGTATGCCCCAAAATATAAAACAACCATGCCCCTTCACCAAAAGAAGAAAGTACAACATTCCAGTGATGCCAACTGGAATACTAATCAAGCTATGTACTATGTACAATTTATACGCCAAGTTTCTGGCCTGTATTTCGGAGAAAAAAATAAAATTTTCACGAAATGACACGTTGTTATGGGATTGCACAACGCATGTGACTTTACATATGCATTATGCAATATGGGTTTTAACATAAGAACATTCATTGGCTCAGACATCGACGAATCAAGATATTTTATATCAATATTTTTCAATTTTGTGCAATCTACATGTATGCGATGATGCACAATGATAATCTAATGATCTAATTATGCATAGCCTCACACTTTCGCACTTTAAATCTGGGCGAGAACAGCCGCCCTATATAAATATTTTGACCAATGAGCCTTCATATGCTTGCATGCATATCGTCGGCTACATTCCAAACTCACGGATCTCAAAAATTGGCGATTTTGAGATTTTTGGTTTTTTAATAGCTTAAGTCGTGCTTTACAGTATCACACCAAAATTAGAGCAAAATAGGTTTTTATAGTAATTTTAAAGAAGGGGACCAACTCACATACGATGCTTTCCTTAAATAAATGATATTCCAAACTGACGTAATTGAGATGCATGAGTTTGCCTTGAATAGCTATGATATTTATTTTGAATACGTGATTTTGACACTGATAGCATTTTATTAATTAGCGCGTCGAAGAACCTATCCTGTCATTCCAAACTAACGTAATTGAAATACGTGAGTTTGCCATGCAAATATCTATGGCATCTGTTTTCAATGTGTGGTTTGTTCAATGATAAACAGTTTATCAAATTGATACAAAAGAGATTGTAAACAGTTACTGTTTACAATCTCTTTTTGTGTCAATTTGATTTGATTAAACTTTTAAATTTGATTGAAACTTCAAAATACATTGTCACAAATTAACAACATAATCTTTGTGTTTTTGAAATCATCAATCACGAAACCAGCGCATCCGTCCCTTCATCAATTGAATCTTGAATTCTGCTGAGACATTTAATATTATCCGATCGAAATATCGAAGATCGATCGAAGAGAGGAATATCGATGGTCGATTTTCTAAAATGAATCAGAAGCAGTGACCAAAATTGATTATTTCATTTATTTTTCCAGGTCGAAAATGTTCAGTATTGTCTGCAGAGAAAGTTCTCTCCTCCATCAAATCCATCATGGTGGAAAACGACGGACAGGAAAATAACGTACTTCACTACAACGGTGACCATTCATACACTCCAATAATCTCCAACCCTTCTCCAACCTCTTTGATCGGTGTGAATCAATGTGATGTTTCTTTTGACTTGATACGGGATTTTCCACTCGACAATCCAGTTGGAACTTCTGATTTATTTGCGGATGTTCCGATTGACATTCCTGCGACGGGTAATTCAGTGGAGATTTCTGATTTGCATGAGTTTACAATTGATTCTAATGCCCACATAGTACTCGATGATCTACTCAATGGCACAAACGATCCACTTGATGCCACAAACGACCCACTCAGTGCCACAAACGATCCACTCGATGTCGCAAACGATACACTCGATCCCACAAACGATCCACTCGATGTCACAGATGATCCACTCAATGTCACAAACGATCCACTCGGCGCCAAAAACGATCCACTCGGTGCCAAAAACGATCCACTCTGTGCCACAAACGATCCATTCAATGTCGCAGACGATTTACTTGATGGCGTAAGAGACCCGCAAGTCGTAAATACTACTGAAACTCGAAATGACGATACCATAGAGACATCCTTCGAAATTGACGGTGTTCCTGTCGAACAATTAAATTCAAATTCTTTACCTACTCCAAGCCGGAAAGTGAATAAGCGCATAATGAATAAGAAGTTGAAAGATAACGGTAAATCATATCAAGATCAGCAAGGCAGAAAACGATTGGAACGCAATTTATTGCCAAGATGCAATCACACAGAGAATGATAAACGTTTTTATTGCCACCAATTTCCTGATGAGTTGCGATCATGTATTTTCAGCAGTTTTTATGAAAGGGATCTTCAAGAGCAGCGCAATTTCATTGCAAGACATGTCATAATCGTTAATTCAAAAGATCGCCCGGATGAAATCAATAAGAAGAAGGGGTTGTCCCTAAGATACCATCTTACTATGACTGATCTGAAAATATCTGTTTGCAAGTCGATGTTCTTATTAACGATAGGACATATTTGTGACCAACAAGTGAGAACCGTGATAAAGAAGACTGACAGCGAAGGATTTGTTAACAAAGATGCTGGAGGCGGTGCTCGAAAGGAAATCATTCAGAAAAGTATCAAAAATTCAATAAAGGAGCACATCAACTTATAACCGAGAGTAGAGAGTCACTATACCAGAAAAGATTCGACTTGCCACTATTTGAATCCAACACTTACTGTATTGAAAATGTATGAAATGTACCAGGAATGGGCTAATGACCAAGATCTTACCGTGGCATCTTTGTCGACCTACAGAAATGTATTCAATACCTTGAATATCAAGTTCTTCAAGCCAAAGAAAGATCTATGTGACTTATGTGCAACAGCAAACCCGGCTTTTCCAAATGAAGAAACAGAGATGGAAAGGGAGAACAGAAACACATTGCAATCAAGGTGGGAGGAACATATTTCGGAGAAGAACATCGTGAGGGAGCAGAAAAAAGACGATAAAGAATGCCCCAAGGTAAATGGAGGGAGGGCTGCTGCTGTATTTGACCTGATGCAGGTAGTCTATTTGCCTATTTCAAACAATTCGTCCATATTCTATAAAAGGAGATTATCTTGCTATTGTTTTACGATATTCGATTTGGGCTCAGGTCAAGGATATTCATTTTGTTGGAATGAAACAGAAGCTCTCAGAGGCGCAAACGAAACATCTTCGTGTGCATTTCACTACCTGAGATACATCGATACATCTTTGGATAGGGGAAGCTGGGGTGACTTGGCAGTCTTTTTTTCAAATGCCCATCCCGGCCAAACGACTAAATATTACAGAATTCCTTTAGTACGAGTTGACAGAGAGGAGTATTAGGAACATTTTTGCTACAGACAGTTTTGCCGTAAATTATTGTCTTGACCACGAAAAATTCAATTACAAAAAAGTTCTAAAACTGCCAAGTCACCCCACTATTGGGGTGACTTGGCAGTGGGGTTGGGGTGAGTTGGCAGTATCATAAAAAACATTAACAAACTTTTGGTATTATACTGATCCAAGCTTGCATCATCGTTGCATCGTTGACAACGACGTTTCCTTCGTTGCAGATGAGAAGATCATGGAAGCTCCCCTCTTCCTTCCAGGTTTTCTGTGATCGACAATGAGCCGAGGAAGGGGAGGAAATGATTCCGGTGTCACTGGTTCCTTTGACTGAGGTGTCGGTTGACCATTTTGATCGCCATCGTCACCAGAACAGGTAGGGCCGTTGATCATAGCATCAAGAGTTTCTTCGCAGGAAGAAGACATTACACAAGGTATGAAGACATTCGCAGGTGCAAAATCATCGTCAGTAAAGACAGAATCGTTCAGAGGAACAATACCAGTACTCAAAGGAGCAGTACTACCAGTACTACAAAGCCTTTGATGATATTGCGACGAGTAAAAGCAGCATCAAAAGCTTTGTTCACTAGTCCACCGATGTCATACAACGTTGATCTGGTTCCAGCATGTTCAAACATCCAATCTCCCAAGGCACGATTATACGCTGCCTTAAACGGACCATACACGGAGACGTCGAGAGGCTGGAGTTTATGCGAACAATGCGGCGGAAAGGTCACAATGATGATTCCGTTGTCATTACAAAACTGTATTGCTTCAAAACTGATGTGCGACGAGTGGTTGTCCATAAGCAGAAGCGCTGGTGATTCTTTACTCGCCTTAGTGTGTCGAGCAAAATGAGGCAACAATGAAGTCACGAAGATTTCAGATGTCATCCAGCCCGTTCTGGAATTTATTGCCAATGTACCAGGTGGTGTGCCAGCGGCAAGAACGGTTGGACGTACTCTGATTCTGCGAAATACCATTACAGGAGGCAGTGTGTTACCGTCAGCACTTATAACACAAACAACAGTTATCAAAACTCCACGTTCACTCGATGTCATTTGCCCCACTTGCTTTTGACCAACGGGGGCGATGATTTTTTGCACACTTCTGAACATTAGTGACACCCGTTTCATCCAAATTGAATATACGATCCGGAGAAAACTGATGCAATGACAATGCTTGACGATAATTGTTGAAGAATGTCTGCACGGCTGCATGATTAAATCCTTGAGCACGTGAAATCGATGTCGCCTCAGTTGTGATATGTTGCAGACTACATGAGTCAATCAACTATAACGGACACAAAAAATGATGATGCCATGTCACCCCAACCTAAGTAGGCCTACGGTTAAATCCTCTGCTCCGGCTAGAATGTTATACACTATCAGGGTTCATGTATTCTGACCTAATTATAATGTCTTCAACATATATCTATCTGAAATCTATCACAAGGCGCGGTGGCTCATCGAATTACGTATTTTCAAAAGTTGCATTGTTACATTTTAAGTAGGCCAATAAGCTTGATTTTTTTTGCTCTGAAAAAGTAAAAGTCCGAAGCAATCTTACTCTACAGTATTTTCATTTCAGAGCTACTTTAAAAAGTAACAGGGTTTTCGATTTCTGAAGCATATTATTTGCAATATCCATACTGCCATGTCACCCCAACATGATGCTGCCATGTCACCCCAACATGATGCTGCCAAGTCACCCCAACCCCAGTAAGTCAAAAAATTCAGCTCAAACACAATGTTAATATGATTCGAATTTTTTTACGCTGTAGGAGACCATACACCATGACCTAAGTAAAATATCCTTAATAATGGTTTATGTCAAATCTATCACAAGATGCATCGTTTTCAAATGCTTTCATGGCCTTGCTCCACCTTACCTTAATTCTTATCTTCACCTTTCCTCATCCATCGAATCCAGGCGCTCGTTGCGCTCCTCTTCCTCCTCGAACCTTATGTTGCCCTCTTCTCGCCTCAAGACTGTGGGCGCTCGTGCGTTTCCTGTAGCTGCCGCACGGGTTTGGAACTCCCTTCCTTCCTCTCTTAAATCAATTCCATCCCTTTCCACCTTCAAGTCCGCCCTGAAGGCAGAACTGCTACGCTCCTCTTTTTCATAATTTTTCATTTTTTTTTTCTCTCTCTCCCTTTCTCTGTCTATGTGTGTGTGTACACTGCCTTTACATGTAGACCTATCTGCCACACCATGCTATGGATCGCATTTTTGTATCTTCTGGCGATTGTTTTTCGTTTTTTATGTAAAGTGCCCTTGAAGTCTTCGGACAAAATGTCACTGTAAACAGTTTCGTTCAATAAATAAATAAATAAAAATAAGACGAGAATGTCCCAAAAGTTGTGTATTTCCAAAAGTTACGATTTTTGAAGGTAAAATAGTTTTTTGCATCTAAAAAAAGTACAAGTACACATAATCCACAGGTATCTTGCTCCAGCATCTTTATCTTAGAGCTACTTCAATATGTATATTTCGGATTTTTGATTTATGAAGCCTATTAACTGCAACACCCCCACTGCCATGTCACCCCAACTGCCAAGTCACCCCAGCTTCCCCTACTAAGAAGATCGCTCTATATGCTGATGGATGCGCTGGGTAGAATAAAAATAGCATACTCCCTGCCATGATACACCATTGCCTGGCATCCTCCAAAACGATCGAATGCGTCACATTGACTTATTTTGTAGCAGGACATGGGGAATCTGAAGGAGATGCCATGCATTCAACGATAGAGGGTGGCATAAAGCGGGCAGGCAATGTATTCGTTCCTCAAGAACTCACTACAATTACCAAAATGTCACGTCGGAAAAAGCCATATAAGACCTTCGCGTTGGCAAACAATGTTTTTTTGCTCGATTTCAAAAGTTACCGGAACGATATTGGTCTTCTACGCAATAGGACTCTTCGAACGAGCTCGAACCATTTAGACTGGACGAAAATAAGAAAGGTTAAATTAGAAAAAGGCCATGATCAATTTTTTTTGAAATTCAGCCACCATTATGATGAATGGGACATTTTGGACATAAACACAAAACGAAATAGAAATCTAAATGAGCCCAAACCACTATCAAAAGATCCTGTCAAGCTGTCCAATGCTAAATATGACGATTTGTTGTCTTTGTGTCGTGGGACGACCCCAGTTATTCCGCCCGGACATGCCGAATTCTACCGCAGTCTTCCTCATTCTTGATACCCTCATTCCTTATTTTTGATACAATTTAATCAATTACACATTAAATGTACCGTACTATTGCAATTATCGTTGTTGAAATATTATACTGCTCATTGTTTTCTAAATTCATGTTTTTGATTGAATCAATTATTGATATTAGGAATGTAGGTACTTTAACGATGCATCGATTATGCCTACATGTTTTAATGATATTTGAATATGATTATAGCTAAATACGATGATTGCAATCAAATTTGGCATCGACCTATTCAGTTCGTTAGATACTAAGCGAAAGAGTGCATTATTATAATCGTTTATTTAACATTGCAATACCGTACTCATTAGGCCCTAAAACGTTTTGAAATAATCTTAATATAAAAATACACAGGCTATACAAGCCTTGTATAACTATGAAACTGTAAAAGACATCATGTTTATGATTTTAGGCCTATGTTTATGTTAGGCTATAAACTTTACGTTTATGATTTTTTAAACTAGCTAAAAGTGAAAGTATAGTACGTGATTATTACGTACTCACTAAAATCAATGTTCAAATAGCAGTCTTAATTTAAAAAGTAAAACTAGCGTAAGATGTGTTCAGCTTATACCAATGATACAGATCTACTTCAAATAGCCAATAATGTAGCCTACAGTGCCGTGCCTCCAGCGTAACATCATATTGATCATTTTAGACAATCTTTGTTGCTCGTATAAGCCCGTATCTTAGCCTTCTCATGTAATGACTATAAGGTATAACACACAATTTACATGTATGTATATCTATACATGAATAGTCTTGATGAGCAGTAATTATAGGCCCTATAATTTGTTTCAGAGACAACGGCTAAAAATCTTAGGACCTAATATATCCTCAGGCCTAGCCTATGGCTATTCTTTTAGGTCGTGTAGGCTAATTCAATTTGATAGCTCCAGGCCAATCTTGTTGAAAACCCCCTGCGCTTCCATTTACATAATCACGTAAACGTTGGAAAATTACAGCAGTTAAAAATTGAAATAACTTCTCAAAACTTAGGCTATATCATGTACTTTATGTATCTATAAGCTAGGCCGACTGCATGAAATAACCAGCCCCCTTCTATGGTCGGGTTTGTTGTTATCTTATCTTTACTGATTATCAGAACGTCTAATAACTTCAGAATTCCCTTTTCATTATTGGTTTAACTTAATTATGATTTATTATTCCACGTATTTGTCACTGTAATGCGGAAATTAGTTATTCCAAACTCACGTATCATAATAAAACCTTTTAATTACTATACAAAACACCAAATTGATAAATTACGCCTATATAGGTATAGCTGTCATGTAATTGCGTATGTCAAATAAGAAGTCATATAAATAAAAGGTTTGCCTGTATGTCGAAATTTTCTATATTGAAAACATATTTAGGTAATTTTCCACGATTGTCGAAAATTGAGATACGTGAGTTTGGAATGTAGCTGACGATATGGCTTATGCATATGCTAAGTCGCATTCGTGATTGCACATGCATGCGTCAGAAATTCATAGTGATTGTTAATAGAAAAGAAGCTACGTGTAAATAAATCTACATATATAAACAAATTTTAGACTATTTGCTTTAAGCCTGAGATTGGAAAATAGTGCTCTGAACTATCACTGATAATGACGATTATGACTGCATAAGCTGCACCGTATGAAACCAGCTGATTAATTGATATTATCAGCTTTTTTATATTTTGGAAGCGGGGAAAACAATGCAAAGCTCAAGCGACTTGCTCAGTTCTTCTAGGGTTTGGGCAACCCTCGAGACCACACACTTGCCTCTCGCCTCTTTGTGAATTGCTTGACATTTCTGGCAACGGTTCAGAGATTTTGCGCAAGCACAATTTTGATTAATCTTCAATTTTTAGGTACAAAAATGCAACTTTCATAACCGCAGGGGAATGAAGAAACTGAAAGATCTCAACAGACATGTCAGCAATTTATTCAGATTGGACATTGCACAGAGGACATGCGATGAGCTGCTTGGATGGAGAAGAGCCATGGAAAACAAAGGGTAGAGAGTAGCCGATCTATGGCTATCTGAAGAACTTTTGTAGCACAAAGCCTAGAAATTGTTATATTTTCCAACTTTCCGGTAATGATATCAGAAATCTGTTTCGTCACATTCAATGACATTCTGTCATTCAAATCCGTCAAAGAAGACAAGCAAAAAGTCGAGCCATAAATGAGTTTCTTTGAGTCAAGTGTCTTCAAAAATCATGCTTTAAATGTGGTAAAAATGATCAATTATTACATATATTTAAATTCTGTTTAACAACATTTTTATACATATCTGTGTACATAGATTTCCATGGCAATCAGGAATTACATCTCACGTGTTGATTAGTTATATTTTACGATAAAATGGCACAGTTTCCTTATGTCAGTATGACATTAATTATAGCAGTTTATTAACATTAAAGGAGATTATTTTTTCAAATGGAGGGAAATTCCCAATGTGTTTCCCTATTCTCAAACGAACATGTTCGTTTTGCTGCATTGTGAGATTTTTTCGGTCATGATTGGTGGAAAAGTGCTTCAATTTTGTTTGATAAGTATGTGATATTGGTAGGCAGGAGGTGTCTCGTCATTTCTGTCAGATGTGTTGTACACTCCTTTAATTATGCAATGCCAGTAGAAGACATTATATATATAACCCCGGATGGATCTCGATTTTCGCTCGTTGTCGTTAAAAGCATCAGTATTTTGACACTGTCGCAGTAGGCTTATGCAGATGCAAGCCTACATTTGCATTTGCGTTGATAGACTGATGATCATAATATGTTTGATCTGCTTGTTCATTGAAGTGAATAGTCAAAGTAGGTACAGCCTATTGAAAGGAAAATACAACCCCATATTGAGGCTTTAACAGTTACATTCAGCAACTATAGTTGACGACAAATGATACGCCACACCCAAATTACTATGCTAAAACATCTCTTATGGCCGTATAGTCATTACTATGCGTCAGGCAGAAGCAAATAGCAGTGAGAACGTATGCAAAGCTAATTCAAAACAAAGCAATGTTCACAATGAAATTTACTCCAGGAGTAGGCTATCTACTTGCTGCTCAATACTTCGTTGTTCCACATTTGTTCTTGATAATTGTTTCCAACCTCCCAGGTTTGGATTTGGGAATTTGTGATAAGAATTTTTGCAGATTGACCAATCTCTTGTTCCATGCTATTCCACATTTATAAATGCATACAGACGGCTGCCATACAGACCTACTCAGTTATTTCGTATGTCAGCCAGCAATAAGCAGTTAGGCTACCTAAAGCTCCGAGAGAAAATTACCCTAAACATGCCTCACGTCAGATTTTCGTTGAATTTCAAAGATCCGCCAATAAATAGGTTGCTTAAAAACCATCAATTCAGGCCATGTAAATCACATTTTTTCCAAGAAAGAACAGTATGATATAAATTGTCATTGACCTCGTTGTAAGACTTGTCATCGAATGAATACAAATCTTTAGAAATGAAAAATACTACAAATCTGTGGAGATAGATCAAGCATGGCGGTAATTGTGAAACCGATAACTCACTGTATTTATGCTGTTACTTGCACCTCGTGTATGAAGGTCTACATAGGTCAACTGAACCAACCTTTGTATAAACGGTTACAGAAGTGACATTAAAATATTCGAAGAAACAATACATGATGAAGTTAAACTTATTGAAATAGCTGAGCACTTTTGTGATCCCGAACATAAACATTAGATGCGACCATCCTTGAGCAGAACCAAAAATGGACTTCTTTTGATCATCTGCTCAAGGATGATTTCTATATGAGCAAACTCAAGGTCCTTCAAACCACTGGCTTGAATCAACACCTCGGAGATCCAGCCAAGCACTTCTGTGATTCATCATGATTACTTGATTTGTGGATTGGGAAGGGCCTATTATTTGAAAATACATCTCTAAATATCTTGACCGATATATTTTGGGGCGAATCCACTTACCATCTTCAGGGTTGATAACATTGTGACATATGATTTGAAATCATATCACAGCTCAACAGAGTATACAGAGAAACTTACAAGGTGGATGCAGCTTACAATTGTGATTGCAGTTTCATATCAATGATCTTAGTTTTGTGGGAGATGATAGCTACTGCTTTTTTTGGCAATCCCATATAGATGTCTTCATTGCATCTAATGATTCCTAATATGAAAATAGCCTTTTTACTTCTCTTACTTTGCTTGAAAACACATGACAGCCGAAAATTTGTGTCTAATTTGCCTATAGTTTCACTGAAATTCTTCTTAAGGCCTTCTCCCAACGTGAATTGTTTATTACATTCTATGAAGCTAAACATGTCGAGACCCCGAAAGGAAAAACGTTTTTGTTTCGATTAATTCCTTCACTGGCACAAATGGTTAGCTGCCGGCTTTCTACGTACATCCTTCTACCAATAACTGTACATAGAGCGAATTTGCATTTGTGTGTAAGCTCAAATTTTGATTCCGAGCTCAAAAAAAGAAGTTTAAATTATATAATTAATTCTAGAACTCAGTGGTTCGGATGACGATAATTTAAATTCTATACTTTTGTATTAATATATGTTTCTCGCTTGTTTTGCATATTTTTTTAAATCTTAAGTACTTGTTTTAAACAAGTACTTGGCTGAAACAGCGGATCGCCATTGCCAGAGGCAAAGCCCTAAGTGTTAGCCTAGCCGGTGCTAAGACAGCTTCCTGACTCTGATTTTTTTCCTTATCTCATACTTTTGTTATAATTGTTCTTTTATTAATATAAAGAAACAAAGTAGGCCTACTTGTTTGGAACTGATTAGATGGTCATTTAATTTTTATTGATTCGATGTTTGAAAGATTTTGTTTTTCAATTCATTTTCTTTACACGTTTGATTGAATATTAAGTATGAAATATTCTTTCTGCTTTTTTCATACTGCTGTTTCTCGTTTTTAGATAATAGTTTTAAAATTGTTAGTGAATTCTTCAGTTCTTCAAATCCTTCAATTTCTTCGGCAATGATTTGAGTTGGGATGTTGTCTGGATAATTTTCATCAATTTGGTGATTGATTCACACGCTTCTTCCTTCACTACGTGTGAGATTCTATGTAAACAACATGAGACCTGTTACGTGTAAAGAAGCATATAAGCCTGAGTGGGTTTATATCATTTGCGGCATTAGAGAAGGTATCAATAGGGATTGTGATTGTATGGTTCAAACAAAACTAAAATGCACAAATTTGCATGACACAATCCATCAAACAATAAGCGATAACTTACATGTACACACACTGGTAGGTCACAAACAATAAGCTTAGTTTTGTGTGACAATTAGCTTTTATTTTTTATGAGCTTGAAAAGTTATTCAAACTTGACTATTTTAGAACTCCATACAGCGTTCCTATGCTTAATACTGTAAGCCCTGCATTTGTGTGCATTCCATTATTTGAATTTTTTAGCTTGAACGAGTAAGTCAAATAATGATGTCAAATTGCCACCTCCAGGAGCCCCAAACCTCAACAAACCAATCAGCATTCTAGGCCTATACTTACTGAAGGAGCACAGATTGTGTGCCTATGTAGCCTACTGTATGGAAACAATCCATAAAGCGTAAATGTCGAAGCATTACTGCAAAATGTGGTTAACTATGAAATGTAAACAAGTCACAGTATCATAATGCTGCATGAATTTTATATTCATGTATTCACATGCCCAACAATAAGGGCGAAATGAGCACGAAAGTAGGGTGAAAAGTAAGGTTACATGCAAAAATTATGCATTCTGCAATTCACGGAGCTTGAATCGGAAACCTTATTAGGGAGCGAATTCCAGTCTTCAATATTTCTGTGGGGGAAAGCGTTGAGGCAAATATTGAGGTGATTCACAGTAGTCCGCATATCCCGAGTTTGTGACTTCGGGTGCACGAATACTACAGGATAGGTTGGATGCTTTATCGAAGTTTGATAGCAATCGTAAAGTGTCGTTCGTAGAATCTATAATCTCTGGTGTTGTTGTTGAGACAGTTGCAGAGTTGAAAGAAATAGAGAAGAAACGAGAAAATATAGTCATTTTTGATTACAAGAAGCAAATTCAAGTGGTAACGCTACAGTCGCTGATCATAATTTAGCACTGCTCCGAGATTTAGCTTCGTCTTTTTTGACCATCCCAAATCCTCCTTCCGACTAAGTAGAAAAAGTAATACTTGTCTAAGGCCGATAAAGACAAAAAAAGTAACATAGCGAAGTATTCTGGATGATGAATAGGCCTATTTTAGCATCACAAGACGTGAGGCAGCTTATCCTATTGAACACTGCGGTGAGGTCTATGATGCGACGGGGACACAGAAGGGATGGCTGCTGCAGAAGCTTAAGGCGTTGTTCGTAGGGTGTCGAGGTTAATCCACGTCTACACGCGCCGATCAGATGAATGTCTTCGTGTAGCGAAGGTTTACAAACAGGTAGGGTATATTCCAGTTGAGGGCGGTTAAAGTTCGTAGGATAGGCAGAAACCACCAAAATTATTAGCCTTCTTGACACCTTCCAGATCCACTCATTCGACCTAAGCAAATCATTCGCTAATACTGTTTTGTGGGGAGTTATGATCAACTCCACATCTTTTAAACAGATTTCCTGTGATTTTTTTATTTCTACATTCTTACGATTTGAGTGTGAATAAAAGGACAAGTCTGACTTGTTTAGGACGAGTATTTTTCGTTTATTCGTAGCTCTTAGGACTTACAGCTCCCCCAATGTGAGCATGACATTGAATAGTTTCTTTGACGTAAGATTATTACTGATATGGAAATCTTCAAGATCACGCACGGCAAAGTTGTGGCGGTGATGTTATTGGATGTTGTGCTCAGATTGTCATGCTCGCAATGAAAAACGTGGATAGCAATGGAAAGTAAATCATTCTTCTGAAATATCAAGGGAATATCTAGCTGTTTGCCTGTTTCGTATATGCATGATAGGTAGCCCATCGATGAGTTATATTTCGTGATCAGTGCGTCTGACTGAAAATTTCGGAGGTGCCCGAGAACGATTGAAAATTTTAGGAGGGGTTCAATCTACCCTAGCTTATCTGTTACTGTGTGACTGTTTGAGACTCATTGTGCTCTTTCACTGCTTTCATTGCTGAAGTTTTGTTTTTGAAAGCAGATGTTTGAATGAACGCTAAAGATGGAGAAGTACTTCTTTCGTTCTTCTTACGATCCCTGTTTCGCTAACTTATCGCTCTACTCGATATTTTAGCTTTCCTTTTCTGTCTCACTATTTCTGTTGGTCGTCTTCTTTCGCTTTCTCCATACGTTATGTTGTTGATCCGTTTGGCCCAGTATTGCTATGATCTTTCTGACTATGACTTATCCATGAGGTTAGACGTAATTGGTTCTTTTGTTGTCTTATACGGGAGGTTCATTATTCAATTTTCCACGATGTAAACAAAAATATAGCTCTCCCTCAATTTAGACGATTTTTTATAAATAAATAAAGTTCCCCGACGCGTTTCGTCACGGTGGACAGTATCAAGGGGTAAGTAAATACACAGGCAGTTGGCTTAAATATAAAAATGATAGGCAGTGACGACTCGTTAGATCAATTCATGTTTGCGGTTGATTTGTGGCTTGTTCAACGCTATGAAGCGTGCTTCGGCCATTTTAGTTTGCATCGAATTCTTTTGTTTATTTAGGACAGAAAGCTGGAAATTATCGATGTTCATCATTCTATCGGCATGGTCAGTCAAATTATGTTCAGATAGTGCACTTTTACGATCTTGACAGTTCAAACTACGTCTGTGTTCATCATGCCGTAACTTTAAAGGTCGGCAAGTTTGACCAATATAATTTTTATGACAAATTTTACATTCAAAATTATACACAATGTATTTATCGCTACACATATATTTAGGTCCAATATCCTTGCACAGTTTACAATTACATTTGTTTTTGTTTTCAATAGTATTTATGCTATTAACTAAAGTTTGACCGGGTTTGCAGGTAACACGAACAGGAAGTTCATACTTACTGACCAGTTTATTAATTTTTCTTAAGTAGCTATCACTAATGAAATCAACACAAAGGTTAATTTGATTTTCATTACTTTTAGTATTGGATTTTGATTTTGGTGTAATTGAGTTAGGCTTAAATCCATTTTCATACAGACGTTTTTTCATTACATTAACTGACTCTAAGGAAGTATCTGAACAAAGATCATTCACATATTTAATACTACTGAGTACAAAATTATTTTTTATGTGATTTGGCAACCAACTATCTTTACGCATCGTAATTCCAGAATGACAGGATTTACTGAACCATTTATACCGCAACCTTTGACTTACGGAAATACTTATATCCAAAAAATTCAAGTAATCGTTTTCAGGAATTTCAATTGTGAAATTGATGTTATTGTTTGCTGAATTAAAGAGATGTAATATATCCTGAAAAAACTTTTCACTTTTTGGATATGGTCCCAAGATTATATCATCGATATACCGCTTGTAAATTAAGGGTACAGTACCTAAATTTTTATTTAAGTTATCAAGAGCTATGGTTTCAATTGCATTCTTGTAAATGATCGCAAAAGGCGGAGCAAAATGAGCCCCATAGGGCATCCTTTAATCTGTAAATATGTCTTATTATTGTAGGTTATTTCATAATTATAGGATATGAATTTCAAAAAGTCAACTAGGTCTTCAACTCTAAAGCCATAATTATCAATTTTATTCCAATGTATTTTAGCAAACGTCTCTATTTCTGCGATAGCCTCAGCAATTGGTATACTCGGATATGTTTTGAACGTCCAGTGAAATAAACACATAGTCTTCATTTACAAATTTGTCAGCATTTTCATTAAGAATTTTGATCAAAGATTTAGAACTATCCAAATGGGCTGGAACAAATTTTACTAATTGGTTGAGGAGAACACTCACAAGACAATCAACTTTCTGAGTAGGGTTGCCAATTACTGAAGCGATGGGCCTTAAGGGAAAGAAATTATTAATCTTATCTTTATGATCTTTTATGTTTACACGAAAGTAAGCCGGATGACTTCCACAAGTTAGTAGTTTTTGATAATCTATGTAAGCATTGTTCCGACATTTATTACGAATCAAGCAATTCGCTTGATTTTCTATACTAGAATTTTTGGATTTTTCTCTATAGTTGTATGTACTATTGTCATTCAAAATGTCTTCTGTCCTTGAAATAATACTTTTTTTATCTACCACTATGTTCTGATTAGACTTATCAGACGGAATGACAAGTAAATTGTTTTGTTTAAGGAAAATCCTGGAATCAGATTTTATTCTATTAGTTTTTTTGTATAAATTCCCTTTCTTTAAAAATTGCACTTCTTTGCGCATTAAATTTTTAGCTTCAGCCTCAAAAAGCTTTAAATTATTTTCTAATTGATCATCCATTTTAGGAGGCAAATGAACTGTATTTTTGTCAAAAGGTATTTTTAACTTCCGAACATAATCCGACCGACCATTCCGAGAATGATGAAGCCATCTCAATTTATATGATAAAGTATCTATAGCAATTTCATTATTTGTAATGAAATTCTGATCGCCAATATGTGGCAAGCGAAACTTAGGACCTTTAGATAAGAAAGTTTCGATGCTACTCGGAATAAAGACATCCGTTTCATTAATTAAGTGATTATTTACCTTAATACTATCATGTTGATCGAACGAGTCGCCAGTGCGGAACCACAAATCATCACGAAATGGAAAGAAAAAACTGCACTTGCTCTGCAAATCGTACGAACTCCTGTCAACAGGAAAGTTTCTACCAGTCCACCACATCCATTTGTTAGAATGACGCTTCCAAATGATATTGGTTTCTTGGTCCACCAAGAAGGCATTTCACAATTGAAATTCCTGAAAACGATTACTTGAATTTTTTGGATATAAGTATTTCCGTAAGTCAAAGGTTGCGGTATAAATGGTTCAGTAAATCCTGTCATTCTGGAATTACGATGCGTAAAGATAGTTGGTTGCCAAATCACATAAAAAATAATTTTGTACTCAGTAGTATTAAATATGTGAATGATCTTTGTTCAGATACTTCCTTAGAGTCAGTTAATGTAATGAAAAAACGTCTGTATGAAAATGGATTTAAGCCTAACTCAATTACACCAAAATCAAAATCCAATACTAAAAGTAATGAAAATCAAATTAACCTTTGTGTTGATTTCATTAGTGATAGCTACTTAAGAAAAATTAATAAACTGGTCAGTAAGTATGAACTTCCTGTTCGTGTTACCTGCAAACCCGGTCAAACTTTAGTTAATAGCATAAATACTATTGAAAACAAAAACAAATGTAATTGTAAACTGTGCAAGGATATTGGACCTAAATATATGTGTAGCGATAAATACATTGTGTATAATTTTGAATGTAAAATTTGTCATAAAAATTATATTGGTCAAACTTGCCGACCTTTAAAGTTACGGCATGATGAACACAGACGTAGTTTGAACTGTCAAGATCGTAAAAGTGCACTATCTGAACATAATTTGACTGACCATGCCGATAGAATGATGAACATCGATAATTTCCAGCTTTCTGTCCTAAATAAACAAAAGAATTCGATGCAAACTAAAATGGCCGAAGCACGCTTCATAGCGTTGAACAAGCCACAAATCAACCGCAAACATGAATTGATCTAACGAGTCGTCACTGCCTATCATTTTTATATTTAAGCCAACTGCCTGTGTATTTACTTACCCCTTGATACTGTCCACCGTAACGAAACGCGTCGGGGAACTTTATTTATTTATAAAAAAAATCGTCTAAATTAAGGGAGAGCTATATTTTTGTTTACATCGTGGAAAATTGAGTAATTGGTTCTACACGAAATGTTCTACAAAATGTTCGAATACTCGAAAGAAATGTTCTACATGAAATTACTTCGAGTTACGGCTGTCGACCAATAATGTAGGAGGAAGTAGAGATTTCCGAGAATTAAGGTAGGCCTACTTCTGAAATATTTTCAGGAATAATGCGGTTCATAGTTTGTGTTCTTATTGATGAATATCCTAGTGTGACATATTCCCTGAATAACACGTTCAGTGCTGAGACTAAGCGTCTGATGTAGCTATGAGAATAATATTGTACATTGTCGTCACGTACGAACGTTTCCTGCGTCACGTACGAACGTACCTGACACACCCTATATTCGACCGTCCATCTCCAAGTTATCGATGATATCTTAGAGGGTGTATATGACTTATAGTAGGATTCTGAATTTCAGTCATGTTGCTGAAGTTATACATTGCGTGGAAAAACTTATGCCTGAAATTGTGACGTATGTGACGAATGAGACGCTCTCAGTTCTAGTGCCCTGATAGCCGTGTCAAAGTAACTTAAAATTTTGCTACAAAAACACCGTTCCTTCCTTTGTATCAAATAATCATAATTTTTGCTGGCCTCGATCAAAATGTAACTCGATGCAAGATTTTTTGTTAAAAACGAAAAGGGGACAAAAAATCCAATTTTCATGCATTTTTATGTTTTGAACAAAAGTGACCCTCAATTTCAACCTTATGCCCAAAATATCATAGAAATTATGATAGAATATGATGATTCGGATATTTGGCGATAATTTTGGATAGTGATTGATGGTTTGATCTAAAAGATTTCAAAAGTCACTATCTTTTCCACTTTATCGTAGAATCCTTCATAAGGGATTTCGGTTGCCTGTATGATATATAGTCCTATATGATTTTATAGTCCCCGAAACTACAAGAACATTGACTATTTACTTTACAATATGTATTAGGATGAAACGTTGTTAAGTTCATGATTCTTGCCAAAGCTTCGAAATCAAGTTTACACGAGTATTTACCCAAATCGTTGTCAGCGACATCTGAAACCTATCTTTCTGCTCGAAATTTAGCAGGAAAGTCATAAGTGTATATAGTCTGAAAATATGCAAATATTTACGAAATGTCTGCGGCTGTTGATTTTCCAGTTAAAGAAGGTTTAACAGAAGAGTAGGTTTTAGATGTTGCTGAGACGTATGCGTAGTAAATATTAGTAGTAGTTATCAAAACCGAGTTTCAGGACCATTTTGACCCGGAACCGAACTTCGAACGAAACTTCAATTCAGGCACCCGGTGACCCCTCTACTGCCTAACATTTTTATGTGTTGCATGTCGGATTGTCTGTCAACAGCGTTGAGAAGGCAGTTCAAACTCAGTCACTAGTGAATTTGAATTTATCTGCTATTTGCTTTGTTGAAAACATGACTGAGTGGTGTTTAGGCAATGAACAGCTGGTGAGAAGAATGTATAAATACATAGTAACCAAGAAATTTTCAACACTAAAGTATTCTCTCCCTAAGCATTTATGCCACAATAAAAGATAAAGTCAATACAAAGTTGCCAACGTTTCGGGTCCTGCTAGAGTTGGATGAATCGATCATTTAATCAACGAAAATCTTAATCAATTAACTTTTTTGGGGTTAATCATAATAACAATCATTGAAATTTAGTTCAATCATTAACCTCAATCATAATCAAGGTTTTGAAAATTTAATCAATCAATCAATCATAATCAAAATCACGTTAATTAATTAGGAAATTTGATTGAATTTAATTGAATATTAGTCATCCGAGCATCAGTTGAGATCAGAACTCGGCCGCCAATGGCAGAGCAACAGCTTCATTATAGGTCTTACGTGTACGTTGGGACGGAAAGTACACAATGTCGTCGAGAGCACCAGTTGTTGATGCCTGGTCATGAACATGCGTTCACGCCTCGTCATGGAATATCTTTCCTGTGATGTTTTCTCTTTACAAGTACCTTAGATAATCAAAACATACTCAATAGACCACTGGATTCAATATTTTTGTCAATTTGTACGCTATGATGTCGCTGACAAAATCTAATAATAACAGCAATACTAATTCAGTAAACTTATTAATTGAACAAGATGAGTTTAAATAAAAAGTGCTATCACTGCACAGTATTAAGCATTTTTATCTTGATTCAAATTATTGCTTAAACGCAGTAAAATTAACATTGACTCACTAAGAGTCTGAAAGTCGTAATAAACATCACATTCAACCCATCCAACGTTCATGATAAAGCGTCTGACCACATCAATCATAATCACATTCCTTAAAACTTCAATCAATGATGATCATAATCAGGATGTATATTTTTTAAAAAAAGAAAAGTAATAAACAAGTAATAAAAACTTTTGAAACCTTTAATCATAATCACAATCATAATCATATTCCTCAATACTTCAATCAATCTCAATCATAATCAACATTTTTGAATATTGGCTAATCGTTGACCCTTTCTCAAGTCTTAATATTTTAGTTAACCGCCCAGAGAAAGGGTCAGGAGCCCAAACGTTGGCAACTTTGTATCGACTGTATCTTTTATTGTGGCATAAATGCTTCGGGAGAGAATGCTTAAGTTTTGAAAATTTCTTGGATATGGTCCTCCCGCTCACTGCCATTATGCCATTTCTTATAAGTAGAAACCAATGAGTGAGGGAAGCCCTATTCAAAATCATAATAATGATCATAATGATTATGCAACCAACTTTATATATTTGCATGAATTCATGTGGGATATTCATAATCTTTTTATAGCCCACATAAATTATTATTCCTACTTAAAATCATAATGGTAGAAATATTGGTTAATAATTATACTGTAGAAAACGACCGCTTACGGTGTGCTGTTTTATTGCGCATTGCTTCAACTTATTACATGCATAGAACAAGGAATGACCTTCGGCCACTCATGTGATTGCGAGTGGGCGAGAGGCACAGATTTAGAGAGGGAAATACACATGGGAGAGACAGACTTCCTCTCCGAGTCTGTAACATGTCATTTTTTGTTCGTGAAAGCGTATTTACTAATGTTAGAATATATAAAAAAATACATGGTCAATCACATTCAACGTAAAACGACGCAAATCAGCTGAGAAGAATATTAACTTTCCTTAAACAGAACTGCTTTTGTCGCTTTGTGCCTAGTTTGTATGAAGAACCAAAAAATGTTTCTCTAAAAATACAGCTTACCGATACCTGAAGTGTCGAATTTTCACGAAAGAAATTGCAAATCATACGGATAACTTGATAATGTGATCAGATTCACCTTCATCAAGGTCATTGTCAAAGATATGTCCATGATATCGGGGAAAATTGTGATCCTATCAACCTTTTGTAGAACAAGATTCTCAATTTTAATGTCAATATGTTTTTCCTTTAGGCAGAGTGAGACATCAGTCACACTGGAAATATTGATCGGAAATCAGCTTCTCAAACGCAAACAACAGATATTCAACCCCATAACTTGGTATGTCAACAATCCACCTCTACTGTTTCACAGCGAGAAATTGACGCAAAATTTCATCTAAATACCCGGCAATGAATCGCTATTTGCTAGAGATGTGTCAAATCGTAGGCATCAAACATATGCAGAGATGGTACAATCAATTTTATCTTTCAGTTTCGAACTATGTAATTCCCTGCGATGTAATATAGACATTCCAACGCCAGTCAGAATTGAATTTCATGGAATATATCCAAGGGACGAATATAGATTTTCACGATCTCTGATTCAACAATTCGGATGGTGTTTGTACAGAATCATTACATTATATGAAGATCAAACGTTATTAAAGGGAAATCAAGCTCAATGTCAGTCAAGGTTCCGCATTCTACAACATTAGCTATGGAGGATGCTTTTATACAAATTATTCATTAAAATGCGAAGTCTGGGTACCTTCGAATATCGTGGGAACGCATCACGTTTAAGCACGCAGAAATCGTCGAGCAACTGGCGTCGATACAGCATTTCTTTCTTCGAATATGTAAGATCACTTTTTTTGTTCTGTGAAATGAGCAGCGCAAATGGTGGCGAGAAGTCGGGAGAGAGAGAATTGTGAATGACGTCACCTGTCAGCGTGAAAGGCAAAGCACTACAATACATTCAATTTTGATCGAAGGCGAAAACAGCATGAAACATACGTATTCTTCACCAACTCCACTGCTGTAAAATAATTGTAGGATTTTATCAACAAATTTTGAGAATTTCTATCAGCGATGCTTCGTTTCGATGTCACGCACCTATTTTTCCTTTGATATCGATCAATTAATTTCCTGGTTTTCTGCAAAGATATGATGTTTGATCTGACTAATGGATCATGCAATTTCCAAGATTCTGAAACATTGTTTATGCTTTCAATGAGGACATATATGAGAGAATTTTCATTGATTTGCGTCTTAATCTCGCAACTAATTCCTGAATCATATAGTCATTGTCGTTTCTTGAGGGTAAATGTTTCTGTCTGCTAATCTATACTGCTGCATTAAAGATGCTAGCAACCAAGGATTGGATCAATAAATTGATAAATAAGTAATAAAATCTGTCGAAAATGAACTCTCGACATGCCAAGAAGAATTGAAATCATTTCAATTTGATGAATCTCATTTTAATTTCATGGCTATTTTTTTTAGGTAGTTGAGAGAATGAGCAGAATTAAGGTGTGACAGCATTACCGTCATCGTTGAGAGGTAAACATGTGTATAGGCTAACATGATTGCAATCAGAGTCACGATGAAGACACAAAGTAGGTACACATGAACAATGATTTATCAGAAATATGAATGAAGAGAGATTACATTGTCATCTCAGTAACCAGCAAGCGGTTTTTACAACGTTTGAGTTGACTTATCGACGTCACAAGCGGTCGTGGATGGGTCTCTTGTATGGTACACGTAGAGATGTTACACGGCTTAAATTTGGCTCATGAAGTTCGGTTGTTGAACACATTTTAGCTGCGAAGAGCATAACAACAGCCGCCTACGTTTTCATGCAACAGCTGTTCAATAACTCTGACACCGTGAAATAAATCATCAAGATATTGGGTGAAGATCTTCTATCTTTTTGTCTTAATGTCACATTGCAATTTTCTGTATTTATGTAAACATTGGCACGAAGAAAAGTGCCCATTTGTATCAGACGTCGTCAGCAGACGTATATTGAACTGCAAATAGTGCTTACAAGTTTTTTGAGGAGGAAGGGGAACCATGCGATTGAGAGCTGAAATCACTGATCGTTTCTGTACCTTACATTTTGTAAAACATATTTTTCATGATGCATATGACTTCCTTGTCTCTCGTTTGGAATGTCATGGAACTTCTATGCGATGACTGCCAGCAATGAAGAACTACGGTACGGCTGGGAGTGATGCAATCAAGAAGGTCTAGATATCTATAATTGTACAGGAGGCAAAATGACGCTTTCTGTGGGAGAACTTCGAAGGCCTGTTGCAGAGATAGGATAGTTCAAATTCTACTTGCTTATGCATGCTAAAGCAATAAACAGTTTTGGAATTTATCTTGCATTGTCAAAGCAGGGTCAAAGTTACTTCATTCATTTCTGATAATGAATAAATGAAGTGTTCACAGGAGCAAAAGTAATTATAAATTGAATGACATTCCCTATATCTCAGTATTTTACGTACCAGGAAAAACGCTTCATGGAAAACGTTGGATGGATTATGTTCCTAACATTGTCACAATAATAAAAAGTATTCGAATCTGCCGGAAACGTTGGCCGTCGAGGGGAATTTTCATGACAAGAAATGCACGATTTTTAAGACTAAAAGATCCACCAAGTGTATTCAGTTGTAATAAGGCTCTAATGCATAACAAATCACGTGAAATCAATGAACGAAAAATTTTCAATAGAGGTAGCAGTATCCACTGCAGACGAGTTCGATTCATTCGAAAAGCGCGATGGCATCAAGGGATTGATTCACCGACATGATTAAAGCTATCTGCTTTCTTAATGATGAGCTGTTTATCAAATTATCCGACGAATGCATCCAAATGTTTCTGCTGATTAATGATGACTTCATACAGTTTTCTACAAAAATTGACAAATTCATGAATGTTTGTGTAAAATTATGCGGAGATCTTGTGAATGTTTGTGATTTTCTCGGATTCCAACAACATCTTTAAAGATGGTCATATCCCAAAGCAATCATTAATCACGCAAAAATCACGTCACTTCGTGTAGCGATAAAGCTAAGCATATTGTCATTCAACATAAGAACCTCCAAATTGATCAAATATATTTCCTAATTGACAGTTATCAAATTTGTCATTCAATACTAATCGATATTCTTCTACTACGACGATTGCAACTCAGTTATTTCTTCTTATCGTGCAAGGTATTCAACATAAAGACAATACCTATATCTTCCGCATCCCGATACTTCGAAAAAAAAGTTGTGATCTCTCTGGGTTTGGGTCTACTTATGACGTTCGTGAGACGCTTAACATCTCCTCTGAGTTGCATGGCATGCGAAAAGATTGCGTAATCATAGACATATCTCAAACATTCAATACGTTCACGTGGACACGATCTGATTCTCATAGAGGTATTCCGAAAACGATCAAGTCTGCCCGGGCAAGTCACTTGATTGAAGAAAAATCTTCAGCAGCAAGCAAGGCTGATGCCTGTTTTTTTTACCTTGAAGACTGAATTTTATACTCAACTGATAGCTTTGATAAAAGTTATTTTAGAACGTGGGGACGAATTTGGGGACGCTTTGAATGTGATTGCCATGCCACAACTAGGAATTGATAAACATTATTATATGAAAATCTTCCTTGTGATCCGAATTCATCTTGGAAAATTAGGCATCCGACTGACGTTTGATTATACCTTCTCTTTCGTCCAAAATATCTGATGAAGAACATGCGCAACAATCGGATCACAGAATGCCACAAAAAAAGTGACTCTGATATTCTTAAGGAGTAAGCGCAAAATTGCAGGTGCATGGTAGGACATTGTCGATTTCAAGAGGATACAACACATGTTGTTAAAATAGCTATTTTGACTTTTTTGGCATGTTTTCCATCGAGCATCCAACGAAAAAAGTTACCTTTGGTTCCCAACGTATTCACAGAAAAAGTAGTCACTGCACTTATTTTGAACAGCAAATACAAATAGTGCGGAATTCACTGGTTCCATATTTTTCGAATGAGGAAAATTCCGAATGAAATATCTCCCGATCTTCACATTGACAGTGAAAGAGAGCAGATAACTCAAAGGTAGCACAAAAATTCGACAAAACTTGCAAAATATTGAAAATTCATTCAGTGTTACCATATGCTCCTATCTCTGTGACAGGCCTCCCACAGAAAGCGTCATTCTACCTCCTTGGTTACAATGTAGATTGCTTTGAACGAGTGTGCATCAACGCATGCGACTAAGCTATCTATCATAGCAGCAAGAATAGCAGAAAGTCATAGTGGCTTCCAACTTCAGACAATCACACCAAAGTTAAGATAGCTATGTAGATATATGAGTTGCAAATACAGAATGCGGGACTGGGATGGCACAGACAGTTGATCGAGTGCGCTAGAGGCCATGACAAGCATTGATCGTAACAATAGCAGCGTCATGCCTCAAAATCATAGAAATCAACATCACCATCGATTACTTTTATAAGTAGAACAATTGTTTGCGGCTTAACATTCTGCGATATCTTCACAATAGTAAAGCACCGATATTACATAGAATGTTAAAATTGAATTTTGTATTCAGAGGTGGCCAAAACTGAAAATATATCGGCATTGAAACTCTTCATGCTGAGTGGGTTTGGTTTGCTCACGAACCCTACATACGAGCAGTTCTGGAGAAAATTGGAAAAATCTACTTTCTTGCGTGCATATGGTAGCAAAACATACCAAGAACCAAGTTTGCACGAATATGCTTTGTGTGCATTCAAATCAACTTTGAAAGAAATCGGTAGAGAATTTATTGAGTTTGAAAATAACCAGGTCAAAATGTGCATTTCTCAGCGTTGAAATGTGTTTTTTACCCGACTGTATTCTGGAGGCGAAGCTTGTGATGACCAAAATAGTTTTAGTTTCAATGTAATCATCGCTATTCATGCGTATAGTTTTTTATGACTTTCACATAATTTGTAGTAAAATCAGTAGTATATTTCAGTTTTATATAAATTTGTCTAAATCCATCTAACCAGCTTAACACACTTCTGAAGGATGATGATATGTTATCAAAGCGAATATTTAAGTAATGCTAATGTCGCCTGCCCTTACTTGAAAATAAACTTTAACCCTCCTGAGCAGTGGGAGTGGAAGACAATATCGCGCACGAATAAATGATTTGTTTATATGTATAATGTATTTTTTTAATGATAATTTGTTTCCGTTTATGCATCCGGATCTTTGCTGATTAGCTTATCAAGTATCTCACAGGTCAATAGTCATTAATGAGGATTAATGTTGGAAGATTTCTCAATGATTGCTGGCCTCAAGAGGCTTGAATTTCCATATATCTGTATAAGACTTTCTGTGAATTCTCTTAATAATGAATCAGTAGCCGAAGACAACCTCAAGCTTCTGTACTTAGCTTGCTGTATTTCATCACATCGTCTTCTTACGCAGCATTAAATGACCCTGAAATGTAAAGAAGAAAATGACCATTATTCACTGACTCATCAAGTTGTCCCTTAGATCTCTTAGAATTCTCACATTTTCCCCATTTAGCATCATTCTAGTCACATTTCATTATTCTAAAAGTGATCAGAATTGTGCAATGATTTTGAGTAGCATTAGTATTCTGGAATCTTGCTTGAAACTGTTCAATGTGCATTCTTAAAGGCTGCTATTCATTGTGAGTGTTGCCTAGACGATTCTGTTGGCATGTATGTTGGAAAATTGATTACAGAAACACTTGACAATTTGCTACAAATCAATTGTATTTTGTAAGAAGTTATTTAACTAATGATCGTCATCTACTACTTTTTCTGTGCACATTCTAAATCATTCATTAAATTTCCTACACTATTTTATATTAATCTGGATAAGCGATGTTTCCATGAGAAAACAATTTTCAACATCAATTTGTAGATAAACAAAATCCATGCGACCAAAGGGCCTCGTCCGATGATTTCGACTGAGCTGAAGCAAATATCAACCTTTATTAGAAAACACTTTGTATAAGCTGATGGAGGGAAAAACCACGGTTTGACAATTTTTTTAATTTTGTTCACTGGCTACAAGTTTCGACCGTTACTTCGTAAACTTGTAGTCAGTGAACAAAATGAACAACATCGTCAAACCGTGGTTTCCCTCCGTCTTATACAATGCAGAAAGGAGCCACGCATTCAATCTCATTAGAAAACACTTAGCAATACTTTTGAGAGTATGGATTCACTGAGCATTTGGGGGAGCAACAACTTGAAGCTGTGAAGGTTGATTATCTGAATCATAACTTGAATAAAAGAGATCGTGAATGCTTTGATCATCTTCATTTTTCAAAATGATGATAAATTCTTTTTCGTAGCGTCTGATGTGCTTTTTTTGCGGCATATCCCAGTTTCCCGAGGGGCTGTTTTTACAGGACCAGAATGATAGAGTGAATTTTGAATGAATATTGTGTATGTTTCTGTTTACATTAATATCCCTATCACATAAGAGGAATACAATTGTCATTTTTGTGGAAGAAAAGTTTCAGCTTTTTTATTGTAATTATAAACTCAAAACTTATTAAACCTTAGTGTCGATATTTCTGATCTGTAACTTGGCCATTTGCGTCTAGACGAAGCACTTGCAACTTATTTAATCTAAAACTTGAAAATGCAACTTAAAAAGAGAAACACAGTGTAGTGAGATTCCGTCTTCATTCTCAAAAATAGCAACATTTTCGTTTCATGTCTTATTAAACCGAAAATTTAGTTGCCTTTTTCATGCAAAACACAAAATGACTACATGTTTGAAAACAACCCATTAACCCATCCTTTGAAGTCAGTTCCAAAAATATAGCCAATTAATCATTGTTCCTTTAAAGTACTGACTTTTGTGTTCTACGCACTCGCCGAGTAAGCTTTCAAAAACTGAAGCACAGTTTCTGGCCACATGACCCAACTTGAGAAGCGCTGATTTATATAACAGAATTATTTCTTTCCAACGTGGACGCTCAAGTTTCTCACATTTTAGCCTCTCATAATTTGTCATTTATTCCATTGTTGACAGAGAAATACCAACAGTCATCTTCTTCTGGCCTATCATTGTCAAAATTGGAATCTATAAATGGCCTTAATAATATACGCGTCAATACCGGCTACATTCTTTCTGTCAAAGACAGCAGGCATTAGAAACACAATGAATTTCGGCCACATACGTAGTCGCAAGCCGGCCGGTATTTTCACTATCTCTTCAAGTGAAGTTCAATGAATGTAGTTAACCTTAACAACCAACATTTTCATCAAGAATCATTGATGATAGCTTAATATCCATAGTAAATTGCGACCTGTAGAATGAATGAAACAACAGAAGACTCATCCCAAGATGAAAATCTCATTGAGGAGCTCAATAGCCGATTTGTATGGTCTAAAGATGCACATTTTCACTCGAGTTTTTCTTTACAAAACTGAAGTAGATTTCAGCCATACAAAATGTATTTTTCGTCATTGAAGCGTCAAATTACTCTGATATGGTATAGAATGATCTTAAATGCAGTTTCTACATTTGAGTCCAACTACTGTCGCTGAGAAATACTGGAAGCATAGATGAATAAGTCCCATTCCTCTCTTTGAATCTCCGAGTACAACTTCTGTCGCTGAGAATAGACCTTCCTGTTCTTCGTAAATGCAACACCATCCCGATTTCTTCCGCATTTCAAACATAGGCCTTCTACATAACGAGCATTCGCAGTGTCTTTGATTACTCGTCGACTCCGAAAGAACAAACGGTGCTTTGTCATGCTCGCATGATGAATGATGAAATGATCCTGACGAATCCTCCTTATCTTTAAAGTATAATTTAAGGCTGCAGCTTTAGAGACCTCAGCAGCTATTGGTGGGTTACTCGTGTCGTTGTGTTGTTGTGCTGAAAACCTGTCAACATGCTAGGTAAGAACTGAGAACAATTCAGTTTATCACATTTTTAGTCAGGTTTTCACGGAAAGCTACCAAAGTTTATTAGAAAGCACTATAATGATGCCATTCAGATGAACAGGACATTCATTTAGCTACATGATCTCCACCATATTCAATTACATAGCCACAATGGTCTAGGAGATTTTCGGACCTTGCTCAAGAACTCCTCTTGAGAGATAGAACGAAAGAATCGATAGAAAAATGCATAGCAACATCTTCATCTGAAAACTTGATTTTCCTTATTTTAGAACATAGATATGTTATTTTATCTTCTCTCATGAAAGCCTCAATAATTTTTAGTCACACCTTATATTAGAAGGGTGCGTGACAAGCATTTTTTAGAAAGAAATTCTGTTAGTGCGGAAAACTGAGTGATAGTGACTTTTTTATGGTTTATGCCGAGTGTGTGTGTGTATCACGTCTTATGTAAAGTTATCTGAACAGATAATGAACGAAATAAAAGTTTGATAAAGCTCTCGAAAAGCTCATGATGTAGGACTGAATCTAAATTCGATGCAAAGCTGCAAAATCTCATACTCGTAGTATGAAAAATATACTGAAATTTGGGGTCAACATGAATTTTAACATAGAAATAGAATAAGTAAATATTGAGTTGCATCCTCAGTTGAAAAATGGGAGCAGACCTGAATAGCTGCTATTTCATCCAATATCAGGAATCATCAGCTCTCCTAGCTGACATCTCTCAACATTGACAAATGTACCTGTTTAAAGTCGCAGCCATGCCCGGTTAAATTTGTGATTCGCATGATTCACGATATAATAATAATAATAATCGTATATTTGAGCATTGCTTCAATATTGTGAATCGTGAGGCATCAAAATTTCCATCGAACGCACAATAAGGTTACAAATCAAGATAACAATTAACAAAGTCAACAAGTCATGCAAATTCAAGAAGATCCACTGTTGGCAAGTCGCATCATGGTTGTGAGGAAGGCTTTGTGTCGAATTGATCCCGAAACACTTGGCATTCTGTAAGTATTTGAATACAAATTCAATTCTGGTTTTAAGCAATATAAGGGACGGGAATTGTCTGTGACAAGTTTGTGAAGTACTTTGAGACCCATTATCAGTCGGCGATATTGTAGAGGAATGAATTTAGCATATTTACAGTTCGAGGATCCACATATAATTTTGTGAGCGCGGTCTTGCACCCTTTCAATCTGATTGGATTGTTTCTGCTGCAGATTTACAAATAAGGGAGCCACATACTCCAGTACTCCTCGAATAGCACACTGGTAAACCGTGGTGAGTGCATCATTGTCAACGAAGGCTTTAAGCTGCCTTAGAACAGAAAGCTTCGAAGATGCCTTTTTTGTGATTTGGTCCACGTGTAAATTCCATTTTAGATGTTCGTCAATAATTACGCCGAGAAATTTTAGGGATGTCTGAACAGGAAGAGATGGTATGGAATAGCATGAAAAATCATAGGACTTTGAAGCTGTGATAAATATTTGAGCACATTTCTCTTCTTTTATTAGCATTTCAATAAGTTGCTAATTGCAAATCTAGAATTTCAACATGATATGGAGCAAGATGCTTAATACAAATAATCAAGCTGCCATAACTAAAACGTCAACAGAAGAGGAAATTGAAGCCAACGTTTTTATCATCCAAGGAGGAAAATGCAAACCTAGAACCAACGACGGAATGCTAAATAAGGTCAGTAATTAATATTTACACGCAAAGAGTCTTCCGTGAGGAACCATGTGACTGCAAAAAGTAAGGGTTCGGCCCCTTATGTACCTCATGACGGAACCAGACCGAGCAAATCGAATGAACGATTAGGAAGACCTTTCCATATCTGAGTGAGCAACGCTAAAAAATAAAATGCTAGCTAAATTTCAACATTTTACACCACAAGTACAACAACAGGTCAATCACACATGCCTATGATGGAAAGCAGCAAAACTTGCAGACAGGAAATATACTTCTTGAGAAGGATTTGATGTAGGAATTAACAAGAAGATTAACTTAAACCCTTTTTCTTGAAGACATTGAAACTTCCGCCAGTTCTTGACACGAAGACATAGGAAGAACTTCTAGCAAATTCGATATGTTTGGGAGCAAACATATTCAAATCAGCATGCAAATCAGCAGCGCTTGTTCTGTAATATGTTGTTGATTGATACTTGAACATATTAAGCAGTGTTACACTGAAAGACACAACAATAAGTTCCGAATCCTTGCAGTGCGTTTTAATTGTTATTTTCCTTAAATTGATTGGAAATATTGATTTTGCCTTTTCGTTGTTTGATGTATTCTGATTCCGTCGCAAAAATGGCTGTTTTTTGTTTTCATGAATGTATTTCCAAGTCATCTAATCAATATTGATTCCTATCATTCAGGAGTTTCTATTTTTATTGATATCTGCAAGCTTTGAGACAATTGTTTGACATAATGTGTATGCGTAGTAGTAGCGAGATTTTAAGAGAAGATTGCTAGAATGTTGTGAGCGTAACCTTAAGACAGCGAGATTTTGAGGCCATTGTTTCTTATGATTTCATGTATGATGTTATTATGAGCAAATTCATCTGCTCAGAATTATAATAAAATAAGATGTACATGTAGATTAGTTGCGCTAAATCAGATGCAAATCTTTTATATTTATGTAGTGATGAATATCACGCATATGTACAGAAATAGCAATTTTATACGAAGCTTCACAAAATATTATAGTCTTCCTAAGTGCTAATTAAAATGAGTTGCCTTTTGATTAAGCTTCTGCTCTAAGAATATCTGTCGCAGAAAGACTTTCACTGATGCGAAGGTGGATGATTAATAAACGCAGAGACAATAACTTGCTTGATGCTCAACGACAAAAGGTTGATTGAAATCTTCAAAATTCGAACATGGAAAGAAGAATAGATTGGATAATGCTTTTTGATGACGAATCATAAATTGAGTGGCTCATTTTAATGATCTTGCGATCTGATTTCTTAATATATCAATACGCTTCTTCCTTTATCTACCAAATATATGTACATAACCACATACCTAGCTTTGTCAGCCACAACATGTCAAACTATTAGTTACCTTATCTCTTTAGTGCTTGCTGGTCTCTCAACGTTTATGGACTTGTTCAAAATAATCATAGCATCACTAATATGGGAATTTCTAGTCTTATGTTACCGTTGTCTGCTTGGAATTACGTGAAGGCTATTATTTTTCACAATGCAATAATTTATATGATTATTGCTCCGAGAACAAAGTTTGATTTGTGCCTCATGATTTCGTATTGGGTGATAAGTTGAATGAAGTTTAATGCGGCACCTTCATGTACGTTTGTTATCTGTGATTCAGTTTGCTGAAAACTTCACAATGCCTCCACTTACTTTATCGTATTGTGTACATAAACGACATGTCTACAAAATAATGTCTGAGTGGAAACCAGCAACATCAATGCATTAACTTCAACTATCATGAGAATACAGTTTCGTCAAATGCACGTCAGCATTCAGGATGTCATAGGTCACTGCTGAGTGCTGCTTTTTTGTTGGAATCTTGATATTAGATAACTGTTTTTTAGCCTTCCACCGACGCGGCGCCTTTGATCTATACTGTAAGCAATCAAGAAAAGCATATTCTAGTCATGCAGTTGAACAATGAAAGTTGTTTTCGCTATTTCCTAAGATGTTTTCATTTCTTCTGGTCATCCCTGTCTACCATGAACTTGTAAATGAACAATGAAACAGTTGAACAATGAAAGTTGTTTTCGCTATTTCATAAGATGTTTTCATTTCTTCTGGTCATCCCTGTCTACCATGAACTTGTAAATGACCAGCATTTGTTGTATGATCCATGTCTGTGTTAAGATTGCAAATATAGCCAACAATCTACATCCTTTTAATGAGTAGGATAAACGAAAGGCAACGAAGAAAAGCTCCCTAATGTTTTGGGGTTTTTTTGTTTCAAGTTGTTTTTGTGGTTACCATCAGCCGTGGGAAAGCGCCAAATGCAATTTATTTCCTCATAACTTAAAAAATGCATCAACCATAACTTAAAAGGGTTTGTCTCCGACTTTGCCGCTTTTGAAAAAATGATCGTCCTATGACACTGGTTAATTATAGAATACATCTTCCATGATGCCACATGTGACCATATTCCACCGTCAAGTCACAGTGGGCTGCATGTAAATTTTCATTCATTGCAGCAGTTTTTTTGCTTTTTTAATGAATTGTGTATTTGAGACTTTTCCGTTCTGACATTGAAAGAAGTTTCAAGTCTATTTCAGTCTGAATATAAAATTCATTAACGCTGACTAGTTTTTGGTGGTTCCATTCTCCATTTCCATACTCCAGCGACAGCAGTAGTGCAGGAAGATGTCCAGTTCATTGGTGCTGTGATCAAGGATCGCAATTTTCCGGTTTTTTACGAAGTTAGTATAATACAAATATTTCAAATTTATGCATTCTAGTCTCGTTTTTCCCGATTTCTGTTTTTTGGTGTGACCGAATGGGGCTCCCTGGCTGTGATGTCTGTAGAACTCTCCCTTCTTCACTAATGACTATTGATTGTGATCAGATTCGAACCCTTCAGCTGCTGATCGCGATTCCAAGTCATTACCCACTGAACCACGTGATCACTAATGCGAGTCACGTGATCTAATGCCTGACGAAGTAATGAGAGAACCACGACAGAGATCAACCAGACAGAGAACGATGTTGTCTGCTGCAAGGTCAATATCCTAGCTTATTTCTTTATCTCATAGTGTACTTCTCTGTGAATGGTCTTTCCCAATCACACTTGGACATTAAAAATGAAGTAAGCTATCGAGATAACATTGTGATCAAACATTCGATTGCAGTGATAAACCATGTCAATAATAAATTGATAAAAAGGAATGTCGAACCATCGTAATGACATCACTTTATCACAGCATGGCAGTTAATTATCAGTCTCGGAAGTCTAGTTAGATTAATGCACATGTACTATATTTGCAATATTGCTAAATAGCAGGAACTGCGTCAATTTATCGACACTCCCGAAAATAGATGTCCTTTTAACATTCCTCTACTTTGAGATATTCGTCCATGTTTAATGTATCTTGCAGACATGACATTTTCCATAGCGTAACTTCAACTTCTCAACTGTATTTGGAGAAATGCGTCTCAGCAAAGCTGATGAAATAATAACAGTTTAAGAAAGTTATTGACAATTCGAATTTCACGTTGATTGTGATCAGATTCGAACCCTTCAGCTGCTGATCGCGATTCCAAGTCATTACCCACTGAACCACGTGATCACTAATGCGAGTCACATGATCTAATGCCTGACGAAGTAATGAGAGAACCACGACAGAGATCAACCAGACAGAGAACGATGTTGTCTGCTGCAAGGTCAATATCCTAGCTTATTTCTTTATCTCATAGTGTACTTCTCTGTGAATGGTCTTTCCGAATCACACTTGGACATTAAAAATGAAGCAAGCTATCGAGATAACATTGTGATCAAACATTCGATTGCAGTGATAAACCATGTCAATAATAAATTGATAAAAAGGAATGTCGAACCATCGTAATGACATCACTTTATCACAGCATGGCAGTTAATTATCAGTCTCGGAAGTCTAGTTAGATTAATGCACATGTACTATATTTGCAATATTGCTAAATAGCAGGAACTGCGTCAATTTATCGACACTCCCGAAAATAGATGTCCTTTTAACATTCCTCTACTTTGAGATATTCGTCCATGTTTAATGTATCTTGCAGACATGACATTTTCCATAGCGTAACTTCAACTTCTCAACTGTATTTAGAGAAATGCGTCTCAGCAAAGCTGATGAAATAATAACAGTTTAAGAAAGTTATTGACAATTCGAATTTCACGTGATTTGAATACAATGCTCTAACAATACAACTAATCGAGGTCGATACGAAAGTCAAAACTGTCGTTATCGCGTACTCCGCGCGGCAGAGACTTTGCTCAGTTATGTCATTGCAGCTCAGAATGTAGCATCGCTGAATTTGTACTGTCCCGCACAGGAGTTCAATATTCTTGCGTAGTGGAAATAACATGAAATGCTAGTAATTGGAATCTAGGCAATATATAATGCATAATGATCTATCATGCCGCAGTATGAAAAACATCTCTGCTTGAAATTGCCATAACATGGTCCAACAAACAAATACTATGAGTGCAGTGGGAATGCCTAAGCCTCATTATCAGGCAGCTTTGCTACGATAGCGTGATTTGTTGGTTAATCGTCATTCGTGATTATTATATAATCAATTGATAAAATTCGTCAACGGCAAGCCCTTCCACAACTACAGGGATTTTCACCGCGTGGCCCGCCGGGGTGCTTGAATTGACTGAAGCATTACTTTTGCTTTATGGACCACCTGTGTGGAATTCTTATTTACAGATTTGCTGGCACAATATGATGCAGGCCGACACTTTCTTCAGTCATCACCCTAACAACTGAGTTGACCGTAGAAAGCGAATTCCTTCCTTCCTTCTTGCATTACCGGAACAGGCATCCTTGAAAACAATACATTCTCAGCTTTCTAATAACTTATCATATACACATGTATGAGCGATAGCATGTTCTGAACAGTGATCAAAATAAAAGACATCATCCCATTAGAAGTGGTAAATTTTCAAAATCTGGCAAGAGAGCATTTTCTGAGCATTATTTTGACGCCTTACTAGACGAAATCTGTGCGCGAGAGATGAAGACATCGTGACGTTTGAAGGCAAAGCATAGTCAGCATTTCGGTATTATCGAGTTTTCTATCGGAAACGAAGAGTTTGAGAATTTCCAGTTTGCAGTTTCAAACATCGGATCAGTCCAGCATGTTCAACGAGTGAAACATAATCACATCAAGTTTCATTGAAATGTGGAGTATGCATGGGCATCCAGCACAGATTATCGGCAAGTGCTTCTGCTGAAGATTAACCGTAATGAAATGTGATAAAAGATACATTACGTTAGTTATTGACCAATGATGAAATGATATCCATTATAAAAGTTAGTAATGTAGTAAAAAGTGGACCACCGAAATTTTGACTCATTTAATGAAATTTTTGCCAATTACATATGCAAATATGGCAGATAAATGGGAATAGAGATTGATGTAAAATGTTCTTTGTTGTTCAGTGGCTCTTTATAGCCAGTTGGTCCTGAAAAGGTCCCATGGTGCGTTCGCTGGAGGTCAATAAAATTTTGTAACCTCATCAGAGAGTTCAGTCACTTGTCGAATCCGGGAAGGCATACTTTTGATCAGTTGGTTGATTACTTCTTGATATGAACTCTCCCACTTTTGCCTTAGACAAGCTTCAAGTCGAGAAGACCATCTCCAGGAAGAACTGATCGCCTCACATCGCGCTTCAGTAGACTCCAGACATTTTCAATTGGATTGAGGTCTGATGAGCAAGCGGGCCACTTCAAAGTTCGCATGCCGGCTTGAACTTTGAATGAATTTGTTACACAACTCCTGTGACAAGTGGCGTTGTCGTCCATGTAAATCCAGTCGGAGGAAGGATCACCCAATTGGGAGGACAATGGAAGAATATGCCTTCGTAAAACATTCACATATCCATCGGAATTCTGTTATCCCTCTGAATATGGAGATCAGTTCGACCAATCATCCATATCGCTGCCCAAATCAACAATGACAATAAGAAGCTTCCATCACTTCAAACAACTTCATTCCATTGAGAATGCCAGTGGCAATGTTACATCGCTAACTTCATCCTCAAGCTCTTGTGGTTGGCGGTCTCTTACGGCTTTTGAAGTGCTCACGTTACATGCTACCTCTCACTGTCACGGCAGAAACCGTCGGCTGTCGAAGTGAACTCCTCAACTCGGCTGAAGACAGAGGGGGATCGTTTCTTACCAAGCGAATAATCATCCGATCTATTCGAAAACTTGTCGTTCTTTTCCGTCCGGATCCAACTTATCTGGAAAGGGAGAGGAAATTAGTTTTCCACCTGTTGACGGTGTTCTTTGGGACGCCTACTTCTTCGGCTAAATAGCCGTTCGGATTGTCTTTCTGACAAAAAGAGCAGAGACTTTGCCCTTCAAAAACACTTTCTCAAGCTTCGAATCAGTCATCATGACACTAGTTGAATTGAAAACCGAAAGGAATGGTTATCTACGCAACAAGTGCAAAATATCCATCTTTATTGCATTTTTCGAGATCGACATGTTTGCACGACCAAGAAGGGTTAGGCCACAGTTTGTTGATCGAGAATAGTGAAATTAAGATCGATATCTTTGCACGATCGCGCAAGTAACTTTCACAGGATCGTCAGAATCTATGACCATCAGAGTTTAAAGCCGTCAAAAATCTTCCTCTATTAGTTATGGAATTGTAGATATCAGCGGTATCTTCGGGCTTGTGCATAGATATGTTGACCTGGAAGAAAGCAATAAAGATGGATATTTTGCACTAGTTACGTAAATAACTATTCTATGTGCTAATGCATTTCAATGAAGGAGTGTAACAAAGACGACTTATTGCACTCTTTGGAAAGCATAAATTTCATTATGGAAGCAATAATTATAGAAATTATTGCACTGTGAAGTTTAAATTTTATTTACAACTTATCTGGGTCAACACTTTGATGGCTATGCAGACGTATAGATGTGCTAATGCATTTCAATGAAGGAGTGTAACAAAGACGACTTATTGCACTCTTTGGAAAGCATAAATTTCATTATGGAAGCAATAATTATAGAAATTATTGCACTGTGAAGTTTAAATTTTATTTACAACTTATCTGGGTCAACACTTTGATGGCTATGCAGACGTATAGACACCATAGATTTATTACTTTACTTTGTTTCTCTTTCATGATCATTGGTCTTTTTGACTGCTCAATAAAGTATTATTATTATGGGAAGCCTGAAAATGACCTTGTTAGCGCCAAAAGATGTAAACAACTTTTCAACAATTAACAGAAACAGAAAATTGTGCGATAAATTTGGGACATTATAACTTCACTAAAAGTAAATCGATTTCGACAAGCAACACATGAAACGAATGCTAATAGAAAACCTTACACATTGTATCTGATTCATTGTCATGCTCACATGTTTTCAAATTGAAATTTTAAGATTTCTAAAAGTGACCTCTGTCCACCTTGAGCAATGACGTATACAAATGTACAATGACTCATTGAAAAGCTGAGAACATTAGCTCTTGAATGGCGTATGAAGGCAGGAGAATCGAACTGTTTTCAAGAAAAGAAAACTCGACTAATGCCGTTGTTACACAATACATTTTCCCTTCATTTATTTTTCCGTACGGATATTCTAAGACTGATTACAATTTTTATTGACTGCGTTTGTAGCGTTGATATTAAATTACCGCCTCTCTCTTGTTATATTTCGGCCTGCATTTCTGGTAGGACACAGTACTGAGATGTTGAGGCTTGTGGCTTCTATGAGACTATATCAAGTGGATCAAAGAAATTGTTTGCCCCGCTCTTTGTCTTGCTCTTCTCATTTACATTTTCCTATCAGCAGTTTACATCGGTTCCTTTTTTTGCTTTTCCATGTATAGACTGTAGAGTTATTGCCTTACAAATTGCGTTAAAATAGAAAAATTGTTGCCTCGACATCTGACAGCTCCTAGTTTTTCAGTCTGGCATTTTCCTATTTTGTGATATATGTATTTCAAATTCAATTTTTGTGTGTAATACCATTGGATTTATGATGTAGAAGGACGTGACACGGAATGAGAAAGACACGGCTGGTTGCAAAGTCCCACATGCAATATTGCATCCACAATCTAAAGTGGGATTTTAGCTCATTCTTAGCTAGCATGTTATTGAAGTTTTGCTTTTTACTTGCAAAAATGAATTCAGAGATATATTTCATTGTGGATTTTTTTATATCCCTGTAAGATGCATGCAACACCATGGCATTCAATTTCAAGTGACGTTTCATTGTTGCTTATTTTGGAATCAAATAATTAATGCCATTAAAGACAGTTAAAACCGCTAAGATATTAGTATGTTCGCTATCAAGCGGTGTTTTAATAGATAAAAACCAAAATGCTGTCGTGATCATACCAAACTCCCAATGCACACATGATTCTCGTGACTCATACGTCAAAGGTTCATGGCCATACCTTGATTTGTCGATCGTGCAGATGGCTGCAATACATGTATACTATCGCTTTTACAAGAAATTGATACATTTTGTTTTTAAGAACTGTTTCATTTGTCTTGCTAAATGAAAGAAATAACAGCGACATATTTGATTCATCTCTGTGTTATTCTATGTTAATATCATCCGACCTCTAAGAGGAGATGTTTTGTCATTAGGTAGTTTCAGTGACCTGAAGAGTGATTACTTGCAATCCATTATTCTGTAGCGGATTATGTTCCTTGTCTCAGCGTCAACCTGGAATATTTACGGCTAGATCTCTATGGTGATCACCTTGTTTCACCGTCCAGTGACACGCCATCGGCGCGTAGATATCATCAGTTGAAACAAATCATGCGAATACAGAGATGTAGACTTTCCATACTTCAGAATTCTGTCTTGTAATTAAACAAAACATTGAAAATTACTCAACCATGAGATTCCTCAGTCGACTTACTGTTGAATTCTTTCACGACAACTTTTTTGCCTACATGAATGGAAATGTAGACGATAGTGTGAAGATGCAACTGTTTTATTCATATGGTGCGGTAGCTAATGCTGTGCCACGCGATTTCAAGGGTAGTTATAGTTACAGTGGAGAGATCATTGCGATGTTCTAGAAAGTGTAGTGCTAGGACATGAATATGGCCAGTGTGAATATATATATATGATTTATCATGGATATCTATGAATTAATGTGTGATATATGGTTACATGTAATATTATCAACTGTCTGTTAGATTGTCTGTGTTAATCTCAAATCCCAGTAATATCAATATAGTATACTGGAATTTTTCAATTCTAGAAATGTTATAAAGAATTATACCCATCTGAAGAGGGTTATAATGACGATAATCTGAGGACCCGACAGCAAAGCTCGATTCAGGAGCAAAATTATTCATATTATAACCCGAATGAATGTCTGTCCACAGAACTTTAACGCCATTTGTACAGGGTGGGCCACATAAATCCGCCGATTATAATTACTTATAACTTTCATGTCTTTCTGTCATTTTCTATGAAATTTTACGCAAGTTGCGTACAAACATCAAATTTACGTTTTTCTGACATTTTACAGTTTTGTATGTATGTATCTGTCATTTTAACTGTACTAGTCAAAAGCATCTTTATTAAATTTTGATGACCAAAATCTTTATTCTGAGACAGTGAAAAGTTTTCAAAGTTCGAATATCTGTGATCAAAGTTATCATTTCTGTGTCAAATTTTTTGAAATGTTTGACAATAGGTTTTCCCATAGATATCTACAGTTTTGACTTTCCGCTCATGAGAAAACATTATTGTAGAGCGCGGAAAGCAGACTGCATACAGAGCCTAGCTTTCTGAATTGAATGGAACAACATCATCGCTATGTTAAATTGATTGAAAATTTTAAAATTGGCATTACTGTAGAAATCAACAGATTTCAAACTTCAAATCACGAGAAATCCTTCATTTCCATGAGAAGACCATGTCCTTCACAAGAGAGCGCCCAAAGTGCGCGGTGTGGTTTGATTCAATGCAGAGCAAGTTTCGTACCGAATTCCGCAAGGCACGACATGACTCGATTCTGTCAAGCGATTCCATCAGAAGGTGGCATGCGGCGCTGATGAACACTGGAAGCGTCTTGAATGCACCACACAGTCGAACCAGAGCACGGAGGAGTGATGAGGATATCGAAGCAGTTCGGGAGCAGGTACAACTATGGTAGTGTGGTCCCTCATACTGCCGACATATCGTCAGTGGCAGTATCATTCATTCTGACCAATGGAGTGCATATGGACCTCTTCTGAATCTACCATATACACATGTGACTGTCAATCATAGTCAGAATTTTGTTGATCCCGATACCGGTGCTCACACCAACAACATCGAGAACATGTGGCGCAATGCTAAGCGAAAATTCAAGGGAATGCTAAGTGTTCACTCAACAATGCTCCCCGGTCACTTTGACGAATTCATGTGGCGTCAACGCTTCGGTAAGACTCATGATGACTTTTACAACGCTCATTTGCACGTCTCGGAGTGGTATGTCTTGTAGTTGAAGAAATATAGACCTAGTTTGGATAAATGTGTATTTTAGATGTCGGGACCACACTATCATAGTTGTACCCGGGAGCATTTTAGCGAAGATCCCCACACTTCGACTCGTAGAGCGTCGTTGGCTATAGGAAATTAGTCTCACAACTGTCCGTCGGATCCTCAAGCGCTGAATGTGGCATCCATACAAGTGCATATTGTTCAAACTCTCGCAGAGGAGGACTTCGCTAGCCAGCTTGACTTTGCAAATGAAGAACTTCGGCGTATTGCAGACGATCCATCGCGCCCTCGTTCGCTTGCACTTTCGGATGAGACGCATTTCTACCTTCACGGTTAGGTCAATCGCCACAATCACAGGTACTGGGCTCCGCACAACCCAAATTGGTTTGTCGAACAAGACCTCCACCCTGAGCAAGCAACTGTATGGTCGGCTATATGGGCTGAAGGAATCATTGGACCATTCTTCCTTGACGAAAATTCAAATGGCGAGCGCTACTATGCTATCCTAAAGGAGCAATTTTGGCCAGCAGTGAGGCGACTCGGCCTAGTAGAGAGACTCACTTTCATGCAGGACGGTGCCCCGCCACATTGGAGTCGAGCGGTTCGTGAATGGCTGGATAAAAAGTTTCCTGCCAGGTAAATGGGTCCTGGATGTCCGGCGCGGTCGCCGGATCTGAGCGCCCTGTGACTTTTCCTGTGGAACTTTATAAAGTGCAAAGTCTGTGGTACTCTTCCGAGGGACATCATGACTGCTTTCGACGAAGTGACTGACGAGATGCGACACAAGACGATGGAAGAATATCAGTGTCGGTTGGAGAAAGTGATGCAAACTGACGGCCGTCATGTCGAGGTTCATATCGCGTGAGAAATCCAGTCTTCTTAAAAGTTTAAACATAATGGACATAAAATGTATGTTTGTGCGTAACTTGTGTGAAAACTTCGTTGAATTTGATTGAGTATCAAAAAAGTCAGTGAATTAAAATCGGCAGCTATAAATGGCCCACCCTGTACTTCCATTTAACCGCATTAAACCCCATGTGAAAGAAGAGCTGATGAACACCTATGTTATCAGTTGTCATTGAAAATTCATATCTATCTATGGTGAATAGAAAGTTCAAGGCATTGATGCTTTTTGATAAATATGTTTAAGGTGTTACTTTCAAAGTAAATAAAAGCTGCAATTAATTGCTCAACGTTTTATATTATATTGAGCCCTATCAAGATACATTGCGATTAGAAATTCCTTTAACTGCTTAATGGAGATCTTTCAAATTTAGGTATTTCAATTTCAATTAGTTATTTGCGCAACTAGTGCAAAATATCCATCTTTATTGCTTTCTTCGAGGCATAGAAGTGGATGCACTAGAATGGAAGTTTGATATCTTGCCTATGTGCAATGATGGCACATGGAAAAATCTATGGTTTGTAGATCAGATTCGAACTATTTGCCAAGTTGGTTGTGGAAGTTGTTGACAACAAATTGCAGGATTTTCATGAAGAGAATTTTAAGTGAGATGGCAGCATTGTTTCATGTGATTTAGCCTACTATTCCATGGATTAATGTACTGTGTCTATTTGTACCAGTCATTGACAACTATTTTCCAATTTTTCAACACTGGAATGCGAATTGAAATTTGGTTCACAGAGTCATATCGAAAGTAGTCAGTGTACTGGTTGTAAGAACATTTCAAGAATTCAAAGATAAAAGTTCGAATTATTGGATAATTTCTCCTTCTAACGGTCAAGAAACCTAGCAGTTTTCTGGAATAAACACATCGGTAGCTTCTTTAGCGACAGTCATTTATCAGATAAATGAAATGTCGCTGGAACTTTTCAATTAATCACTAAATGACATGTGATATAGTGTGATGATATTTTGGAGGCTGATATCCGAAAGCATGCAAAGATTTTGAAAATTGTTCGAACATATTTAACAGGGGGATCCTTCAAAGCAAAATGAATACTAAGATTTCTTGGCCTCTGATTTCAAGCTGAAGTAGTGCATGTTCTGTAAATCGACAGAACAAGTTGCATATGTGTCTGATTATACTCTTGATTGATTATAGGAGCGATATTTGAAAATGATGAACGTACAGTACGTTTTAAAGGATTTTCTTCTTTGTCATCCTGTCGCTGCACTATTTTGTACATTCACTATTGCTTTTGTGTACATGATCTTTGGACTAGGGGCAACAATCCAGATTACAAATTGACTTGATAATTAAAAATACCAACCCGAAAACAAGAAAGCCAGTTCACAAAATTTGCTTTTTGCCCCAACTAAGTTCCCCGGAGTATGCCATAATTTTCATGCAATTTCCATTCTAGGACTTTCTATGGTATTATTAATTTCTATGCTTTGAGGTCAACATATCTATGCACGAGCCGGAAGGGCGAGGGCATAGAATGTTGATCGAGGAGAAAGTAAAAGATGGATATCTTTGCACGAGTTGTGTAGGTAATTATATTTTTCACCGATATTATGACCATCATGACTAATCTAATTCTATGGTGTTTGATGAGTTAAATGATAAGCGGGTTCTATATAATTCAATCGCATATATCTATATAGAAATCTATAATTCAACCAGTGCAATAATGAAAATATAACTGCACGCCCGTGCAGTAATCTGCTTTACAGGTCAAATAAAGTGACAGGATATCTACATTATCCGCACGGTGAAAAATAAAGTAATATATGCATTGTTGCTGAACCTTTAATCTATGACATTATATATCTACACATTTTAATGTGTTCAAGACTGAAATGTATAATAATTTTCTACACAGCCAATTCGGCAAGGAAGTTAAAAATATGTCAAGATTGAGATATCTACGAGTTCAAATTGTGAACCATAGCAATCAGCTCAATACCATTTTCACTGGTAATACGAAGATGAAATGCTCCAACCTCAATAGCCTTAATTCTGCAATTAAGACCGTCTAATTTGAAATTGGAGTTATATAAACGACTTTCATGCGAAATATCGGCTGACAATCCTACTTGCTCAGTAACAATGTAGGGTTGTTGTGCGAAAGATGTACACAGCAATCGAGCAATCGTTTGCTGTGTGAATTTTGAAATATGAAGCATTTTATGGATCTTAAGATCATATACAGATGACTTTTTACATCGTACTCGAAAGTCACTTAGCCGCTCTGTGTTGTCGTAATGCATCTTAATGCGATGGTCGCCAAGGAGTAGAAGAACATTTAAAAAATGCGTTCTCTGCTGGTCAGATATACCCAGGATAATGATTTGTGAGGTGTGACACTATTCTTCAACGTAATCTGTGCGATGACCTTGAAATCTCGATGACAGTATTCATGATGATGAGAAAAGGAAGAAATCGTGAGAACAGTGAGATTATTTCAATGACAGCTGATGAACTCACACGCTTGGCATGTCTGCAAAGATAGGAATTTGCATCGATGTTGCTTTTTGTACTTGTCCATTAAGGTAAAGTCATCAATTTGCGATAATGTAGGCAAATCCTGCAATGATTGCAGAAAGCAAGTTCTTGCAGTTTTTACAAATACTGTATGTTCTGTAAAATCGGAAAAGCGGAATCTGTCGCAGAGATAAGATAACTGATTCAGAATATGAGAACTTTATTTCGAAAATGAGAATGCAAATGTTGCTACAGAATCTGATGTGGTCGTCGGTTCGATTAATATTATGACGTGACGATTATAACCAGTCAATAAAAACCCGGATAACTACTTTCTTATTTAATTTTTTCGTATATTCAGAGTTGTGTGCATATTCATGAGGAATGTTTTCTACGAATGATTCGCCGATTCAACGACCAGATGCCCTGTCGGTCATGACGATGAAAAGTTAACTTAGATATTGAATATTTTTCGAGGCATCTCCTCAACTCATTCTGATAGACAACGGTAGCATTCGCTGTCCTGCTAGAGGTTTTGGTAGACTGTCAATTAAGATTTAGCTCCATTTTTCCTTAGTTAATGAGTGTAGCGCCATGACAATCGATGAAATCAATACATTTATAACTAGGTTTGAATGACATCTGTGAAGGTTAATAAGCAGCAATTTGATTCCTTCTGATAGTACTCCTTTGAGTGTTTCGAGACATCATAATGTAGATATCTGACATGGACCGATATCGTTCTTCATTAATTATTACCGTTTTTTAGACTATTCCTTTATTTATTACAAGATTACTGTTATCAGACCGATACATTATTTAGTGAAACAGCCCGAGAGAGTTCCCCTTGAAGTAATGCAGCATTAATAGATATTCAATCAGATGTTCATGCATCGAAGATAGATTTCCATGAACTTTCGGATCTATTCCAGTTTTTTAAGACCGCCGAGCTGCTCTGTGCGTCCTGCCTTCATTGTCAATGTCAATCCCTGTCAACAGATTGTGAAATTGAAGAGACAATTTATCGTTAACATGTCAATTTTTGAGATCAAAATATGACATTTGAGTGAGTGTAAGTGGTTAAAAATATCTTGCATGAAATACGTACTTTTACTGAGATCTCTAAATCATTTTCTAACTGAATGATAGCAAATATTTTGACATTGTTAATAAATGGTTTTAGACAGTGACATGTATAAACAGTGATTGAAGCAGAACATGAACAAACAACAAATTAATAGAGTGGAATTTGATTATTGATCTCTGGATAATGAGATTTTGTCAGTTATTGATAATTATTTATCTTTTACAACTTTTTTGTTCATAATCATCATTACTGGCCATTGATTTGATGATTGTGCTCCAGCTATGTTTGTAAATAAGTTGTAAATGAGTGATAACATAATTACACGATAGCAAGCAGGTACATCAAAGTTTTTCGATGATTTTTAGGGTTTTTTGTCATTTTGCTAAGGTTTTCCAGAGAGCCTCACTACATGTCAGTATAGTGTCACAGTTTCAGGACCATCAGATGGTCGCCACTACAATTCCGATTTGCATGCATAATACCTGAAATTCTAGAAAGTATCATACAGACCAGCTTTGCAAGGCGAATCATTGAGACGACAGATTATCATTTTGAAATTATCGAATATCATCATTTTGAGACAAATTGCCGTACTGTTTTTTCCACATTCATACAGGAGAATCTTGCGGATTTGCATAATCTTATGCAATTCACTTTTAGTCAATCATTCTCTTTATTCATCGATAAATCATGCAAAGTAACTTCTAGAGGGAGACAGATCTGGGATTTTCAAAGGAATATTATACAGGCCGCTTTGACAGGAATATCAGGGAAAGAATGTATTCGCAATAACTTAAAATCTCACGATATTGAAACTCACGGCAAGATGACGAAGATGTACACAACCTTTCAACAATCAACAGAAACAAAGAATTATGCAATACATTTGGGATATCATAACTTCTCTAAAAGTACACCGATTTCGACGAACAATGCATCAAAAGAATGCTCAGAGAAAGCCGTTTCACATTTTGTCCGATTCATTGTCATGCCCACAAGTTTTCATACTGAAAATTTGGGATTTCTAAAAGTGGCGATATTCAAATTTTCACCTGTGTCCACTTTAAAGAATGATGAATGCAAATTTATAGCTGCGCATTGAAAAGTTGAGAACATAAGCTCTTGAATGGTGTATGGCTTAATCAGTGTAAAATGAGATTGAAGAGCAGGAGAATCGATAGAAGTTTGACAATTTAGATGGTCCGGTTTTTATGATGATCTCTGTAATACTTCCACATTTAGGAATCCTATTTCGCGTCAGAAGTTATGTTCAAATGACTCCTGTTTGATCATCACAAAGACGAATGCATGTGCAGGTGCATGTGCATCATAGATTGACAAAGAGACAGAGAATATACAGTATTATTGCATCTTCAATATGAATGTGCCTACTTGAATTGGCGATGAATCTGTACGCAAATACAGTCACATTGGTGCCGTACTTCGGTTGAGAATATCAACCACCGGGAAGGTGATTATTACATTATAATGCGAAAACAGTTGCCGCATGCCCCTCATATAGCCTTACAGATTTCATTAAAAATGCGTTGGCTTGTACTTGCAATTATTTTTATAAGAAAGCCAAGTAGTATGATGTCATTAGACTTTTTGAGTTGTCAATATATCTCGACTCTATTTTTCATTCATAGTAATTTTCAAGACAGGAGAGGTTTAGTGAAACACGTTTCTGGCAAATACAAGGTTTCAAGATTACAACAGCAGATCTGGGATATCTCATATGCGTATTATCAAAGATTGCTCAGCGATGAAATGCAGATAAGATGTCTTAAAATCTCATATTTAGAATAAACCCAATCACCCTGGCAAAATGTCAATGATGTCATAGAAGTGAGATATGGCAATGGAGAATAAAGTGATAATGTTAGAGAAAAGGAAAATCTTTATATTGTTCACATTCGAATCGGTTGTCGATCGTTAGTTTCATCGAACCTGCCGTTGTAACCACAGAATTAGATTGTTTAACCTATCACTTTGCTGAAGTACAAACTCATTCAAACAGATGGCACATGCAAGAACTTAATAAGTGGGCAAAAATATATATTTAATACCTTACAGAGATAGGAAAAATAGTCGTGCGTCGCTTGCGGATTGCTCTGAATTCCTTCAAAATGCTCCGATCGCCACGATTCCTTCAGATTCGAAGAATTCAGATTATTGCGCAAAAGTTTTCTCGATAATGTTGGGCCCTCCGATCATTTCAAAAAAAGTTAGCAGGCGCACGAGAAAACGTTCACAAACGTCTCTGTAGAACTTGACATCGTCTGTGTCTCTTTGCTGTGTGACCCGGTTGATAACCGTCAATGAAACTTTGCAGAATTTGGAGTGTTTAATGTTGAACTGGCTGCTCATTGTTCGATTGCTATGGTATTATGTCAGGAGATTGTGCCATTTCATTTACGTTACATGTTCCAATGCTTCCCTTCTAGTCAAACAGAAGAAGAGACGACCTGTCCAATTCTGTGGTTGTAACTTACCAGGAATGTATTTCACTCGTTCCTTCAATTTGTCTTAAGAGAGGCTGTTAATGAAGAATACAGTCGAAATATATTGACAATTCTAAAATTCTAGTAACATTATGCAATTTGGCTTTCCTATAGACTTAATGTGCTTACGAGTTTGTACTATAAACCTCCTTATTTTCCGGACTTTCTTCACTCACACATCCTTTTCCCTGATTCAAGCTGGATTACGTAAACCATGATTCACAGTGTGTCAAGTGGATGGTCAGCTCAGTCAATAATACCGCCAGTCACAGACTCAGCTGCGGTATTCGTCATTGTTTGTATGTAGCTGACGGCATGCAATAAACCAGTGGTAGGCAACATAGTATTCGATGTCCTGCTAAGCATGTTTCTCTACGTAATAAACCACTCCTCAATGAACCGAGAAAGAGGTTATGTTAATCAGACCTTGACTACGAGTGAAGGAATCCAACCGCTGGACTTTGACAGGCAAACATTTTTTTCAAATATTCTTGCTGAATTCCATCTATTCGATTGGCATTAGCACACGACTTCAATTTGTGGAGCCATGCATCGGTTTTTGAAAGCTGCATATGTTTGGGTGACATATGTGCACGTATGTAGCATTATCAACAATTTCAATCAATTTCATACCATGCGGCTTTCAGGCGGATAGTTACACTGCACTTACAGACCGTTGTCTTTGGATGAAATAAGGTAATGACGGTCAAATCACCAAAAAAAGTCATGAATTGTATATACCAAATTATGATTCCTTAATATTAAACAAATTAGTTGCGTACAACGCTGCTGTATACATTTACATGTAAAATTTTGTTATGTAATATGACCACTATATATGCACGGAGGCTATGGCACATCAGTCCATATGTGCACTAAAAAGTACGGAATAAAGGAATATCAGGTCTATACTACTGCCTTCTTAAATTGGTGCCCCGCGAGCCCTTTCCCGGGCCACTCCTTGTGACCCCGCTATCCTAACGTGATTGCCCACAACTGCATTCACTCGACTGAGCAACTTGAAGAATGACGCATGAACTAAAAGATTCACATGGAAATGTGAAGTCAAATCCCGTCCAGAAATATTCCTGCATCCGAACTCCACACAGCACAGTGTACGCGCCTACTCAATAGTTTGATACCGTTGCTTCGTCGACAATTTATCAGTGCATTTGTGAAACATGACCGTGCACTGTTGGTGAATGACAGTCTTTAAACTTTCCATTGTGTCAACAAATGTGTGAGGTTTTCATTGCCAAATGCATAGTGGCTCTCATTTCGTTATGCATTCCAAGTTGTGAAGAAATGTTATTTGCATGCGAAATTACAGTCAGAAACAATCAGAGATATTACAGGCAGCTGTCAGAATATTTCTTCCTTCTCGTCATCCGTCTGGAGTTGCAAGTACGGATTCCAAATCCGAAATCCGAACAAAGTAACTGAATTCTGTCTTAAGTGAGAAACGTTTGCGAAGATAAAAACTGCAATAAATTCACGTGCAACAGGTATCTACTCTTCAGACTTCAATGTAATTGTTAAATTTGCGACTTCCATAACCGAATGAAGATTCTACTTGATTAGTGGTCGAGAATTCGAGCTTATTATTTGTTAAGCTGTTATTTGAAAACACAACAAATACTAGAATGAACATGCAATTGTATTTGGCATTATTATCTGTTATTGACAGGAATTACACAATTCTGCAATAGAGAATCGAAATAATTCCGAGATTCAGATCCTGACGGACAGTCCTACTCAACAGACCATTGTTAGTGTTTCCATTATGATCTTTTGACTAAAACTCAAACCCGGGGTTCAGATTTCAGAGGAAGAATGCTACTCACTCGACCATGGAACTTGATTGCTCCTTGACAAAGCCGCAAGGCAAAATATTGGTTAGAATGATGAAATATTTTAGTATCCCAGAAGGCCATTTTTTTCATTACTCTTCCATTCCGGATACGAGGATAACGAGATTTATTTGGAATATAACTTGTCGTTTATATCATAAGCTTCTCTTATCAACTTATTCTTCAATCCTGCGATCCTGGAATATGGCTCTATGCTAGCAGAAAAAGAAGATATTCCGGCAGCCAGAACGAGTTTTTGCAGGGAACGAGGCCGAAAATGAGACTTTCACAGAATGATGTACACCTCATAGTCCGGCAGCCAGCACGAGTTTCTGCAGGGAACGAGGCCGACAATGAGACTTTCACAGAATGATGTACACCTCATAGTCCGGCAGCCAGCAGCAGTTTCTGCATGGAACGAGGCCGAAAATGAGACTTTCACAGAATGATGTACACCTCATAGTCCGGCAGCCAGAACGAGTTTCTGCAGGGAACGAGGCCGAAAATGAGACTTTCACAGAATGATGTACACCTCATAGTCCGGCAGCCAGCACGAGTTTCTGCAGGGAACGAGGCAGAAAGTGAGACTTTCACAGAATGATGTACACCTCATAGTCCGGCAGCCAGCAGCAGTTTCTGCAGAGAACGAGGCCGAAAATGAGACTTTCACAGAATGATGTACACCCTATGCCTACTGCAATCTGCAGACTGCAAGTCTGCTGAGTTCTACTTGGTTCCTCTTCTTGTCAGACAGAATCAAAGAAAAACACATGTTAATCCAATGGGACGCAGATTGCAGTTTTTGGTTAAAATTAAATTTTCTATGTTTTCTCTGATTAACCAAAAACAGCAATCTGCGTCCCATTGGATTTACATGTGTTTTTCTTTGATCCTGTCTGACAAGAAGAAGAACCAAGTAGAACTCAGCAGGCTTGCAGTCTGTAGATTGCAGTAGGCATAGGGTGTACATCATTCTGTGAAAGTCTCATTTTCGGCCTCGTTCTCTGCAGAAACTGCTGCTGGCTGCCGGACTATGAGGTGTACATCATTCTGTGAAAGTCTCATTGTCGGCCTCGTTCCCTGCAGAAACTCGTGCTGGCTGCCAGACTATGAGGTGTACATCATTCTGTGAAAGTCTCATTGTCGGTCTCGTTCCTGCAGAAACTCGCTCTGGCTGCCGGACTATTCGGCCACCAGCTTGTTACTTGACATGCTGCAACCTGTCACTATTCCAACCTCTTCCCCGCAATCGTGTCAGATCACAACATTCATATAATGTTTTGATTCCTGCTTTTCATGACAGCATCTGACGATTGATTCTTTTCCAGGGTTGGAAAGATGAGGCTGGAGAACTTTACCCATCTGACCAATTCTACCAAATCTCAGACTGATCAAAACAGCGTGTCATTAACAGACTTCTACATTGGTCTTGGCCTGGCTATGAGCTCCAGTCTCTTCATTGGAACCAGCTACATCTTCAAGAAGAAGGCGCTCAATCGACTGGCCTGCAGTGGGGTCAGAGCTGGTGAGTTGTAATGTTATTCCTTAAGAGGACTCATTTGCGTTCACCACGTTGACGGGTAGATACTTAATTACATACAAAAGGCGTACGAAATAATAAAACTAAATTAAGGCTACCACTTTGAAAAAGAAGGGGCTCATCAGCAAGATGACCAAAAAGATCGCGTTTCGGGTCTTTTAACATCTTGTGCGCTCACACGCGAGATGGCGGACCCCAAACACAGTGACGCCATCGAAAGCAGCCACGAAGAATAGACATATCCTTGGCAGAATGCAGACCAAACTTGAATAAAACAAAAAAGTGTCTACTTAACAATCTCTGTATAAATTTAATCTGTTTGCAAACCTTGTGTCCACGCTTAACCAGAACTTCAAATGTACTTTTGACTTTAACAATAGCGTACGGACGAAACATGTAGATGTGAACAACTTCATAAATGTTTTAGAGCTTGACAAGCAAATACATTAGGACCTTAGTGAAGAGGAATAAGAAAATTTTCTTCAAGAAGTTGAAAGCGCTTGAACATTATATCTATGGAACAATTTCTATATGCGCAAATGGTGACTTGATAGGAGATTGTTGGTACAGACTTGGTGATTCAAGGTTGTGATCTCGGCAAGAAGGATGAAATTGAAAAGTCTATAAATTAGTTTGATACTGATATGGTCATCATGATGGGGTGGGATAGAGGTGGCCATGTCAGCACCCTCCAAGCCTTGACAGGTGGCGTGTGGAAGAATTGACGTTAAAGCTCAATTTTATTCATCACATCATACTATTGAGTGTTCTCAATTAGCAAGAATCAATATGTTGAGAATGACGAGGCTGTGTATTAGAATTGTCGATCTTCTGCTGATTTGGTTCAATTCCACGTCTGTTCGATATTCAGACCAGCGTTACCACGAATTTGGACCATTTCTCAATATTGGAATTCAGTCGTCATCTTAACGTGAATTTGACTCGAATAATCAGGTTTTAGCTCCATGGTTTCAAATTTATTATTTGATTAGCTGCTTCGTGGGATGGGGGAATGATGTTCACTATTTTACAGATAATTTCTCACGCCTCATGAATTAATTAGTAATTAATGACTTACAAGATTGAAATAAGAAGATAACCTATGGAAATACATGAAGTCGTAAACTCACTTTGTAGTGCGGTAGTTTATTTCGATGCTTCAGAACCATGAATACGTCATTTATTCATGTATTACAGTTTATATTTAAAAATGCGCCTTCTCATGCCCGCCAACTTTGCATAGCTTTGTTACTACATCGTGAGAAGGCGCCCGTTATTCCAGCATCATTATTCAACAAAATGCATCATGCTACGCCACTGAACACTAGACAACAGAGAAGATTGAACCGCATCGCAGTTACCTGTCGGATTGGTAGAAATGGCAGGGAACTGGCTCGAAGAAGACCTGATTGACCTTATCGGAGATGATGGATGAGGCTGCTGGACCATCAGGAGTCGCAAGAGGTGTTGAAAGATCCTCATTGCGCAGTGCATGGACAGTGATATCTTAAGTCCATTAACCCTAGCCATGCGGCCCCCTGTGTTGGTTTTGCACTTTTGTAAGTTGTGACATATTCGAAACGTCAGGTAAAAGTTTACATGGGAAAGGTGATCACACAGAAAATTCATCTGACAAAGCCGCGCAAGTCTTTCTGATAAGTGAACTCTCAGAGGACTGGAGAATACTGAAATATTTCTGACTGAGTCCACAATTGCATATATCGTGTTCATTTTCAATCTATTCTGAAGAGAAATGGGAGATTTCTGTCTGTTATTCCTTGAACAGTTCGAGACAGCGTTGCCATCATTACATGTGCATTCAAATAGTACATTTTCATCATCGTTTTAGATGAAAACTGATCAATTTCATTAATACTTTGCATGGGGACCTGTGAATCGACAAATTTAGAATCGAATCATAGAAAACTTACGTAGGCTTGCGCCAGTTTATTTCCTAATTTACGAATTGTTTAGCCAACTGTGCCGCTTGCCACTAAGAATGTAGTCCTCTTAATCAATATTGAGTATTTTTGCTTCGTTGTGGATTACTATTTGAAGATGAAACATTGACGCTGATTAAAAACATTAACAGTCAAATGAAAGCGTCTCTATCTTTCTGATTTTACTCGATGCTTCAAGCTCACCTTTTTCCCGCGATATCTTGACGCTAGTTTGTGATTTAGATGGTGGATGGTGAGTTGACTGCTGACTTCCCATCAGCACTTGAGGTGCTAAATTCAGTGACTGGAGACGCCATCTGCTGGACGTGTCCGTACCATCTAATTCGAATCTCTCTCACTCTTTCCACAATAGGGGTCACTCCAAGCTCCTTTCCTATCACTTCGCTTCCCACTCTGTCCTTTAGAGTTACTCCTTTGATTCTTCTTAGCATTCTCATTTCTGTCCTTTCCAGGAGTTGCTCCTCTTTGAAAGGCATCGTCCAACATTCTGAGCCATATAGAAGTATGATCATCTCCTTGTACACTTTCGTTTGTATTTTCTTTGGCATTTTCTCATCGCACGAGTCCTGTCAGTTCTCTCCATTTTGTCCACAACGCACTCACTATGGCCTTGACTGCTTCTTCGAATCCTCCTTTCTCATTAAGACGTTCTCACTTCTGACGTCGAGAAATAATGTAAGCTGCAAAAATGATGGTTTACGTCACGACTGCCCCTTGGACGTGGTGGTGACAGTCACCAGCTGCACTATTAGGAAATTCGTTGTCGGTATTGTTCCGCAATGACAATGTGAAGCATAGTACAGAAAACATAGAAAGCTATGTGACTAGATTCAATTACATACTTTCAACATATTCAATAAAGTAACAAGCTTGGTCTACATTAGGCCTACGTCATGTGTCTGTGATGAATTCGCAGATTAAGCCATTATTGTACATGCCCGCGCCGGCGCCCCCACAAAATTCGAGATGACCGCCGCGGGTCCCACCTCAGGTCATCTGAGTTCACAAGGCTGAAGGAAAATCAGACTGCTAGCACCGCCTTTGCAGGTGATAAAGTCTATGGATATCGTTCTGACCTCAAATCCCATAACTAAAGATACAAACTGAAAGTTTCACATTCTACAGATAGCAGTGTAGCGACGCACAGATATTCTGACCTGAAACCCAGCTTATGTCAAACCTTTTGCACTTTTGCTTCAAATTTGATCATTTACAGTAAATATGAGTACTTGTGGACGTTCTCGGTGATATTGCATTTCTATGGAGTCATTAACCTTTACATGATACTAACAAGCGCCTGAGAGCCGTGGTGTAGACACAGAATTCCTCCTCTAAATCTGTGGTTGGAGAATTCAGTTAATTTTTGATCAGGTCCGGTCAAGTGCATCAACGGCCGGAAATTATGATTCAATTATCGTCGAATGCAGCATTTCTCTAAATTAGAAAGTTCAGTTATAATTAGAAACTGGTGCATTTTGTTGTGCATGATTTTAGCAGTTCGCCTCAATTGAACTTTGTAATTCAATGTGTAGTCACTCTCACACCTACAATTTCTGCACTTGTATGATGACTTGTTGACGCTGATATGATCATGGAAACATTGATTCTCGTCCCAGGTATCGTTTCATCTACGTTCTTAATTATGGCTAAATTCACACATAGGCTTATAAATTGGCTCTCATTGAGGCATCATCTGCTTCACTAAGATGCTTCACCCTGTGGTATTGTGTCTCAATGACCTTTGTGAGTCACTGCTCTGCTCTCTTGCATCATTCTGAAGGCGCAGTCAGTAGTTACCCACGCATAGGTGGTGTCACAACGGTCTGAGAGTGATCAGTTTGTTGATTATCGCTGCTGCTGTCTGTCTGAAGTTCGACTAGTCGCAGTGGGGAGACGCGGCCATGTAGCGGGTCGCGGTGATTACATAATCACCTCATCGATTGGCCAGGGAAGGAATTTGAGAGGGGAAATTTCCTATTCCATATGATGATGCCATCTTCCGAGACATTTCGTCTAATACAAGCCCACTGCTTGGCTCGCTCAGTTTCAACAGAATGGCGGGTTTTTGTGAAGATGACAAGCGGAAAACTGAATTATTACAGAGACAGGCTCTTCACTGCAGAGATTGCTGACTTGTCTTAGCAGGAAGTGCGTGCGTGCGTGCGTGAGCAAAGAGGGAAAGAGAGCAGCTTTCTATGACATGTGTTTGTAACGGCAAGTCATAGTCATCTGAGAAAGTAGATAGTATAACTCACACTCGGTGTCAGGGCGAACTTCAAGAATTTCCAGTGGGTGGGCGTGGATGTTCTTTCAAAATCACATGCAACTCATTTCATTACTGTAATTGGTAGAGGAGGAATCGATTGATTGCAATTATTTAACGATATCAATCAATTTCTGGTCATGCATTTAATTTTTGGCAACTTCAGCAAAGAAGTGAGTGTATAAATGTATTAGACATGTTCTGTCGACCTGCTCAAGTCAATTGACGTCGATATGGTACATTATTCACGCTATCGAGTTATTAGAGTTAAAAGACCAGTGGAGAGCAAACAAGTTGGGACAGAGGGCCACAAGCTCGCAGGCCACCAAGTTTAAAAGGCAGAAATAGGTTCAAAATTCATTTACTGAGTAGGCCTACTTATGAGCGCAAATTGAAGGACTGCTGTACTATATTTGTGCATTGTGGCAGCACATGGCATAATTGCATCTGTAAATGTATGCTGCAGTATTGGATCCAACTAAGCTGTTGTCTGTTAAGTACTGTATTTTGCATTCTAAAATCTATGTGAATATGCCAAACTAATTGCGGTAGCTTCTTTGTGCTGTTAAATTGTGGTAATATGATCATACTGCCTTATTTCATCTGAAAATGACGGTCTATCTATCCGCCCACATGCCGGACAATATTTGTGTGATGGAAAACATCAGTAAAGCAATGTGTTTCTTGATGGCTATAATATTGAGGCCCTTTCGTCCTGCAGGCGCAGGTCATGATCACAATTGAAGCAATTTACGAGATCAGACTGTTGATATAGTTATTCACTCGAACACACATCACGAATGCACAATGCCATAGAAATGCGACGACAGGCAGCAAATGTAGATGCAGGCAATCACAATAGTCAATCGACACGCATATACGCCAGAACAAAGAAGTGCTCGATAAAGGAATGCACACATGTACAATGAATTAAATGGAATAATTATCGTTCATAAATAAGACGAAAAATGAGAAGAAAGAAAGGAGAAAATGATTAAAATAAAATTTAGAAAAAATAACATGGACGATACGTCGGCACTATCTTGTAAGTTCATAAGTCTATGTTAAGTCCCGATTTTTCCTTCCTTTTTATTAAATTTTATTCTTATCATTTTTCCTTCCTTTCTTCTCATTCGTTATGATCCAGTGTTCGCTTGCGTTTCACAATAACCAACTTTGGATAAATTATCAATAGGACGTTCTGAGTTGATTTATATGAGAAGAGATTACATTACATACAGTGCCGATCTCTGATATCATGGCTGGTCACTCAAGAATAAAATACATGTAATCTTGCAATGAATATGCCGATCTTCAACTGAAGATGGGATTGTTTCAGACTGCAACCAGTTTTAGAATTTGCCTATTATCTAAAGAATATTGATGTTCGAAAATCTCGAAATCTTGCACGAAAATGATCTGTCGATCGTTGATCTCAATGAGTGGACAAAAGTCATATTGCTGAATAGTAAACACATTGTGTTTGAGAAAGAAAAGGGACACTGAGCTACGTTAAGGCTCATAGAGCAGCAATTCGAACGATGTGACTTTCTAGCGCATCGCACACAGTCACGTCATCCAAGAAAAACGTTCGTCACGTAAGAGATCGATAAAATAGAGAATTTTCAACCTGCTCCATAGCCGGTTACGGGCGAATCTTTCTGCTGGAAATTTGCTCATTTGTTCATTCGCTACAACTTCGAGCGAATAATAACCGGTGAATTAGTACTTGGAAGTAGTAATAAAAATGAAATCGAAGAGGAAATCGTTGTGCTTGATTGCTACTTAGAAGATGTTGAAATGTGGATGTCACTTGTAAAAAAATTTCATGTAAACATATAGAATTATAGGGTCTACGGTTATATACAAACAAGAGTTTGTCTTGTGTTTTCATTTTCTTGCCCATCGAGCGAAAATTTCCAGTTTGAAATTCAGTAGTTACATAGGAACTCTTTAGCTTGTTTCCATGTCAAAGTACTACCCGTCTCCCTCCTCGGACGTAGTCCACGTCTCCCGTTTCCATATCCCGTAGTTCACGCTTTAATTTTCAGCAAAATTCAATTTCAACAGAAAATATCTGACAATAGTATCTATAAATTAACAGTACATGCAGATATCATGACAATGATTTTCCAAGATGTTGAACATTAACAACCTACTTCCTGTTTAAACGCACTGTGTGAGCCAAAGACTATGTAATATTCAAATACTGAAAACTCTCCTATCTCTGTATGTTTTAGCTTTTGGAAACAACTTATTTGTCCTCAACGAAGATATCGGATAATTTTAATACATTAGAAGATAGGAGCTACCATGGATATTCTTGTACTCATCACAGATATATACCGTTTCCAAATTTTCTACGAGTTTACAGTCTTTACATTTTCCACTGTCTTTGGTGTGAGCTAAATTCTGGCATAACAAAACACATGAATAGTTGCGCATAAAAATGTGCAAAATATTTGAAATAAAAAATTTGCCGGTGCCACCGCTGGCCCAGCATCATGCGTTAAAATGCCAGCAACCAGCAAGTACCTGCTGGCGCCAGCAAATTGACCATCCATGGAAGTCTGGTCTCGTAAATTGTTTCAATTGTGATCATGACCTGTGCCTGCAGGGACGAAATGGCCTCAATATTATAGCTATCAATAAACACACCGTTTTACTTGGGTTTTCCATCATACAAATGATGTCACATGCCCACGGCTTATTCCCATTGATACCGCACAATCCAAAATATCATAAAAACGATAGTTACATGCACCTAAGTATACATACGCTTACGTCATCCAAACATAAACGGCCTTCGAAGCCACGCATGGGCTCCTCCAACGATATTCGGGCGCTATAATGCCATTTTAGTACAAAATTGAGGCAGTATACAAGTAGGTAGTATACAAATCCAGATAGAATACTTGAAAGAAACATTGTCTTATAAAAATCACATCTTCATACGGTTGGATTCCATCATGCCTAGCCTACTTTATGTATTTCTAGGCGAATTGAAGCGCAGCTTATTACGTGGTGAAACATTCTCAACAAGGCATCGAATATCATGTGACTTCAGTAAATATACCATTTGCAGTTGGGTTCATCATTTTTCTCTGTATGTTTTGCGAAAATTCACCTATTGTTGTTCAGAGATATTGTAGCATCCCTTAGCAACAATGGGACAATTTTCGCAAAACCTACAGAGAAAAAAATTGTGACTTGTCACTCACGCAGTTGATGGCTTCACTTACATCCATACTGTGAAGATATTTATTGCGAACGGAGTATGGTTCATTGGAATGAAAATTTTTGTGTCATCATGTTGCTCAATGGATCATTAGTTAAGTGAATATAATTCATAACCGCCATTGACCTGTTTTTGTGATAATAAATTTAGAAAAGTAGGACTTTATGTCAATAAATGTATCAAGTGTACCAAATTTTCGTATGTCACTTTAACATGGGCTAGGGCAGCAAAGGATGCAGCGGTATGTATACAAAAATTATTGACAAATCCCACACTGAATTAGCACCTAAATATCAGAAATAAAAAAATACATTTCAATTTAGTGATTCTTGGAAGTTAAGTATTGAATCAACGTTTCACAAAGCTTCCAAACGATGGTTCACATAGTCGTATATTTCTTGATTACTACTCCACTTTAAATTAATACATAATAATTACATGTACTCACCATCAACATAAACCTTGCGACATCATAGGACCAGTTGAAGAAACCGACCGGCCAGCATTGCTAAAACCGGTCCTTTCGGCGACTCCTGCGGCGCGCAGGGGAACGCCGGTATCATTCGGGACTCCTGCCTGGTCTACAGCATATTTTAAGGCACAAACAGCCGATATACTTTTCATAACTGAATCATTTCACTGTTAACGGTTTCCTTGAGAAGTTGAGACTTGTTCATTCATTCGTGAATTTTAACCGACACTGTCAATCAAGTATATTGACTTCATAAAATATTTATCGCACTAGTAGAACCTTCACAATGTCTGTTATAAACTCAATAGATAAGGAAATATATTGAGAATCTCATGAAAATGGGTCAGACGTTCTTCTGTGTTGCAAGTGGAAATTAATATTTCTCGATCACAAAATGAAGGCAACATCTGACGAGATTATTTCTCTGCATTTCTTATGCAATGGAGCAATAATGTCAGATTCTCAGAGAATTGTGGAATTTGATGTTAAATAAATAATTGGAAGCTTCAATTCCGAGTGATAAATTACAATTACTCTAGCTCAATAAAAATGTTCGGATGAACTAGTTCAATACGATTATGATCCCATGGCATGTACAACTAATTGTCTGGAAGTGAAATATTCGGATTTAATATCCGTTATTGCTAAACCTTATGTCAATCTTATTCGTTGAATAAATAAAGTCAAACGACGTGAAGTATGGTAAAATCTAGTGGTGTGCAATCATCACGAACTCGACTCATTTGCTTTCTGTAAATGAATCCGAGCGCATAAAATCGGAGCATGTTAATACAACTGACTGCTCAGTTCAATGACGTATGTCGAACATGTTATCCAAACAAATTTATATCGTTTATTTTTATCAATTTATCGATGTCAATAGACAATGTCAATAATGGTTTGTAGTGAAAAGCTTTCGACTGCAAGTCTTAATCAATTCATACACCAACTATCTAAAAACAGGTCGAAGAAGAACAACACAATCAATGTCTTATCAAAATTTCTATTCATTTCTGATTTATCAAAAAATCTATTCAAAGTTGAATGACGGAGTCGGAAAAATAGCTTTGATAGCAACATTATTGACATGTATAAGTAGGTGACGTTCAAGATATCTAAGTTTCAGTCTTGCATTGCATTGATTTCAACAGTTGTTGACTGTTATCGTTTTAGTGATGAAGATAAGACAAAACAATGTCATTTGTTGCGGAGCCTTTCGCCGATTCTAGAGGCGCTCCACTGTTACTACAATTTCTTGAAGCGACAATGATCATTACGGCCTGTTTTATATGCCCAGAAGCAAACTGTATAACGCTCACTCTTATGTGGCAGTGATTTCAACTCCGCCTTTTCATTCACCTGAACTTTTTCCTTTATTGTACGCGTCCCAATGTGTTGCCCGACAGGAGTACACGAAAGGCCTCGCAACAAATGACATCGCATTGACTTCAGGTTTCTGGTAAAGGGAAAATCGCTTTCACATTTTACTGACCTTGTCTTTGATATTAATAAGGAAATTCTTTGTTCAATGGTGGATAGTATCTATCTATTGTTTTGTTGTCCTACCATGAATGCATGTTCATCTTCGCTACAATGTCTTCATATCTCATTGTTGGTCCTCAGGTGACGGAGGTCATGGATATCTCAAAGACTGGATGTGGTGGAGTGGCCTCATCTTGATGGCATCTGGAGAGGGCGCGAACTTTGCTGCTTATGCATTCGCCCCGGCCACTTTAGTGACACCTCTCGGCACTCTCAGTGTCTTAGTGACGGCAGTTCTCTCCTCTCGCTGTCTTGGTGAAAGCCTGAACCTTCTCGGCAAAGTTGGCTGCCTGTTGTCCATCACCGGGTCTGTAATGATCGTCTTGCATTCTCCCAAAGAACAGGAAATACAGTCCCTTGATGAATTGGCAGTCAAGCTTCAGGACCCAGGTGAGAAGTGGTGTTGAGTTGATGCGATTGAAGTGTTGTAGTTCCTGTAGCTGCTTGAAAACTGTCTATTGAATGAACTGAGATCGTCACGGTTGACTTCATTTTATTGAACCATTGTTTGATTGCCTCTCAATCGTGTCAGTGATGCTTATGGGTCGCAATACCTTCTGGGAAGGTCTTATTACCTCCATCCGCGAGTGAAGTGATATTGCAAGTGAATCTTCTCGGTTAATAGTCCGGGAGCTAGCGTGAAGTTGTGCAGGGAACGAGGTAGTGCATAAAACTTTCACATAGCATAGTACACCTCTAACCTACTGCAAAACTTCGCGTCTGCCGGATCAGATCATTTGCTTTCAGAAATAGAGAGGATAACACAATCCTATGTATTTCCAGTGGTAAAATTGTGACATTTAAGGTGTTGACTCCATTTTTTCGAATTTTTGCTCATAAAAGTTACACAAATTGGTATTTTGTTGAACTGGTTATTATAGAAATCATCTACAGATCATGATCTTTCAAATGAGTTATCATTCAGTGACAGAGGATGAAGTAAAGTGTACAAACAGACACTTTTCGTTAAAGTATATCAACAATTTTCCTGAAATTTCGATGTTAAAATTTGCAGTTACACCAGTAGATATCATTACTTCAAATCTTCGCGTCCGTCTCTCTATAGTACTCTCTATTGCTATTATTTTGAGATAGTAAAACTTAGGTGCGAGTAGTCTTATCAGCAATTTCCTCTATTTTGTAAAAAAACAGGTCATTCCCTATCATGTGCATGCGCTTTTAGCATACTTCTGATCGGCAATGTATGTGGGAATGTGGTTGAATGTGGATAAAGTTGCTCAAATTGTTTGTGTTTGCCGACATTAAGAGGCTCGCCAAATCTAAATGCGTTTAGCTATATAGACCGGGGTGCATGAAAATGAAAGGAAATGACCTGAAGACATTCCATGCCAAAAATTATAACCCTGGGATTAGTACTTTTCGTTTAATCATAGAAAACATACAAAATTTCAATATATAACATACAAAAAACTGCAATCTGCGTCCCATTGGATTTACATGTGTTTTTCTTTGATACTGTGTGTCAAGAAGGGGAACTCACTAGAACTCGGCAGACGTGCAGATTCGTAGTAGGCATATGATGTACATCATTCTGTGAAAGTCTCATTTTCGGCCTCGTTCCATGCAGAAACTCGTTCTGGCTGCCGGACTATGCGCACTATGAGGTGTACATCATTCTGTGAAAGTGTCATTGTCGGCCTCGCTCCCTGCAGAAACTCGTGCTGGCTGCCGGACTATGAGGTGCACATCATTCTATGAAAGTCTCGTTGTCGGCCTCGTTCCCTGCAGAAACTCGTGCTGGCTGCCGGACTATGAGGTGTACATCACTCTGTGAAAGTCTCATCGTCGGCCTCGTTCCCTGCAGAAACTCGTGCTGGCTGCCGGACTGTGAGGTGCACATCATTCTATGAAAGTCTCATTGTCGGCCTCGTTCCCTGCAGAAACTCGTGCTGGCTGACGGACTATGAGGTGTACATCATTCTGTGAAAGTCTCGTTGTCGGCCTCGTTCCCTGCAGAAACTCGTGCTGGCTGCCGGACTATGAGGTGTACATCACTCTGTGAAAGTCTCATTGTCGGCCTCGTTCCCTGCAGAAACTCGCTCTGGCTGCCGGACTATGAGGTGCACATCATTCTGTGAAAGTCTCGTTGTCGGCCTCGTTCCCTGCAGAAACTCGTGCTGGCTGCCGGACTATGAGGTGCACATCATTCTATGAAAGTCTCGTTGTCGGCCTCGTTCCCTGCAGAAACTCGTGCTGGCTGCCGGACTATGAGGTGTACATCATTCTGTGAAATACTCATTTTCGGCCTCGTTCCCTGCACAAACTCGTGCTGGCTGCCCGACTATGAGGTGTACAGCATTCTGTGAAAGTCTCAATTTCGGCCTCGTTCCCTGCACAAACTCGTGCTGGCTGCCGGACTATGAGGTGCACATCATTCTGTGAAAGTCTCATTGTCGTCCTCGTTCCCTGCAGAAACTCGTGCTGGCTGCCCGACTATGAGGTGTACATCATTCTGTGAAAGTCTCATTGTCGGCCTCGTTCCCTGCAGAAACTCGTGCTGGCTGCCCGACTATGAGGTGTACATCATTCTGTGAAAGTCTCATTGTCGGCCTCGTTCCCTGCAGAAACTCGTGCTGGCTGCCCGACTATGAGGTGTACATCATTCTGTGAAAGTCTCATTGTCGGCCTCGTTCCCTGCAGAAACTCGTGTTGGCTGCCGGACTATGAGGTGTACATCATTCTGTGAAAGTCTCATTGTCGGCCTCGTTCCCTGCACAAACTCGTGTTGGCTGCCGGACTATGAGGTGTACATCATTCTGTGAAAGTCTCATTGTCGGCCTCGTTCCCTGCAGAAACTCGTGCTGGCTGCCGGACTATGAGGTGTACATCATTATGTGAAAGTCTCATTCTCGGCCTCGTTTACTGCAGAAACTCGTGCTGGCTGCCGGACTATGAGGTGTACATCATTCTGTGAAAGTCTCATTGTCGGCCTCGTTCCCTGCAGAAACTCGTGCTGGCTGCCAGACTATGAGGTGTACATCATTCTGTGAAAGTCTCATTGTCGGCCTCGGACCCTGCAGAAACTCGTGTTGACTGCCGGACTATGAGGTGTACGTCATTCTGTGAAAGTCTCATTTTCGGTCTCGTTCCCTGCAGAAACTCGTGCTGGCTGCCGGATGATGAGGTGTACATCATTCTGTGAAAGTCTCATTGTCGGCCTCGTTCCCTGCACAAACTCGTACTGACTGCCGGACTATGAGGTGTACATCATTCTGTGAAAGTCTCATTGTCGGCCTCGTTTACTGCAGAAACTCGTGCTGGCTGCCGGACTATGAGGTTTACATCATTCTGTGAAAGTCTCATTGTCGGCCTCGTTTACTGCAGAAACTCGTGCTGGCTGCCAGACTATGAGGTGTACATCATTCTGTGAAAGTCTCATTGTCGGCCTCGCTCCCTGCAGAAACTCGTGTTGACTGCCGGACTATGAGGTGTACATCATTCTGTGAAAGTCTCATTGTCGGCCTCGCTCCCTGCAGAAACTCGTGTTGACTGCCGGACTATGAGGTGTACATCATTCTGTGAAAGTCTCATTGTCGGCCTCGTTCCCTGCACAAACTCGTACTGACTGCCGGACTATATATGATGGCGGTTAACAGAAGGTGATTGTTCATCATCCCAGACAACACTGTTGTACACTCCTTGTATATTGTAATGCCTGTAAAATAAAAAGTTAAAACTATTTACAATCCCCGACCGGTTTCGAGCTTCCACATTTACATTGTGTTGATAACAGACTGATGATCAGAATGCCGTCAGCTGCATGTTGGAGCACTTGTCTCATATTAAGTTTGTGATTAATATCGAAGCTTATGAATTCAAGAAAGTAACCCAGAAATTCGTCTATATTCTTGGGTCATCGCAGTTAGTGCTCAGAGTTGCTGTCCAACGGTTGGAAATCAGAAAATTTGATTAGAACATCGAGTACAGACTTCAACTGAGGATTCTATTTACATTGAACATCTCTCCGTCTCCAAATGATGGCAAATGCTCGGCCCTCAGTTCCTCTTTACATCGGTGATTCAGAGCTGCTGCAGTTGACTACTGTCTCAGTCAACCTCCTTGATCTCTTGAGTAGTACCGTTGTTCACGATTGCCGCGTTCTGCTGTCTCTCCTCTTGATTTGAATCATTCTTTCTCTTCATGAATGCATTGTGAGAGAAATGGATGTTTATAAAAGTAATTTCTACACTGAATTTCAACTGCAATCTGCCGTTGCTCATCGCAAATCCATGAACAAAAGAGATGATAATTGTGAGCATCAGCACAAAGATGAAAGGTGACGCTGTGTGTTGTCGTCAGGAGAATGATGGGAAAGTACAGGAGGGGACGTTGCACGACTCTTCCTCGCAGGCTTCACATGGCATCAAGATGATCTTGTTGTGAACACCAGGCACGTTGCTCGATCAAAGACAACAAGGGGCGTTGCCGACAAACTGGGAGGAGTCATCCTGGGTAATGTTTGCAAGACAACATGATTGTCTGAGGAAGTCTGACGGAAATACATGTACATTCTGAGCAGACATGCGATGAGGAAAGTTCGGAAAAGGGAAAGCCAATATCTAATGAAAGTTGATTGACCAGAGAGACCCAAGGGTAGATCAAATGTCCACTAGGAAACAAGAGAGGAAATTAAGTGACTCTCACATCAACCATCCCTTCATCTAATGAAACTGTCCCCTCACATGGCCATCAAGCAATCATTTAAGTCTCAATCAAGACATCTCCCAGGATAATACTGATGGATGCGACCACGAGGTTGTGGTGGCAACGAGAGGGCTGACCTACACCACCACTGCAGGCATTTACCACGTTATGGTGGCAACGAGATGGCTGACCTACACCACCACTGCAGGCATTGACCACGTTATGGTGGCAACGAGAGCTGACCTACACCACCACTGCAGGTTTTGACCACGAGGTTGTGGTGGCAACGAGAGGGCTGACCTACACCACCACTGCAGGTATTGACCACGAGGTTGTGGTGGCAACGAGAGGGCTGACCTACACCACCACTGCAGGTATTGACCACGAGGTTGTGGTGGCAACGAGAGGGCTGACCTACACCACCACTGCAGGTATTGACCACGAGGTTGTGGTGGCAACGAGAGGGCTGACCTACACCACCACTGCAGGTATTGACCACGAGGTTGTGGTGGCAACGAGAGAGCTGACCTACACCACCACTGCAGGCATTTACCACGTTATGGTGGCAACGAGAGCTGACCTACACCACCACTGCAGGCATTGACCACGAGGTTGTGGTGGCAACGAGATGGCTGACCTACACCACCACTGCAGGTATTGACCACGAGGTTGTGGTGGCAACGAGAGGGCTGACCTACACCACCACTGCAGGTATTGACCACGAGGTTGTGGTGGCAACGAGAAGGCTGACCTACACCGCCACTGCAGGTATTGACCACGAGGTTGTGGTGGCAACGAGAGAGCTGACCTACACCACCACTGCAGGTATTTACCACGAGGTTGTGGTGGCAACGAGAGGGCTGACCTACACCACCACTGCAGGTATTGACCACGAGATTGTGGTGGCAACGAGAGAGCTGACCTACACCACCACTGCAGGTATTGACCACGAGGTTGTGGTGGCAACGAGAAGGATGACCTACACCACCACTGCAGGCATTGACCACGAGGTTTTGGTGGCAACGAGAGGGCGGGCCTACACCACCACTGCATGTATTGACCACGAGGTTGTGGTGGCAACGAGAGAGCTGACCTACACCACCACTGCAGGCATTGACCACGAGGTTGTGGTGGCAACGAGAGGGCTGACCTACACCACCACTGCAGGCATTGACCACGATGTTATGGTGGCAACGAGAGCTGACCTACACCACCACTGCAGGTATTGACCACGAGGTTGTGGTGGCAACGAGAGAGCTGACCTACACCACCACTGCAGGCATTGACCACGAGGTTGTGGTGGCAACGAGAGGGCTGACCTACACCACCACTGCATGTATTGACCACGAGGTTGTGGTGGCAACGAGAGCTGACCTACACCACCACTGCAGGTATTGACCATGAGGTTGTGGTGGCAACGAGAGGGCTGACCTACACCACCACTGCAGGCATTGACCACGAGGTTGTGGTGGCAACGAGAGCGCTGACCTACACACCACTGCAGGTATTGACCACGAGGTTGTGGTGGTAACGAGAAGGCTGACCTACACCCACCAACTGCAGGTATTGACCACGAGGTTGTGGTGGCAACGAGAAGCTGACCTACACCATCACTTCAGGTATTGACCACGAGGTTGTGGTGGCAACGAGAGGGCTTGACCTACACCATCCACTGCAGGTATTGACCACGAGGTTTGTGGTGGCAACGAGAGCTGACCTACACCACCACTGCAGGTAATTGACCACCGAGGTTGTGGTGGCAACGAGAGGGCTGACCTACAATCCACCACTGCAGGTATTTACCACGAGGTTGTGGTGGCAACGAGAGCTGACCTACACCACTCACTGCAGGTTTTGACCACGAGTTTGTGGTGGCAACGAGAGGGCTGACCTACACCAATACACTGCAAGGTATTGACCACGAGGTGTGTGGTGGCAACGAGAGCTGACCTACACCACCACTGCAGGCATTGACCACGAGGTTAGGTGGTGGCAACGAGAGGGCTGACCTACACCACCACTGCAGGTATTGACCACGAGGTTTTGGTGGCAACGAGAGGGCTGACCTACACCACCACTGCAGGTATTGACCAGGAGGTTGTGGTGGCAACGAGATGGCTGACCTACACCACCACTGGCAGGTATAATGACCACGAGGTTGTGGTGGCAACGAGATGGCTGACCTACCACCACCACTGCAGGTATTGACCATAGAGGTTTGTGGTGGCAAACGAGAGGGCCTGACCTACACCACCACTGCAGGCATTGACCACGAGTGGTTGTGGTGGCAACGAGAGCTGACCTACACCACCACAGCATGTATTGACCATGAGGTTGTGGTAGGCAACGAGAGGGCTGACCTACACCACCACTGCAGGTGATTTGACCAACGAAGATTGTGGTGGCAACGAGAGTGGACTGACCTACACCCACCACTGCAGGTATTGACCACGACGGTTTGTGTTGGTGGCAAACCGTTGAGAGCTGACCTACACCACCACTGCAGGTATAGACCACGAGGTTGTGGTGGCAACGAGAGTCTGACTACACCACCACTGCAGGTATTGACCACGTGGTTGTGGTGGCAACGAGAGTGCTGACCTACACCACCACTGCCGGTATTGACCACGAGGTTGTGTGTGATTGGTGGCAACGAGAGAGCTGACCTACACCACCACTTGCAGGTATTGACACGAGATTGTGGTGGCAACGAGAGAGCTGACCTACACCACACCACTGCAGGTATTGACCACGAGGTTTGTGGTGGCAACGAGAGGGCTGACCTATACCACCACTGCATGTATTGACACACGAGGTTGTGGTGGCAAACGAGAGAGCTGACCTACACCACCACTGCAGGTATTGACCACGAGGTTGTGGTGGCAAACGAGGATGGCTGGACCTACACCACCACTGCAGGTATTGGACCCCAAAAAAAAAACAACGATTATGGTTGGCAACGAGAGGGCTGACCTACACCACCACTGCAGGTATTGACCAGGAGGTTGTGGTGGCAACGAGAGCTGACCTACACCACCACTGCAGGTATTGACCACGTTATGGTGGCAACGAGAGGGCTGACCTACACCACCACTGCAGGTATTGACCACGTTATGGTGGCAACGAGAGGGACTTGACATTACCACCACCAACTGCAGGTATTGACCACGGAGGGCTCTTGGGTGGCAACCGAGATGGCTTGACACACACCACCACTGCAGGTATTGACCACGTTTTGGTGGCAACGAGGGGAGGGCTGACCTACACCACCCCACTGCAGGTATTGACCACGGGGTTGTGGGTGTGGCAAACGAGGAAGGTTTGACCTACACCAACCATCTGCACTAGCATTACCACGTATGGTTGGCAACGAGATGGCTGACCTACACCACCACTGCAGGTTTTGACCACGAGATTGTGGTGGCAACGAGAGGGGCTGACCTACACCACCACTGCAGTATTGACCACGAGGTTGTGGTGGCAACGAGAGGGGCTGACCTACACCACCACTGCAGGTATTGACCACGAGGTTGTGGTGGCAACCGAGAGGGCTGACCTACACCACCACTGCAGTATTGACCACGATAATTGTGGTGGCAAAACAGAGAGGGCTCTGACCTACAACCACCACTTGCAGGTTTTGACCACGAGGTTGTGGTGGCAACGAGAGAGCTGACCTACACCACCACTGCAGGCATTGACCACGAGGTTGTGATGGCAACGATGGAGGGCTGACCTACACCACCACTGCAAGGTTTTGACCACGAGGTTGTGGTGGCAACGAGAGAGAGAGTCTACCTACACCACCACTCGCAGGTATTGACCACGAAGGTTGTTGGTGGCAACGAGAGGGCTGGACCTAGCACCACCACTGCAGGCATTGACCACGAGGTTGTTGGTGGCAACGAGAGGCTGACCTACACCACCAATGCAGGTATTGACCACGGGGTTGTGGTGTCAACGAGAGGGATGACCTACACCACCACTGCAGGTATTGACCACGAGATTGTGGTGCAACGAGAGAGCTGACCTACACCACCACTGCAGGTATTGACCACGAGGTTATGGTGGCAACGAGAGCTGACCTACACCACCACTGCAGGTATTGACCACGAGGTTGTGGTGGCAACGAGAGCTGACCTACACCACCACTGCAGGTATTGACCACGAGGTTGTGGTGGCAACGAGAGGGCTGACCTACACCACCACTGCAGGTATTGACCACGAGGTTGTGGTGGCAACGAGAGGGCTGACCTACACCACCACTGCAGGTATTGACCATGAGGTTGTGGTGGCAACGAGAGAGCTGACCTACACCACCACTGCAGGTATTGACCACAAGGTTGTGGTGGCAACGAGAAGGCTGACCTACACCACCACTGCAGGCATTGACCAGGAGGTTGTGGTGGCAACGAGAGAGCTGACCTACACCACCACTGCAGGTATTGACCACGAGGTTGTGGTGGCAACGAGAGAGCTGACCTACACCACCACTGCAGGTATTGACCACGAGGTTGTGGTGGCAACGAGAGAGCTGACCTACACCACCACTGCAGGTATTGACCACGAGGTTGTGGTGGCAACGAGAGAGCTGACCTACACCACCAATGCAGGTATTGACCAGGAGGTTGTGGTGACAACGAGAGAGCTGACCTACACCACCACTGCAGGTATTGACCACGAGGTTGTGGTGGCAACGAGAGAGCTGACCTACACCACCACTGCAGGTATTGACCAGGAGGTTGTGGTGACAACGAGAGAGCTGACCTGCACCACCACTGCAGGTATTGACCACGAGGTTGTGGTGGCAACGAGAGAGCTGACCTACACCACCACTGCAGGTATTGACCACGAGGTTGTGGTGGCAACGAGAGGGCTGACCTACACCACCACTGCAGGTATTGACCACGAGGTTGTGGTGGCAACGAGAGGGCTGACCTACACCATCACTGCAGGTATCGCACACACAGAATTAGATTCATCTGGGCGCGCTTCGGTTTCCTAGAAAGGAAGACTTGTATGTAACCTTAATATTGAAATGGCACATCACAATTAGACAACTTGCTCCTTCTCGAATGGATAATTCGTGTATCGCTTGCTATTGGAAATGGCAAACAATAAGCTGTCAGCAGAGGACACCAGAGCCAGTGAGAGATGCGTGCGTGCTGTGCTATCGCTTCGCACACACCAAAACACACATCGATGTCTGGCTCCGATTCAATGTATGCACTATACAGTGAGCAATGCCGAGGAGAGGATGTGAAATCATCAAGTGAACTAATTTTCGTACGCCTGCTACTTTCTTTAATAATGATCGGAAGGGCCAACATTATGGAGAAAACTTGTGCGCAATGATCTGAATTCTTCAAATCTGAAGGAATTTTGGCAATCGAAGCACTTTGCTGGAATTCACATTAATCCGCAAGCGACGCAAGACTTTTTTCCTATCTCTGTAAGGTATTAGGAATTCCTTTTTGCCCACTTAACACCAGAAGGACCGTCATTTTTGACCGCTGCTAAACTACGAAGTGTTATAGCTTCTATGAAATTCGATAATCCGACTTAGTTTGTCTTGACTTTTCTTGAATATGTAGTGGCTTCATATTAGTCGGATCACAATTTGATTGGACCTATTACTTTCTTTGTTTTATGTATGTCTACCTACAAGGACCGGACCGGCCAAAAATGACCGCTCTTTAATATCGTTTAGAACTTTTGTACTTTGAATTCAATTTTCGAATAGAAATTGGAATAAGCGTGTAGTCTCAAACCAGATTGCTGCATTGTCAAAAGTGAGTGAAATGTATCGCATGAGTGATGATTTTCACATGGAAAGGTCTACCATGGACTACGTATAATTTATTATGCTTATGACTTCTATTTTGTTACAACTGAACCATGGCCATTCATTTGCAAAAATCCCTCATATTCACAATTTCATGAAAATTCGATATGCATCATAAACACGCACTGAATATCATTTCTTGCTTCAATTTTGCACAAATTCCTTTCGTATATCAACATTCAACATTGATTGATGTCTTCAAACAAGCAACCAAGAACCATTGAGAGGAGATGATGAATAAGGTCATGGAATTCAGTCAGTGACTGTGTAGATATCACGACTGTTTCATTAGCAACCGTATGGCTAAAAGTGCTTGAAGCAATGAGTGGTCAAGAAGGCTCATTGCTAATCAGATACTGACTGAGTTGCAAAGAATCAATTGGAATGATTCTATCGACGACGAAGACATGCAAAATAGTGACTAGTATGCGGACTACTCTGACCGTGACAGTACAAGTGATCACGAAACAATTGAACTTCTGTAGCATCACGTTCAAGGACTGAATATTTGTCTTGTGATTTCGAACATGAACAAGTGCCTGCAGGGAAAAGCTTTCGACAATGTTCGGATCCAGCGTCGTGCGTTTATCAAGAATTTGATTAGCATCCAAAAAGGATTCTTGAAACAATTACATGTTGCAACACTGCAGAATGTGGAGTTGTTGTTTTTGACTAGATTTCGAGATACCATTCACGCAAAGCTGGTAGTCGGTGTTTGCCAATGGCGCTGTTTTTCAACCTCATTGATATGGCGGGAATAAAATCATCGATACTATTTCGAATGACAGCTACATTCGATTGATCACAGCGACAGCATATACGGCTTGTATTTCAAGACAATGTGCAGACAGAGACAAAGCAGAAATGGGCCTGCCGTAAACGCACTGCAGTCGATTCAAGAATTGCGAGAATGTTGGCCTTGGTGGAGAAAATGACAGTATGGCTATTCAAATAAATCTGTAACATAATGCGGAGTGTGCAAAAAGAGGCAGTTGCTACATGTCTAATTGCTACTGAAGTGAAGTAGTTTTATTGTTCCATTTTTTAGCCAATTCTTTACAAGTCGATTGGATGTTCAAAAGAGACTTTTCATGTAAACTAGCTAACTTCTGTGGTAGTCCACTTTGATGGAATCTTTCCAATCATCAAACTATCATTATTTCTTCAATTTCTTGTAATCACATCATCAGATTTCATACATGGCATGTACATGTCATACTATGCAACACAGGCTCAGATGTGATATTATGTCATCGGACATAATTTGTAATGACAAAAATAATAGCTGATATAATTATGTATGTGACTATTTATATTGGAATGGATGAAAATAGTTTAATTAACTACTTAATATATGCTGGTCAATTTTGACCGCTTTGGTCCTTTTAGGTAGTGAAATTTCTTGGTCCTTCCAGTGTTAATAGGTTCCTCGATGTGCCGTTGATTTCGTATTAATCACACTTCTACCAAACCGAAGCAGATAAACAAAATATTTAATTCTGTGATTGACCATGAGGTTTTGGTGGCAACGAGAGAGAGCTGACCTACACCACCACTGCAGGCATTGACCACGATGTTGTGATGGCAACGAGAGGGCTGACCTACACCACCACTGCAGGCATTGACCACGAGGTTATGGTGGCAACGAGAGAGCTGACCTACACCACCACTGCAGGTATTGACCACGAGGTTGTGATGGCAACGAGAGGGCTGACCTACACCACCACTGCATGTATTGACCACGAGGTTGTGGTGGCAACGAGAGGGCTGACCTACACCACCACTGCAGGTATTGACCACGAGGTTGTGGTGGCAACGAGAGAGCTGACCTACACCACCACTGCATGTATTGACCACGAGGTTGTGGTGGCAACGAGAGAGCTGACCTACACCACCACTGCATGTATTGACCACGAGGTTGTGGTGGCAACGAGAGGGTGACCTACACCACCACTGCAGGCATTGACCACGAGGTTGTGGTGGCAACGAGAAGGCTCACCTACACCACCACTGCAGGCATTGACCACGAGGTTGTGGTGGCAACGAGAGAGCTGACCTACACCACCACTGCATGTATTGACCACGAGGTTGTGGTGGCAACGAGAGAGCTGACCTACACCACCACTGCATGTATTGACCACGAGGTTGTGGTGGCAACGAGAGGGTGACCTACACCACCACTGCAGGCATTGACCACGAGGTTGTGGTGGCAACGAGAAGGCTCACCTACACCACCACTGCAGGCATTGACCACGAGGTTGTGGTGGCAACGAGAGAGCTGACCTACACCACCACTGCAGGTATTGACCACGAGGTTGTGGTGGCAACGAGAGAGCTGACCTACACCACCACTGCAGGTATTGACCACGAGGTTGTGGTGGCAACGAGAAGGCTGACCTACACCACCACTGCAGGCATTGACCACGAGGTTGTGGTGGCAACGAGAGAGCTGACCTACACCACCACTGCAGGTATTGACCACGAGGTTGTGGTGGCAACGAGAGCTGACCTACACCACCACTGCAGGTATTGACCACGAGGTTGTGGTGGCAACGAGAGGGCTGACCTACACCACCACTGCAGGTATTGACCACGAGGTTGTGGTGGCAACGAGAGGGCTGACCTACACCACCACTGCAGGTATTGACCACGAGGTTGTGGTGGCAACGAGATGGCTGACCTACACCACCACTGCAGGTATTGACCACGAGGTTGTGGTGGCAACGAGAGGGCTGACCTACACCACCACTGCAGGTATTGACCACGAGGTTGTGGTGGCAACGAGAGGGCTGACCTACACCACCACTGCAGGTATTGACCACGAGGTTGTGGTGGCAACGAGATGGCTGACCTACACCACCACTGCAGGTATTGACCACGAGGTTGTGGTGGCAACGAGATGGCTGACCTACACCACCACTGCATGTATTGACCACGAGGTTGTGGTGGCAACGAGAGAGCTGACCTACACCACCACTGCAGGTATTGACCACGAGGTTGTGGTGGCAACGAGAGGGCTGACCTACACCACCACTGCAGGTATTGACCACGAGGTTGTGGTGGCAACGAGAGGGCTGACCTACACCACCACTGCAGGTATTGACCACGAGGTTGTGGTGGCAACGAGAGGGCTGACCTACACCACCACTGCATGTATTGACCACGAGGTTGTGGTGGCAACGAGAGGGCTGACCTACACCACCACTGCATGTATTGACCACGAGGTTGTGGTGGCAACGAGAGAGCTGACCTACACCACCACTGCAGGTATTGACCACGAGATTGTGGTGGCAACGAGAGGGCTGACCTACACCACCACTGCAGGTATTGACCACGTTATGGTGGCAACGAGAGGGCTGACCTACACCACCACTGCAGGCATTGACCACGAGGTTGTGGAGGACAAGCTACAAGCAGCACTGAGCGAAGCAGCGCCGAGGACCGCCACAGGATGCACCCGCGACGCAGAAGCGCACACAAAACAGGTCAAAACAAATCATCTCACAGACACAATCCGCTATCTTCAACAGTGCACTAGGAAGTGTCCTCACCAACATGACAACAAAACTGCTTTAACAGGCGGACATTCACCACCAACAAACCACCCTTCTTTGGAAGAATTTCTTTAAAAAGGCCTCCTTAGCATATGCGCGCACACAACTTCCACACGATGGGAACTGTGGGTCGCCCCCGTCAGGTGTGCCGTGTGTCGAACTCTTTCTCCGCTGGGAGCCCACGATTGGCCCACCCGACACCTGACAGCTGCGAGGGACTGACTGACACCGCTTCAGCTATTTAAGATCCAGATACTATTATGAAGCGGTGACTGCACGCATTAGAAGTCAATGAAAGAATTCGGCTGTTTGTTGCCGGTTCGTGTGAATAAACTGAGACTTAGAGGCTATGTCTACAAGGCATGTGTGAGAAGCGTGCTATTGTATGCTTCGGCGACATTGACCATCAAAGCAGAAGACATAACTCTGAAACCTCTGCTGATCTATGACACGAAACTTGAATAGCTTCAACTGCGGATGAAATTAGTGGTGTTAGTTGAAGAATGCAAATTCAATAACCCTTTGAAGATGAAATGCAAGAGAACATTTTCATCAGTGTTTTACATAAGGAAACTTGCTTTGACATGTTGATTCACCTTTTCATTGACTTTTCGACACTTTTACATTTTGTTTTTAGTTGAGCAGCCACTTTCATGAATTGACAGCCTCAAAAGATGTCTTGATAAATGAAAAGAGCACCGGGTGTCGGTAGTATGCCATTGATGGCTATTATATAGTCTTTTTACGTCATATTGCTTATATTTAGCGGCATCTTGGCAGCCAAAGAGATCTTACCAAACCTGTGATATGTCGCCCATTGCAATTTTGTGATTTTCGAGCGTCCCAGTGCCCTGCATAGACTAGCAAGATGTCTATTCGCTGTTTCACTTTATTGTTTTGAAAATGATGGATGCAATATCACAGTGTAAAACCATCAATGAAGTTGTGCAAGTACGGCTTTGTTGTTAAGACGTTCAGCTCTTAATCTTCATCGACTAATGATTTCTCGGACGCCAAGTCAGCAATCTGATCGACGAAAGAATGAAACTTTGAAGACATTAATGCGACAGAGGTATCACATGAAGCCATAGAAATTAACTCAATCTGCATTTGGATCACTGACCACTGCGCTGATGAGATCGCATCAAACTTCCTTCATTACCACGTTTTAAAGTCTCGTGCTGAAAATGTTAACGGCAAATAAGATATGAAGTTATGAAGTTTATTGACGCAGATAAAGGTGTTTGGAATTGCTAACAATACGACATAGTGACGTTAGCACTGGAGATCTTTGAATTTTTGCACTTGCTGTTCAAGTTTTTGATAGAAAACTGTTGATGCTGTATTTAGGGATTAACCAGTCATGATTTTGTAGCGGTACCCGTGCCCGTGATCTGTGTGAATACTTGGCACGGCCCGTGACCGCGTACTTGTTTCAACACTAGACCCGATCTGCATCCACTTTCTGCCAACCATATAAGCGGATAGTTCATGACTATAAACCCGGTGCTTGGCTGCTCGTTATCAGTTTTTGACTAACGCTCATTAAATTTTGACTGACCGAATGAAACTCCCTTTCATCATCAATTTGCGTCATGGCCTTCCTGATAAACATCACATAACGATCTAATTAGAGATCGATTTTTAAATACTTTATCCTCTCACAGGTTTTAAGTTGGATTCGTCTAAATTTTATCTTGCAAACAATTTATAATGAAAAGGAACAGATAAACACTATCTTAACATGTAGATTACTACAATCTGCTATGCATTGAATGATAAATGTAGTTAATCCACACGTGCCCGTGTCCGGTTGATCCTTAGCTGTACTGTGGGTCTATTCACTCATGGTCGTATGGTTGTCGAGTTGAAAAATGAAGGTTTAACGTCACTACTCCCCCGTACCGGGGGCTTGGACGGTTAGTTGACTCAGACTTTAATCTGGAGCGTTGAGATCATTTACTCCGGATGCCCTTCCTGACGACTTCCAATGACACTTTCGGGGCTCGACCTCTGGACCGGAAGATCGCTAGGCCAAGCACTTAACCACTGTGCCACGGAGACGGCAGTGGTTTATAGGTGAATACAACTCTGTTAGGGGCAAGCATCTTCTATTCTGTTTTCTATTCATCAACTGTATGACTAGAAGAAGACCGTGAAAATGGAAATTAAGAATGAATTTGAAACAATAGACAGTTTTCATCCAATATTGAGTACAGCAGAAGTGAATAGGAATTCAATTCATAAATGTATTTGTCCTCAACTATCGGAGATTTTCTCCGACGATAAATTTCTTTTTCTTTATGTCTCCCACTTGGTTGTTAATTGGCGCCACCTGCGATGGAGGGAATCGATAAAGAAATTGAAGAGAAATTTACATGTGGAGAAATCGTTGACATTAGTAACGCATAGAATGAGATTACAACTGCTCCTATAGACACGATTTCATTAATTCCTTGTCCAATGCTATCTGCAAGGACAAAGTACTTATGTACTTATGAGCTCGATCTACAATATGAAGCGCAACAAAACTGAAACGAAGGATAATGAAAGTTTGTAAGATGTGACGTGATATCTCAGCCCTGTATCTTAAAGAGTTACAAGTCCATGAAGTCTCTACAAAAATCCTGTCATGTAGGATTCAACCAAAGTTAACAGACATTGGTTCTAGTTTCAAATTCTATGTATTTCAGAAACATTCACTGATGAAGTGTTGATAATTTTTCGGTCTTTAGCTTTGCCCAATCATTTACATGTACTCTTTAAACGGCGCTTGAAAGTCTACGACTTCAGCTGAAACGTGCTCTTAGTACATGACACTTACTCAATCCATTTAGCGTCGATTGCTCCAACTTAGTCCCACGATTTCTCCTTATGGCTCCTCGTCACTCCTCTCGATGAAGGGCATCGTTGGGGACAAGTTCGAGTTGTCGACATTGCTTCTCCATCGCTTCTGGGGTCGGCCGGCTGGTCTTCGCCGTGCCACGTCCTTGGATTGCACTCGCCAACAGTTGCCATTCATTCTGGTGACATGCCCGAACCAACGCAGACGCCTTCTCCGTTCGACGTCGCCAATTTCCACTGACCCGAACCTTCTCACTTCTTCATTTGAGATCCGATCTTGAGGAGAGACACCACACATCCAACGCGCCATTCTCATGTCGTTGACTTCAAGTCGTCTTAGTGATTCCTTCGTCATGGCCCACGTTTCGCTGCCGTACAACATACAGTTTCTGACAACAAAATGTTTTCTTAATCTAAACGAGACTTTCACAGAATAATGTTCACCGGATGCCTATTACGACTCTGTGCATCTGCCGAGTTCTAGTGAGTTCCTCTTCTTGTCAGACAGGATCAAAGAAAAACACATGCAAATCCAATGAGACGCAGATTGCAGTTTTTGACTAAAATGAAATTTTCTTTGTTTTCTCTTATCAACTGAAGTATAGAGCTATAATTTTTGACATGAAATGTCTTCAGGTCATTTCCTATCGTGCTACGAATTTTTACCTATGAAGCTACACACTCGCAGATTTGGCAAACCTCCTGTCGGCAAACACCAACATGTTGGCCAGCTTTATCCACAATGAACCACATTTTCGCATACATTGCCGATCAGAAGCATGATAATCATATGAACATGATAGGAAATAATCTGAAGACATTCCAGGTCAAAAATTGTGGCTCTGAGACTTAATACTTTTCAGTTGATAAGAGAAAACCAAAGAGATCTAGAAGAAGAGGAACAAACTAGAACTCGGCAGACGCGCAGATTCGTAGTAGGCATCGGGTGTGCATCATTCTGTGAAAATCTCATTTTTCGCCTCGTTCCTTACAATCAGGTTTTAGAATTAGATCACCGTTCAATTAGAGGTGCCGTTCAATTAGAGAGTGCCGTTCTATTTTTCGACTAGCTGATCAGAATTTAGAGATGATAAATTTTATAGATGAAAAGCAAAAACATGTAAGGTAAATTAGAATTTGCATGTATCTATGTGACAAAAGTTATCAACACAGGTTACCGGTAATCACTGGTTAGAAATCACAAGGCTCACTAGTGAAAATCGTGAGTGACACGTCGCTGTTGTAGCTGTCTGTCCTTCGCATCACCTTCGCATCATTCGCATCGGCAAAAGTTCTGATTGATTCCACGTTTCGGCGACTCCAGCATTGGCTCGGGCTTCGGAGAATTTGCAAACATTCTGAATTGGACGTCTGAGTCTGGCTTGAAACAATGGATCTGGCAATCCTCAGAGCCGTCGAGAGTGTTGGTCATTCCGCATCCTTTGAATGACTTGATGATCAGATCCTTCGGCAGCTGATACCAGGCATCGACAATCCATTTCAAGTATACTTCCATTGATGGTGCTCGCATGTTGCCGGATTTGGTGTAGCTGTTCTCGCCGAGCAACATCCAATTATACGATGCAACTCCATCTAATGGGACTTCCCAGCCTCTAAAACTAGCTCCATAGCATTCTACAAACTATTTTCCTGTTTTACACGTTTTGCAGAAGATTATTTCAGTCATGTAATTGACGTAGGAGATGAACTCATCAAAGTGTCGTTAAATTAGAGGTGCCGTTCAATGAGAGGTTTTACGGTATGTTGTTTTATTGATGACCATGTTTTATACAATGGAACGGTGCAACTTTGCTGTCATCGTTGTGACGTATGATAAAGCGGTGTCCATCAGTCCATTCACGAAGAGATCTTCCTGTTTCTCATGCACAAATGAAAGGACAATTTTCAAATTTTAGTGCGTATGCAAAGTTTGTAGTGCTGCATGTATCAGCTGCTTTGATGTGATATGAAAGACCTGTGACTGGTGATATTATTGAAGTGTTATCTGAAATCACTTCACACATTTTACAACAAGAGCCATAAGATGAGACTCCACTAATCGTCTTTATTTCTATATGTGACGGGATATTTCATAATTGGGAGGACACGAGACAGTCTTTTATTTTAGATTGGGCTTCCATCATAAATCTGCTTACATATCAGTTAGGAAGAAGTGTCTTTGCTTGACGAAAATCTATCTTGCTTCACTATAAGTCAATGGATGATATGGAACGATGGAAGGAAATGTTCGAGTATCATCCACCTCTTGACGGTTTAACCATCGTGACATCAAATACTTTCCAGGAATCGAAATACGATCCATCGTTTGGAGTTGTTTTGCTATAAATTTAAACTATACAAAGTCATAAGGACTCCCTTCTCTGATCTAGTTTGTAGGAGAGGATGAATCCTCAATCTCTTTTCTATTCCTCTTAATGAGATTGGAGAACGTCGGTGATTCCTCCTTGTTTACCTCTGATCGCCGCTGTGCTCGTCCTACCTTGCTCTCTAGTGCGCGGAGACCCTCAGAAAGGCTATTTTACAAAACATCAACCTACCTTGAGCAATAAGGAAAAGTGTCAAAGTTGCTATCATTATAACTATTGTGCACAAGTAATAAGGCTTTCACTCTACCTAGACTGGAAGTTATTTTCCGTCTGTTAAATTATCATTGCATCTATCTATTGAAGTCTCCGCTTCGAAGTATAATACTGGCGCTGAATAACTGACGATTGATCCTGTGTTGTCCTGGTGATGAAGCCATCTGATTGGATGACAAAGATTCTTCAATTGAGGACTTCTGTCCCTCTGTCGCCCGTCGATAGCTCAGTTTGTATAGCGTTGACTTAGAACAGGCGTGCGCAACCTTTTACAGTTTTCGGCCGCCATTTCGAAGGCCGCACTTAATATGTGTGCAAACAACTAGGTCAATAACCAATCCTTTTTATATTCCATCACTCAAATTAGCTTTCCCTGATGGATGACGCTGTGAAAATCGCATAAAGGCCTGCTTTGTAAAGAATGAGTCAGCAAGTTAAACCATATACGACCGACGGTCATTTTTGACCCGAAAGGATTTTAAAGTTAAGGTGTTATCGGCACTTGAAAAGTTGAAAGCATGTTTTTGCGAGGTCAACCGAAGGAGAAAACACTTTGCCAAGCTATTGTATTGTAATAATTCATAAAGGAATCACAAGCCATACAAAATTCATTCATTCATTCATCACATGACCGGTGATCTAGCAGGTATCCTTATTCAGGCTATGGACTTGAAGCTAACGTGCGCGAACAATTCAAGCAAACTTCAATTGTCCCTTTTGTTTCTTTTAGCTTTGACTCTAGCCATGAATGTAACTTCCCTAAAATATTCTATTCATGAGTTATCGAACTGCTTGAACGCCTTCATCACGCCTGCGGACGCGCATTTTTCCAAGCAGCATGGGCATGAAGGTGTTCGACAGTTACAAGATGACTAGTACGCTACTAAAGTGACGATTGTTTTTCGATTGCCTTGAACTCCAGAAATATTTGCAATATACATGTACAATATTCTTCTTCATTTACTTCTCATTGTCACGGCCGCAGGTTGCGCACCCCTGCTCTAGAATGTCAGAGGTTGGAAGACCGGAAGTTATTTTCCGTCTGCTAGATTTACAAGTCACATCGGTGAAAATGTTTGAATGAATTCACTACCTCACAACATCAAGTCTCAAAGATGCTGCTTATCGGTTCGTGGGTACTTGGGGACCCAATTGCACCTCAGAGGAATGCACTAAATAGCCTTAATAAACAAAGTTTGGAGCTTTGAATTTGCACCGTTATATCGACATTATAGCTGATTGTGGCAGAATTTAGGTCTTCATGGAAAATAATTGCTACATCCGTATATTTGTGCATCTGATTATTCAAATGTATTATCTCTCACACTTCTTCGGTAGTATTTGAAATCCAAGTTAAAATTTGAATTTAATTTTGGTTTTTCTTAGAATTACGTGTATAATGAGTTATTTATCACAAATCTCGGAATTGATGATATAACAGAATTCCGTCAAAAGTTTGATGAGGAGAAAACTATCACAAATCCACACGCAATAGATACATTTATACTCTTCTCACTTGAATCGCCAATGCTCCGTTTTCAATAACCGATTGATAAATGGCTGGTGAGATATGAATTCTAGCTTGCCATTTACTACAGTTAATAGCATTTGAAAGCGCTGTCAATTTAAAGATGAACATCGGCGAGATACACTGTCCTGTTATTCGGAATCAAGCTAATCCGCGGGATTGATATGCTTAGGAGAAAGTCGCTCACTAGACTGCCGTTTTCGTTTACATCATCAACTTCTGGTTGAAACTCAACTCCGGGATGGAATTGTTCAGGTAGAATTGTTCTCATTTGAACCCACAGTTCTTATTCGCAGCATTAGTTGTACTAGTTTCATCAGGCTCGCAATCCAGAGATTGGGACTCTTCGGGATTTTTGAATCCCAATCTGGTAGCGTATTGAGCAAATAATTACAATTTTGATTGACTTAGTATTTTACTTGTAGCTGCAGAGTGTTCTTTTATTTTGTCAATCTTGATCTGGGGTGGAGCATCTAAGTTCGAATTCCTATATTATGAAAAAGTTGGAATTTTATGGGCGGGCTCTAATCCCGGGTCTTCGCTGAACCACCCCCGAATCCCACGAAATTGCACCTTGTTGTTTTTAACGTTACCATTGTCAATTTGCGCTTAAAGAAGAATATACGTCCAATTCTTGTCAATCCCGATACTGTAGGCACCCGACTTAGCCATTCCGTTAGCGCATATCTATTCTCTGTAATAGCATATTTGCGATTCTACTCAATCCGGGTACTGGGGTGTTCCGGGATTTTGGAGCCCCTACATCTATGGTATTTTCTAGCACTGCTGTGCAATACAAAATTACAGTGGAAATCAAAATTGATGCAACTTGATCTACTGGTGATCATGTGAAAACGATCGTGCTTTATGTGTGTTGCATTCATACTGATACACGACAGGCTCAAGTGTTAGTATGCTGGTTATGACTAAAGATTTAAATGGTGATAGATTAATATCTTTTCGTGGCCGGATTATGCCAGGGAGTTGGCTCTACATGAAGAATGGGTCAACATTTATTCGAAGTCGGGTTTCATTTAACCCCAGAGATCTTTTTCACACCCTCTGAGACTTGAGGGGGGTCCAGTGGATCTCTTTTACAAATTGCAGGGGTTTTTTAAGGCGTTTTAGGGACCCGATTCGGGTCCATAGTTTGGAAAATCGGGTCCCTAGAATCAGAGAATAAATAATTATGTTCTGATCTGGTGTCATCCACTTCTATTCTTCTATCTGACAAGCGAGATTGGCGAGTGGGTAATGTGAGAGAGAGAAAGCAGAACCAGTGGGCGGAGCCCCCACCAGTCATGTTAAGGAGAGATTCAAAAGATTTCAAGGAATAACACTACATGTAACTAGCATATAATATTACATGTACTTAACTTTACTTTTACATGGATCCAACCCTCCAGGGTGTGAAAACTTAACATTTTGCTACCAATGTCATGTAGAAAGGATATCTAATTTTAGCATTTAGTATGAAATATTTTCGGGTCCCTAGAATTTTCCTTCAAAAATTTACTCTCAAAACATTTGTAGTGATCTCAATTCCATCAATTACTGCCGTGAGAACTTCGTCAACCGTCTATTTTTGGCGTTGAACTATGAATATACATGACAGCTCTCATCTTGAACGCTGCGAACCTGTTCATGCAGGTCAACAAGTCACGCGCGATCTTAACAACACAGCGCAAGTACACGAGCATGATGTAAACAGAAACTAAATGAATTTTCGCTCATTATGCACCATCATGGACATGTACAAAGTCATTTTTCATCTGATAAACTTGACCAATCTACCACACTTCTACTGATTCAATTCAAATGAAATATTGCATGCAGAATCAGTGTGGAAAAATGATGGCTGCGGGGTCCACCGAACCTGCCTCAGGTCTCTGAGGGTTCAGAGCAAGTTCTATGCGTGAGCGTCTCTGTGACTATTTGTCACGGACTAACATTGCAAGAGATTATTCCAGTTGCATTCACGACACTTCCCCGCTACTTGCCTTAATGTCGGCGAATTGCCGATGTGTGGTGGTGAGGGTTTGATCCTGCCATTTGACACAGTGGCTCGTAGCTCAGTTGGTTAGATCACAGGACCTAGTTAACCTTGGTTGTAGGTTCGAATCCTACCAGCCGCACTTTGATCTATCGTTTATTTAAATTCAGTGTTGTTAATTCACCAGTTTTGTCTATGAGAGAGATGTTGGATGTTAATCAGATTGGTGCACGCGCTTTCAGCATTAATATCACTTTCATTATCTGATTTCAATTCATCGTGTTGTAGATGTCCCTGAGATTGCAACACTATGTGACATTTGTTCTACATCCTTTCAGGTTTCATCGTGTTCGCCTCGCTCATCATTGTGGGGAATCTTTTCCTGATATTTTATATGGCTCCACGTTACGGTACATCCAATCCGCTGGTCTATATCACCATCACAGGCACCATCGGCTCGCTCTCCGTCATGGCATGCAAAGGTATGGGTGTGGCTATCAAAGAAACGGCAGCTGGTCACAATCAGGCAGGCAATTGGCTCACTTGGGTCATGGTCATCTGTGTAGTGCTCTTCATCACTGTTCAAATGAATTACCTCAATAAAGCACTGGACGTTTTCAACACTTCGGTGGTAACTCCAATTCTTTATGTCTTTTTCACTTCATTCGTCATCATCGCATCGGCCATTCTCTTTAAAGAATGGATGTATCTCCGCGCCGAAGACTATCTCGGCATCTTGTCCGGCTTCGTCACAATCGTGGCAGGAATCTTCCTGCTCAACGCCTTCAAGGAGATGACTATCTCCCTCTCTACACTCAATGTACGCGTCAGACGAGATACAGCAACTACAGAAAACAGCGCTGACCTCAACGGGGGAGTCAGAAACGGCCCAACCACTTGGACGCATAGTGAGGCGGACGAAGCAAGACTGAAACTTCTCGACGCTACTGACAGCAACGACGAGTATGATACTCTTGAACAAGGGACGTGAGGCGGAGATACTCAATGACAGTTCGGAATGATTCAAGTGGAAATTCCATTCGATCCTATTACGAAATGGGATCACTGTCCCATCATAACTTTGCCATTGAATGAAGAACTTTGTTCCTATTGTTTTATATCTCCTGCTGTGCGTTCATGTTCTTTTTCCATATCCCCTTCTATAGTGATTGTAATATTGTTTTTTTGAAACACTTGTTTTGAAATGTATTTTTCTGAAATGCTACGCTGAATTGAACTAATTTCTGAAAACAAAACTTCAGCTTCATAATTACTAATCACAAACGTTTTAGTTAGTAGAATCTGATTGTCAGCTTTTTTGATTGCGTGATTTAAAATACTATCAGCCGCATTTCAGGAGTTTGTCTAAGTCAATATTCTAATTGGGATTACACATCAATGATGTAAATTCGTGTCAATTAATGCTTGTTCATTATTCCTGTGCCCTTTAATATTACCCAGATGGAAAGATGATTCTTACAATGATCTTGTTCGTTTATAAGGACACAATTTTCATTTTTATTTTAAAGCCTTCCAAAAGAAATCTTTAATCGAAGGAAAATTGTTTTTTTCTTGAGAGCATCTATTTTATGGGGATAATACTCATGGTAAACTGATGAGAGATACTGCACAACTTTCTGAATCTATTAAGTGTAAACAAGTGTCTGAAATTTGATTGTAGAACATTTGAAGATATTCAATGCAGATCTACATTGTAGACATGTCTTGACGCTAGCGTCGCTAAAGCAATAATTTTAGGTCTGAGCTTTGCATACGTCGTATTGATCATATTCATCTTTTATACATGTATTGGACAGGATCTGGCAGCGAATGCGGATGCGGGGTCCTCAAATGATAGGACTCCGTCTTATAACTACGAAATATGATACAAACAACCTCGTGCATAGCTGTCAACTTTCTCGTTCGAACAGAGCGCATGCAGGCTTGTAATAATTGAGGGAATGAACCGTGATGGTGAAAGGATTGTCGTTTCACTCGCTGATTTAGTAGAGAAGACAAACCTTCATAGCCTCGATCACATCTACACGCCAAAGGTCACATCAGAGACAAGTGAAATATTAGTTTGCTTGATCTCACCGCAACGCCAATCGTGTGTGATGGCTCCCCCATAGTGCATCTTTTAATCGAAACTGGCACTTATTCTTTTTGGAGCAAATGGGGAATTTACCTGTCTGGTAGAGACTGGAAATACCGTGTGAAGCAAGTGATGTGCCAAGTTGGAAAACTTTCACAGAAAATGATTTATTTAATTCAGCAATGATCAGGCTCAGGTAAGCCTATAATGATCTCTGATGTAGGTTGCCAATGACTTATATACTTAATGCCACCCGCGTCGGAGTCCTATCAAACCCCGAGTCGGAGTAATCAAAATGATAGGACTCTGCATCCCGGCGTTGATGTGACGACAATGCCACAAATAGAATTCTTAGGCTTACAGTGCTGATCTGGTCTGGTGTTATAATCACAGAGTGCTGTGCGCTACAAAATCAACAAAAGCCATTTTTCAGTGAACACAAATTTGCTTCATTTTCCTTTAATTTTGACTAATTAATCATTTGGAAATATTTTGAAATGGGAGAATGCGGGGGCATGTCAGATAGGCTATCTACAATTTGAAGATTGTGAATCGGCCTAATAATGCATCTGCATGATTTTTGTCAACTAATTGAAAGACAAAAAACTGCAATTGCGCGATGCATCGGAGCAGGATTGCTACGCATTAGATTGTATATTCGAATACTATGTGACATGCCACGCTCAATTACGCGTAACGCATAATTTACGCGTAGGCCTACTTACATATCCGTGGCTTATGCGTGACATTGCTGCAACATTTGTCGCCAGTCCTGTTATATAGACTTTGCGTCTCATATGTGTCGGTATGTGTCAGAGGCTAAACAATGTGATAAGACCTCAATTTCATGCTCAGGGAAGACAGAACATGCTTAGCGGTTCATCCGTTGTTCAAGCGGCAACGCAGACAACCGTAGACGACGTACAAACTATAAGCGTTCCCCCGCGCGTATTCAGAAACATTCCCCATGTTTAAACAGCATCAGATCAAGTGATTTCTGACTCTTAGTGCAGCGCGTATGTACGCGCGTAGAAGAATAGAATGTCCTTAACCACGGATGTTTGGGTTGTTCCGCAATTACGCGTGGCATGTCACCTAGAGCGTAATTTCGCAAATTGTTCACATAATACAGAAGTTCATCGAATACAGATGATAATCAACTGCCCACAATATGAATCTACAAAAGTTTGAAAATGGCATTGACGTGCGACGCGGCAGAAAACTTGCCATGTTCGCAAGATTTCTAACATGTTCATGAATTGCATACGCGAGCAAATCATTCTCAACACATGCGCTATCCCAATCATTCAGCCCACGTAGGCTATATGTCCCCTAAGTAATAATAATTTCAACTGCTGTAACAGCGTGACGCAATGCATCGTTCATGGAAAAACTCCATGCATACCTTAATACAAATGAAATCATGCGTACAACTTCCGAAACGTTGAAAAGAACGATTCTCAGAATGAAGACTATAAAGACCCTCTAATAGTTATTCTCAAACAGGAATGAATCTTGAAATGACATGCAAAAAGTAAAAAAACATCAATTACGAAAGACAATTCCAACAATTTACAAAAAGCGCAATGAACTGAACTAACTTTCATAGGAGAAAATATCATTGAGTAGAGGTTCATAGATTTCTTATAACAGCGCGTTTGAAGTGGCGTTAAATTCAGTAAAGGTAATCTATCGATAACTTTAAGCGAAAAATGTAGGCCTATAGCTGTTTTTGATCTTTCTTTACATCGTCTTTGGTAAGGCGCGCAGTTTTTATTGTTTTTCGTACATCCCGTACATATCGTACTAGGGCCCGTAAAGTATAGGGACAGAATAGGTAGAGCGTCGACTCAAAAAATTATCTGTGTACAGTGAAAATTTTTATATGAAAAGATTCAGTTTTTTGCGGAAATTACGTCCCATAGTCCAAAAAATTATTTGAGCAGTTTTGAAAAAGTCAAATTTTGCAAATTTATATACTACCGAGATAACGCCCCAATACTTATGTACGAGTAGGGAAACAAAGTATTATCGAATACTCGTTATAGAACTCGTAGTATGAAACAAAGTTTGATATCAAAAGGAAAACCATCCTAACTAAGAGGAAATTAAGCTGATTATCAAGGGAATTTCATAAGCCGCATCATAATGGAAGTCTTCGTGAAAAAGTTGCGATATTTTTCGTGCTTTCTTGGCTGATTAGCTGAAATTTCAAGTTTTTACTTCAATTTTCATCGGCATGATTTTATGATTCACTAATACATGTTTCATTTCTTGAATCTGAATAGTGATGTGGACCCATTTACATCTTTCAAAGTTAATTGAAATCATTGTTTTTGATTATGTGATTATGTTCTGCAAGTAGCAGGTTGCCTATGATGTAATCAGGCGTAAGAAAATAGCCTTGAGGTTGAGGATGAAAGTAATAAGAAGCCATCGAATTGCTAATTTAAAAAGCATTAAATCTCCAAGACCGTATGACAAAGATAATCTGTAAAATGCCATCATTCCTTCTGCATTACAATCATGATCATTAAATTCCTTGGAAAATTCTTCAGAACTGCAAAACTTTGCATATCTCACATTTGGTAGCAATTACCAACCATGTCCTCCTCGAGTTCATTTAATTGCCGAGTTATCACTCTACCTAATATACTTACTCTAGGGCCAACTCTTAGGCCTATTTATGAATTTTCAGTACCGACCGAGATAATTATCACTGTGATGGTGATTCAGATATTTTATTTTGGCTCTGCAACTAGATGCGTTGCTGTCAAATCTGTGACGGAATTTATAGATTTCAAATGCTCTGCTTGGAATGAAAACAAGTTTCATTATTATTGATTCTATTATGCAATAATAGAAATTTGGCATGCGAATTGTATTTTACTGTAAGGCGTGCATTTAATTTCATCAGCACCACTCTGACTTGATGCAGCGATCGGCTGGTGCAATTGACTGATTAGCGTTCTGAAGCAATGACAAAACAAAACACATTACACGAATTTGCAAGAATTTAAGCTAGTAGGAAAAGCAATTATTTATTTAAAAACCTTTAGGAGGTATGACATACCGTTGTAATCTGCAGTGTGATTGATCTTAGGTTGATACTCTTTTATCATTAAAGCTTCTACAACATTTATATGATAATTACTGTTACCTTTATACCTTATGCGAAATTGATTACTTATGTCATACGTAGGCCTACAATGATTACATGTATTGATATGTTTGCAAACTGCTGTATCTGTACTTCTATGCTCTTCGATCCTTTGCTGGAGTCTTCGTTTGGTTTTGCCAATATATTGGCTGCTTGGATCACCCAAGCAAGTGAATTCATAGACCACACAAGACTTTCAGCAAAGGTCCCAATTTGCATTTCAAAGAGAAGTATGATTTTACTTTCGTAGTGTTGAATACAATCTTAGAGTTGATACCGTATCTTTTGTATATTTTCATCAAATTATTCCGTAATGTAAGCGATGGTTGACCAATATACGGTAGTACTGTACAGTATAGTTTACATGTGCATCTGCTGTACTCGTACATGTATCATTGTGCCCGTTGGAAATCACTGTATTCTTTTTGTTAAGAAAGCTACGTACGATTTTTTCTACTGTACTCCGTGGGTAGCCGTTTTTCTGAAAAATACTAGTCATGTTTTTTATTTCGTTATGAAACATTTCCCAGCAGTTTGATACTGTATATGCTCGATCCCTGTGGGAACGAATCTTGCGAAAAACTGGCGAATGTCAGCTGCAGAATATCATGCTAAAGTTCAGTCATATTTGCGGGATATTCGCTGGCGAAGTTCGCCGGCGACAATTCGCGCTCTATATGTCACCTTTTACTTTTGACTTTCTCTCATATTTTCTTTAGTAATCCGCCTCTACAGCCGAGGCTCTATTCTCTCCCTCACCTCCTCACTATCCCCCACATATGGCTAATCTATCGAAGAAATAAGTGCAGATTATCATTCTTTGATAATGATAAGAACATAGAGAATCCGCATATATCACTTTTCATAACATCTCTTGACATTCAATAATTTACAACAATGACAAATATTTGAATAATATCATAGTATTTACTGCGACATTTATGGAAGATAAATACTTTTTTTTAGTTTAAGCCTTCGTGAATTTAAAAAAGATCCTTTTTTTCAGATCAGACTGTGAATACAATACATTTTCATGTGAAGGTATTATACGAGCATTACTACTTACCACTAATTAGTTGCTACAATATCCATGATTTCGCCGGTTGGCGAAAAATCAGCTCGCATTAGTAAACAAATATCTACCAACTAATTATAGCAACTTTTTCGCCACCTGTCGTTTTTTAATTTTACACAGTAACATCCCATTAATATTAAGTCCAACTTTCCATTGCCTAGGGCAAACGGAATTGTAATTTAATAAGAGGCCAGTATACGTATCTTTACGGTAAATGGAAGTTTGTAAAGTATCTTTGGTGTTAATGAATACATCTTGGAAAGGTAACTTGTTGTTGACCACTTCAGTGGTGAATTTTAGGTTAGGATGTTGTCTGTTTAGGTACTCATGGAATTTGTGAATTTTGTCTACGTTATCAAATACGCATATGCAGTCATCTACATATCTGGAGTAGAACAGGGGCGAAAATTGTTCTCACTCAAGCCATCCAACCTTGTTCTAATTCTGCTAGGAAGAGATTGGCAAGCGTTGGTGCCAACGGTGAACCCATCGAAACTCCATCTGTTTGAGTATACATATTATCATTGTACATAAAGCTACCTTGTGTAGCGAATTTACATAGTTTTATGAAAATATCTTTACCGTATCGCGGTTTGTTGTTTGAATTACTACTGTATAATAGGTTAGCTGCTATGTCAATAACTTCATCTACAGGTATATTGGTAAAACAGTGATTCCACGTCAAAACTCACTAAGACATTATTCTTATTAAATACCGACTGTTTTTCTTTAATTCTGTCAATAAATTCAGCTGTTGAACTCAGCAAGTACGTTTTATTGATGTGTTGTTTGATAATTGTATCGAGGTACTTGGCCAAATTGTAATTGTACGACCCTCTTGTACTGACAATTGGTCGAGCAGGAGCCTTAGTTTTATGTACTTTTATCGTACCGTACACTTTAGCTGGTTCACTACCAGATGGCATAATGTACTTGTATGTATCTTCAGTGATGTACCGTTTTACATATTTTAATCGATACAATCTGCCTTCTTCCATAATGGTAGGGTGCTTTTTTAAGTCATCTGGTACTTGTACTTTTTTAAACTTAGAGGTATCATTGATAATTACGTCTAATTTGTTAAAGTATTCATCAGCATCAACGAGTACAATACCGTTACCTTTATCAAATGAGCAAATTTTCAAATTTTTCAATTTTGCTAGATTAGTCAGTGTTCTGTGTAGCCTCTTATTTGTATTACTGCGGTACTCACTTTTTGCATTATTTTCGAAGTTGTTAACTGTTGCTATGATATCTTGTTTTAGCGCCTGTGTTACTGATAAGTCTTCATTGTCTTTGCAATTCGCAGTAATGGTTTTTTCTATTTGGTACTTTATTCCAAAATTATCAGTCTTTTTTGGTATGATGCTGTTTTTTAAACCAAATCTTAGTGTCTCATTCTCAATAGGAGAGAGTACGTATTTGCTTTTATTGACTATATACAGTCCGGTGCTGGCAATCTCTGTTCCAGCCATAGTTTGGAAATTTTAGAATTATGTCTCATTGTGTGAGTTTTCATTTTACTTTTAACTTCTGCCAATCATCATATCCAGAATGCACATACGTAACCAAGACAATTTACTGCGTAGGCTGTCATTGCATACTTTATATTTGCGATCATTAATTTTTATTTCACGCTTGACATACTTAATATGTGACTCAAGGGTCAGTTTGTGGTAATTTTCTACATTACTTTTAATTGCATCTAAGTTCGGTATTTTGAACTGCAGAAACTTCGGTATGACATTGAGAAAAAGGCATTTTTCAAAGTATTCCAAATCTAATCTTAGCTTGTGTCTTTTCTCGATTAATTTTTCAAATCTTCTACATTCCGATACAGGAATGTTGTACAGCTTTTTCATAAAAATCAGCTTTTTTATAAAAATCGATGCCAAATTCAGAACATCAATTCTCTTTTAAAAAACATATGTACTTACAAGTTACTGAATAATTTCCTTAATAAGTAATACAACTTCAGTCTATGTTATATTAAGCAAACAGAAGGCAATTTGTGCACAATAGTCAGGCACTAAGTGAATGATTCTAATTCAACTGACACCGACTGAAATTTTATGGGACAATCATTACAATCAGGTTCAGCATTATCTGAAACTGCACATCAGTAACTTACATGGGCATCTGAGTATTACACAAGAAGTTGAATGATTTTGAAGATTTGTTTCAAAATTTTGTAAAGACAAGAAACTTTGAAATCTCCGCATCCATTGAACACTGATCCTCCGCATCCTTTGCGACGTACACTGATGAAGAGGCGATTTCTAAAGAGAAATAGACATCTCAGGAAATGTTGTGTAGGTGTAGGCCTATACCCCACCATGAATTCATCGCTGCAAAATATTTTTTGCGTGTATTCACACAAGTTAACTTTCTAATAATGTTCACTTGCTCAAACTCCATCGCTCTAGGCCCCATTGCAATCAAATGATAAAGGAAATGCTAAAATAATGACAACCTACAGGCCTATAACTACCAAAATCTTAAACCAGCTCGAGATAATCCTTTATTACATTCAATAACAACCTAACCCACACAATCAATACATTGCAATCATTTGACTTCACCAATCAAATTGCAATCATTTGACTTCACCAATCAATACATTGCAATCATTTGACTTCACCGTATTGCAATCATTTGACTTCACCAATTAATACATTGCAATCATTTGACTTCACCGTATTGCAATCATTTGACTTCACCAATCAATACATTGCAATCATTTGACTTCACCAATCAATACATTCCAATCATTTGACTTCACCAATCAATACATTGCAATCATTTGACTTCACCAATCAATACATTGCAATCATTTGACTTCACCGTATTGCAATCATTTGACTTCACCAATTAATACCTGCAATCATTTGACATCACCAATCAATAACATTCAATCATTTGACTTCACCAATCAATACATTGCAATCATTTGACTTCACCAATCAATACATAGCATATCATTTTACTATCACCAATCAATACATTGCAATCATTTGACTTCACCAATCATTACATGCATTCATTTGACTTCACCGTTTTGAAATCATTTGACTTCACCAATTAATACATTGCAATCATTTGACTTCCCCCTCAACAATCAATAAATTGCAATCATTTTGACTTCACCAACAATACATTGCAATATTTTGACTTCACCAATCAATACATGCAATTCATTTGACTTCACAATCAATAACATTGCAATCATTGGACATTAAATCAATACTTCTGCCAATCTATAGTTTAGACTTCTCCGTATTGCAATCATTTTGACTTCACAATCAATAACATTGCAATCAATTGACTTTCACCGAATTGCAACTATTTGAGCATCACAAAATTACTACATTGCAGATCATTTGACTTCAACACAATCCAATACATTGCAATCATTTGACTTCACCAATCAATACATTGTCAATCATTTGACTTCACCAATCAATACAATGCAATCATATACTTCACCTTATTGCAATCATTTGACTCACCAAGTAAATTTTTTTAAATACATTGTAATCATTCTGACTTTCACCAATCAATAAAATGCAATCATTTGACTTCACCAATCAATACATTGCAATCATTTGACTTCACCAATCAATATTGCAATCATATAGACTTCACCAATTAAAACAAAGTGCCAATCATTTGACTTCACCGTATTAGCAATCATTTGAATTCACCAATGCAATAAACATTGTTCAATCATTTGACTTCACCGTATTGCAATCATTTGACTTCACCAATTAATACATTGCAATCATTTGACTTCACCGTATTGCAATCATTTGACTTCACCAATTAATACATTGCAATCATTTGACTTCACCAATCAATACATTGCAATCATTTGACTTCACCAATCAATACATTGCAATCATTTGACTTCACCAATCAATACATTGCAATCATTTGACTTCACCAATCAATACATTGCAATCATTTGACTTCACCAATCAATACATTGCAATCATTTTGACTTCAACCGTATAGCAATCATTTGACTTCACCAATCAATACCTTGGCAATCATTTTGACTTCACCAAATCAATAATATTGCGCAATCTATTTGACTCACCGTATTGGCAATCATATGACTTCACCAATCAATACATTGCTAATACATTTGAACATCACACCAAACAATACATTCCAATCATTTGACTTTCCCCAATCAATACATTGCAATCATTTGACTTCACCAATCAATACATTGCAATCATTTGACTTCACACCGTATTGCAATCATTGGACTACACCAATCAATACATTGCAAATCATTGACTTCACGCGTATTGCAATCATTTGACATCACCCAATTAATACATTGTGCAATCATTTGAACTTCAATCACCGAATGCAATCATTTGAATTCATCACCAAACAATACATTGCAATCATTTTGACTTCACCGTATTGCAAACAATTGACTTCACCAATTAATACAATTCAATCATGTTGACTTCAACCGTTTTGCAACAGTTGACTTCACCAATCAATACATTGCAATCATTTGACTTCACCGTATTGCAATTCATTTGGACTTCAACCAATTATTACATTGTAATATTTGATTCACCAATCAATACATTGCAATCATTTGAACTTCACAATCATATACATTGCAATTCATTTGACTTCACCGTATTGCAATCATTTGACCTTCACAATTAATACATTGCTAATCATTTGACTTCACAGTATGAAATCATTTGAATTCACCATTCAAATACATTGCAATCTTTGACTTCACCGTATTGCAATATTTGACTTCACCAATTAATACTTTGCAATCATTTGACTTCACCGTATTGCATTTCATTTGACCTTCACCCATTAAATACATGGCAATCATTTTGACTTACCAAGCAATACATGGCTATCATTTGACTTCACCAATTAATACATTGCAATCATTTTGACTTCACCAATCAATACATTGCCATCATTTGACTTCACCAATCAATACATGCAATCATTTGACTTCACCAATCAATTACATTGCAATCATTTGACTTCACCAAACCGTATTGCAATCATTTGACTTCACCAATTAATACATTGCAATCATTTGACTTCACCATTGCAATCATTTTGACTTCACCGTTTTGCAAATCATTTGGACTTCACAATCAATACAATGCAATCATTTGAACTTCACCGTATTGCAATCATTTTGACTTCTCCGTAATAGCCAATCATATTGACTTCACCAATCAATACATTGCAATCATTTGACTTCAACCGTATTGCAATCATTTGAATTCACCAATCAATACATTGCAATCCATTTGACTTTCACAATCAATGTACAGTGCATTCATTTGACTTCACCGGATTGCAATCATGTGACTTCACCAATATCAATACAGTGCAATCATTTGATTCTCCGTAATGCATTACATTTGACTTCACAATTAATACTTTGCAAATTCATGTGACTTCACCGTATTGCATCATTTGAATTCACCCATTTCTTTACATTGCAATCATTTGTCTTCACCGTTTTGCAATCTTTTGACTTCCATTTAATACTTTGCTATCATTTTGACTTCACCGTATTGCAATCATTTGACTTCCCAATTAATACATTGCAATCATTTGACTGTCACCGTAATGCTATCATTTGACTTCACCTATTTATACATGCATCATTTGACTTCACCAATCAATACATTGCAATCATTTGACTTCACCAATCAATACATTGCAATCATTTGGACGTCATTCACCAATCAATACATTGCAATCATTTGACTTCACCAATCAATACTTTGCAATCATTTGACTTCACAACCAAATCAATACTTTGCAATCATTTGGACTAATCACCGTATCAATCATTTGACTTCAAACCAATCAATACATTGCAATCATTTGCGTCAACCAATCAATACATTGCATTCATTTGTACTTCACCAATCATTACATTGCATCATTTGACTTCATCCGTATTGCAATCATTTGACTTCACCAATCAAATACATTGCAATCAGTTGTCTTCACCGTTATTGCATTCATTGACTTCTACAATCAATACTTTGCATATCATTTGACTTCACCATTCAATATATAGCAATCATTGACTTCATCCGTTTTTGCAACATTTGACTTCACCGTGATTTGCAATCATTTGACGTCACCAATCAATACATTGCAATCATTTGACTTCACCAATCAATAAATTGCAGGATCATTTGAACTTTCACAGGACAATGGCAAATCATTTGACATCACTCAATCCAATACATTGCAATCATTTGACTTCACATACCGTATTTGCAATTCATTTGACTTCACAATCAATACATTGAATCCATTGGACTTCACCAATAATACATTGCATCATTTGTCTTCTTCCGTATTGAACATCATTTGACGTCACCAATCTATAAATTGCAATCATTTGGACTTCACCAATCAATACATTGCAATATTTGACTTCACCAATCAATACATTGCAATCATTTGACTTCACCAATCAATACATTGCAATCATTTGACTTCACCAATCAATACAACTTGCAATTCCAATTACTCACCCGTATTGCAATCATTTTGACTTCACCAATCAATACATTGCAATCATTGGACTTCACCATTCAATACATTGCCAATCATATGACTTCACAAATCAATAAATTGCAATCATTTGACTACACCGTATTGCAATCATTTGACTTCACCAATCAATAAATTGCAATCATTTGACTTCACCGTATTGCAATCATTTGACTTCACCAAATAAATAGCAAACATGCATCATTGACTTCACCGTCTTTGCAAAACATTGACTTCACCATTCAATACATTGCAATCATTTGACTTCACCGTATAAATTGCAATCATTTTGACTTCACCAATCAATACATTGCAATCATTTGGATTCTCCGTATTGCTATCATTAACTTCAACCAATCAATACATGCAATCATTTGACTTCAACCGTATATGCAATCATTTAACCTTCAACCAGGAGACCAATGTTTGAAGAGGAATTTCAGTCGACTATAGGTATAAATGCATTAAATGTTATGCTTGTGCAGTCATTGTCATTGGATAGCTATTTGTCACTTCACTGATTTTGCAGCCTCTTTGAACATGGTTACGCCTATAGCTTCATTGATAAAAGCGGATTGTCTTGATGATGATTATAGGTAAAAGCGCAAATCAAAATAGTATAGACCTAGTGATTTCAGAAATTTTTCCGGAAATTTTGTTATACCTAACCCGCAATCTTGGGTTGAAGACTCGCAAAACTATTATGAGCTTCGCCACGGGATTTTCAGCGCCACTCACGCTAGCTTCCCGGGTAATATCTATCAAAACGCCTCACAAATGATGAAATGCTAACAATATTATCTCGTATTTACTATTGAAAGAAGCTCAACTATCTATCAACAAGGGCCTCACAAATTATGCTGTAAAATCTTTAGCAAATAGTATCTGGTATTTTACTATAGAAAAGAAAAAATGGCTCGACGAATGAGGATGGCTGAAAGATTTTCAAAATGACAGCTTGCGATGTTTGAATTAAGTTGAATTGTGCAGGGAACGAGGTAGTACATAAAACTTTCACATAGCATAGTACACTCGCTAACCTACTGCAAAACTTCGCGTCTGCCGGATCAGATTCCATTGCTTTTCGTTTCAGAAATAGAGAGGATAACATCAATCCTATTTATTTCCAGTGGCAAAATTGTGACATTTAAGGTTGTTTACTCCATTTTTCGATATTTTTGCTCATAAAGTTACACAAATTGGTATTTTGTTGAATAGCTGGTAAGAAATCATCTACCAGATCATGATTCTTTCAAATGAGTATATCATTCAGTAACAGAGGAATGAAGTAAATGTGTAACAAACAGATCACTTTTCGTTAAAGTATATCAACAATTTTCCTGAAATTTCTATGACAAAAATTTGCAGTTACATCCTCAACGAAAAGTGTCCTTATTGTAGAAATTTGGTACACTTTACTTTAAAAAAACATTCCTCTGTCACTGAATGGACAGCATCATTTGAAAGATCATGATCTGTAGATGATTCTATAATAATCAGTTCAACAAAAATACCAATTAAGATGTAACTTTTATGAGCAAAAATTCGAAAAAATAGAGTCAACACCTTAAATGTCACAATTTT